>JAZGTH010000061.1:7895000-8465000 GCA_036877525.1 Chromobotia macracanthus | reverse complement strand
TTTGTCTGCAGAATAGAAAACCGTGTGCGGCTCATCATCTCTAATTCATAATGTTGTATGACAGCTTCTGTTTTCAACAGCTCTTGACATTAAAAGGTGCTGTAAACTGTTTTTGGGGATAGTAAACAAAATGGCCATAATGCCTGACAGATATCAGTGAAATCTAGAGAAATCCCACCAGTGAGATCCAGAGAGTCTGTGAACAGCAGAAAGAAAGTCAAGGGAACAGCCCACGCTTTTGAGCCACTTGAAAATGCCTTCTGACTGTGAACTGTTTGTGTATTAGGGGTATGTATTGGGGGTAGTTCTAGTTCTGGCTATAGGTTGCAGAACTGTTTCTTATTTAGTATTTTTATCTTGGGTTCTAACAGATGTATCTAAACAAGGAGGTTACAGTATATAAAATGGCCAATGTACTTGTACACTGCACGTTTCACATGTCAGAATTTCTGTACAAATCCTTTTTTTGCAGCTTGCTAGCACAGTAAATGAGGCAGGAACAGAGTATGTCTAGTTTCATGATTCAGGAGGAAGTTAATGATGAAAATGACTCTTCTTTAGCATTTATACTTACTGAAGCAAAACTATTATTTTCTGCAGGTGATACCATTTAAGAAATGGTAAAATAGAACTAAATCATCTGCTTTTAAGAGACTTCATTAACATCACAGATTCCGGATCTGTTCTGGTTATATCCTTAACTTTCATTATTATGTGGATTAAAAACTGCATAGTCAAACTGTGTATCACATGTTGATAGGATGTAGGATGAGGAAGAACGCAGAATTCTACAGGGGTCCCTCCTTACTTATCTGGCACACATGTATGAGTGGGCTGTTCTTGGCTGGAGTACATTACAATATACAAAGTCAGAAAGCAAAGTCATGCTTACAAGTGCCTGGTTGCGGTAATGAGGGTTCTTGAAAACACTCACTGTGTTAGCCAAAGTTTACTAGCATCATAAAACCTATTCTTCTGAGTTTTGTTTGAGGTGAGATGTCCACACGCAGAACTGAAGCTTCTACTTTGTTTCCCGAGTTCTTTTATGTTGGAGCTCAGAGAGGCAGGCAGACCTGGATCCAAGCACAGGACATATTTGTTAATACAAAATACACAAAACGACATGAAACAAGAGGGGCCAGAAAAACAGAACAGAGCATCCTAACACAAAACTACAAACAAGACCTGATAAAGGGCACAAAACACAGATGAGAACAATGAGGGCGGAGAATGTGAATGTGATTGGCCGACTTACATGTCAGTTAAATTGACGCTTCTTAATGAGAGGAGCTTGGCTAAAATAAGTTGTTGATTTTGAAGTTGGCGGTTTCCCTTAAGTCAATGTGTGATTATTTTAGACAGCCATTGACAAAAGACATTAACAGAGCAACACAGGGATCGTTGCATTTCTTCTGTAAAAATATTGGAAATATATTGAAATTCTGCCTGTTTGTTTGGCTCACAGCTGAAGACACATGTGGAGGGACGTTCCGTGGGTCCAGTGGACTCATCTCAAGTCCAGACTTTCAGAAGGACTATCAGAGCAGTGGAGAATGCACGTGGACCATCCTCGCTGATCCAGGAGACACCATCTCACTGGTCTTCACTGAGTTTCAGATGGACAGCAAGCTTGACTCGTTAGAGGTCGAGGGATCCGACCCAACGACAATATGGTGAGCATGTTAGTTGATTATGTCATAACTCTCAGGAATACTGGATTCTGATTGGTTAGATGCTGCATTTTGCAAGAGAAAATGTTTGTGTAATGACCATTTAACTGTGTAATTGGCTGTTGTCCCAGGCAACCCATTTGTGACACATCTGTGCTGGTTTGATGTGGATGTTTAATCTGGCCTGGTTTGATTCTACCATGTATCATTGGTTAGTTGGGTTTTATTATCTGTGTTAAGCTGACCCATCAAATAGACCGTTGTTGGGTTGTGACCCACTGCTTGAACACTAATTAAGCTGAACTAATTTAAACTTAAATCAATATTTATACATAGTAAGCAAGATAATGTACAGTCAGGCCCTGTATGCTTGTTATACACAGTGTTTAATTCAGGGAACAGACGGTTTAAATCCTCCGAGAACATCATTTAAAATTAATGCATGCACTGATAAGTTCACAGGATTCTTAATTTCAGAGTGTGGAAATGGTTTTGAATGACTGTTTGATTGAAGGAAATGTGTGATTTCTGTGTTAGATTGTCCAAAGAAACAACTCAGAAGGTGCCAAAGCCTCCATCAGACCTCTGAAATGAAGATTTGTAAGATTGAGATTGATTTGTAAGATTGTGAGAATGAAATAAAATGCAAAACATGCCTGTAACCTGATTCAACACTGCTGGCATGACTCTGCAAAACCACTGCTTTCAGGTGTACTGTCTGGCTACTGCTGAGCATTAGAACTCACACTTTCTGTTGTGCTCAACTGCTGAAGCCGGACTGACAGTCAAACACTCCGGCTGTGCTCCAAACAATAAAGAGCCCTCTACATAGGTCACATTTTAAGGCCATGGACATGCTGTCAATGCAAAGAAGTTTGACAGGGGAGGAAGCAGAACTATTTTGCCCTGTGGGATGTTGTTTTGGGCCACGTGGAGCAGTTTAAATCAGGCATCTGTGAGGCTGCAGTTCATTTAAGATGCTGTCTTGGAAGGGCACGTAGGCAGTAGACCTCAAGGCACCTCACTAGAGTTTGGAGTGTCTAGGAGCATTACATTAATCAAGGGAGAATGATTATTTGTTGTTTTTTGGTGTGGTGTTGGCCTTGCTCATCTTTGCGTCATTGATTCGGTGAAGTCACTGTTGTAAGCAACATGACAAATGAAGCCCAGTTTTACTCGGCCGGAATGAACTTCACTCTTTAATATTGTGTGAGGCAAACAAGTCAATAGTTTTTCTGGAATGACCTTTAAATAATTCTGCCATACTTCTTGTGTATGTTAGAAAGGGCAAAACAACAACTTGTAAGTTACAAATCACTCAGAGAAAGGGCCAAACTGAAGTGATTTCTCTCACTTTCTGCTGAGGACACGATTTCTATGTTTGGAAAGTACATTGTGTATTTGTGTTGTAGGTGGAATACGATGCACAACTTGAATGAGACACCTCTTTCCAAATGTAGCGCAACAGTTTCAGGGGCAGTGTTGCATTTTGACAATAGTGGCAATAGTAAGTCTCAGATTCTGAGCTCAGGTCATTTATCTGATCTGTAGTTTATATTTGAGGAACATGGGCCTGGTGTTTTTGTGTTTTGGTATTGTGGCAGTGTAGAAGAGTGACAAACAGTGATCTTGTTGGGATGATTTAAAGGAATACTTCACATTCAAAAATGAAAACCGTTCATGTCACGCGTGTGCTGTATTCGCAGTCGCCTGAAGCCAGAAAGTTGTTTTGTGAGGGAATGACAAAAATTCTAAATTGCTAAACTGTATGCAAACACGACATTAACATGTATGAACATATTGAAATCATATGAATAACCTTAATTGTAAGTAGCTTCTCTTGTGTTTGACAGAAGAAAATCACTCAGGATTAGAACATGAGTGAATTGTCATTTTTTGGTGAACTAGCCCTTTAAAGCTGATGATTGTTGTGTGTTTCCTCCTCACACTTCCACACAAGCAGCTGTGAGATGAACAGCTGAACAGTGTCTTTTGTATGTGTTAACTTCTCTGAGGTTTTACACGCTGCTGATGATTTCAGTGGCCCTCTGCATACACGATTTGTCCTCGGCATGCATAAATAATAATAAAAAATAATACATTCAGCACACGAGCAGATTATGTTGCATGATGAGGAAGGCATGTCATCATTATTTTGTGATGGTTTCTTTGTGAGAATGTTACTGTTTCATATTGCCGCTCTGATGTGAAGCACAGCCAAAATCACTTGATTTTGAAAGTAAAAAATGAGGCGCTTACCAGAATTTCTTTAGCAGCAGCAGAGGTGGAAGCTGAGCTGTTTGATCACAGGGATTGGTTTGGCAACAGTGTCACTGCAGTTCATTTCACTGGCATTTAAGACAAGCTTCATTACTGCTGCTGCTCATGTTTAGGATTAGAGATTCAAACAAACATCCAGGACAGTCTGTGTCCGTCTGTCTGTGTCCGTCTGTCTGTCTGTCCTTTCATTTATCTATGTGTCAGTCACACACAGCACACTAGCACAGTGGCAGTGAGTTTTGCACATGCAAGCACCGCTCCTGAAAATCTTGTTTTAAGATCTTTTCGTTTTTGGCTGAAGGAGAAATGGAGAGTGTTTGTTTTGCATGCGGTATCTGCTTGATTGTTTGTGATGTGGGTCAGTCTTCAGTAGACCTGCACAGACACACTCGCGCTCTGTTTGTACAGTGATGTACATTGTATCTGTGCACTCGTCATGTTATCAGGCTCAGCTGGTGATCCTGATTTTCAGACAGTTGTACAGCAGCTGGTGTTTGTTGTTCACAACGTGGTTCTTCAAGTTCTTCACCTTTGGGGCAGAATTTTAAAAATATACATCTGTTTTCATGGCACAAACGGAGCTTGAGTCCATGAGTCCAGTATCCTTTCTGTGTGGTTAACGGTGCATGCTAAGTCAAGCACCACTCTTACTGCTTACTAGGTATTTAGTGTGTACCTTGCCTTGTTCAGTTTATGCTACAGAAATGATACATTTACATTTATGCTTTTGTCAGGTGCTTTTATCCAAAGCGATGGTGCATTTAAGCTTTAATATTTTTATCAAAATGTGTTCCCTGGAAATCAAACCTTTGTACTGCTAACACAATGCTCTATCAACTGAGCTACAGGAACACGATTTAAAGTAACATTTGAAATGATACTTCAAATTATATTTGTTATTAGCCAAACGGCTGGAATATTAAAAATACTTTGCAACAGCATAGCAACATGTTGGAGACCACCCACAACACTCCACTGTAGCACTCTAGCTCTATAGCTGCATATTCTGCACAGGCAAACATCACTTGTGTTTTCTTCAGGAATGAACGCTTTTAAAGTTGTGTTTGGGAAGCTGGAATAGGTTTTGTGTGACTGTTGGTGTTTTGGGTACTGAACTTGAAGTGGGTCTGAAAACCTTTAACCGTTTAAACGTTTCAGAATCACGTGTGTTCTGGGTCAGAATGAGGGCTGAATACAGGCATCGCTGTGAGAAGATGGAATGAAATCTTCATTATTTTCAGGTCCATTTTAGAAATGTACAAACCCTCTCGTTTGCCCTTTTGAACATTACACTCCTGTACGAGTGTTTTTCTTCAGAAAGAGATTTTCTGCCGGATCTGGCTCATCTGATTGCTGTTCAGTGTTTTGACTGACAGGTAGCATGGCAGAGTTCACTGCAGAGAGTCTCAAGCTTTGAACTAGTTGAGTTTTACTGTCACTGTTGACTGGCTCAAAATGACAGTGACTTTGTGAGGTGTTTGTGGAGAGCTGACTGCTGTTCTCATGTCATTTACATCTCAGTAAACAGCAGAGAGATTTATAAAGGTCATTTGTAAAGTTCCTGCTTCAGGTGGAGCTTCCCAGCATCATTGTATACATCAGTGAGTCAGCAGAAAGGTTCTGCTGTGGTACTGTAATGGTGTTAAAAGATACACGCATGGGACTTTAAAATATACCATACAACTGATACAACTGATTGCCATATTCAAGACAAAACGCACATCACAGGATTTAGATGGTACAGAAATGTTTTTATCTTCCTTTTGTTACTTGGATTATAGAATTATCCAGAAAACTCTTCCTGTGTGTACCCACACAGTGCTAAATAGTGGTGTGATTTTCCTCTCTTCAGAGTTGTTATACTATATTTAACTGTATTGCTGTTGGTATGTTATAGTGACAGTAAATCAGTTCTTGAGTCTCATATGAGCAGATGGTTTTCAGCATGCAGGGAAAGCTGCTTACTCCAGCAAACATGTAAAAAGGGCAGCACTGACAGAATCATCACTTTATTTATTGATGGATTTTACACTTATTTATTCAGTGGCTCTCAGCAGTTCTGTTTAGCAGCTGTCAGTATTATTTTTCTCTTATTGCTCTGAAGACTCATTCTAGTTGTGTGAAAGTTATGAGTTGGTTAGTTATGTGTAAGTATTAACTTTTCCTGGGATGTTTTTCCCAGAATTCCATGGGAGGAATAAAAATAGACACAAATGACTGAATGGTTGGTTTACTGAAGGAGTGTAGAGCGATACAATTAATGTGGAAAGCAGGAAAGAAGCTCAGTTTTATTAGCATGTTGCTTAAAATGTGTACTTAATAGACCCACTGTAAATACTGTTTATCTGTTTATTCTGAAATGCCAACAAAGCCAAATGTGTCTTTTTGTCTTATTTTGTTATTCATTTGACGTGTTGTTGAAATGTTAGCTTCAGTGAATGGCTTTGTAAATGTCAGTCTTTCTCCGCTGCAGCAGATTGGAGCTGTTTTAACTATGATGAGCTCAGTGTGAGGAGATCAGCGTGAGATGATCTGTGATGTGTCTGTATCTTCACAGGTTATCAGGAGTTAATATTCCTGTGCCCATTGTCAGCAACAAGAACTGGTTACGACTTCATTTTATCACAGACAACAGTCGTCGACATAAAGGATTTACTGCTCAGTATCAAGGTACATTCTTAACTCGGTTTTATTGATATTTTATGATTCACATTGTTTTCCTCACTGAAGTCTCATAACTGTTAAATTAATTTGCTCAATTCACATCTGTTGGCTAAAGATCATGTAAACATTTATAGGTCAGAGTTAAGAATATAATATTAATATCTAACACAAACAAAATCTATTTTAGCTCTCTTCTATGTTAGTCTATTTTAGCATCATTTATTTTTATATAGTCGTCATTTTCTTATTTTGATACTTTATTTTAATTATAAATTAAAATAAAATCTGTATCTGTAATGTAAGATTTCTTTCATAATTAATATGGGACCCAGCATAAATGTAGTAATTAGTTGTAACCATATTGTTTTGACATTTTAACTTGTTTTCTTAATTAACATCATTCTGTATTTCTCACACATCTACAACCCACATAGAATAACCTTGATGTCTCAGCTGCAGGAGTGATATCTTCCCTAGTTCTGTTTGTTTCTTCCTGAGTAGTGAAGCGATCTGGAGATTTCAAATCAAGAGGAGTAAAATTATTACCTGGAAAAGACAACACAAGTAAATTTTCAATAAGTAAGTGAAATGAAACATACATATCCAACTATCAGTTCAGAATGAAAGAAGAATGTTTTTTGAAAATAACTCCTGCCATTATCAGGTACAGTGATGTATCAACCATGTGTCAGATCATTGTATCATAAGACTCATAACAGGAAAACATTAGTTATTCTCTAGACTGAAACAAGTAGAAATCAAGTGTAGAATCTGCTCTGATTCTATGCGCATGTCATGCACAATTACAGATGATACTGATGTTGCCCGAACAGCATAAAAGCTGCTTTCCACTTTTCTTTCCTGATTTGCATCCCTGTTAATTGTTTTAATATTCATCAGATGCTTTTCACTGATGAGTTTGCATCAATGTCTTCAAAGCCCGTAATTTATAAAACACAAACAGTATTTGTAATCCTCTCACATGCCATTTAGCAAATGGATCAAAGAAAATTAGTGCATCCAATAAAACAAATCCGCATTTTGATGAATGGAGCTAAGCTGACTCGTGGGTCCCTCCCACTGATGCCCCTGGAAAAGAGTATAACACCCTTGACGAGAAGCTGCTCTTCAGAGGGCACACAGGTGGCTGGAATTCTTTCCAGCTCAGTTTTAATTACTCGACTGAGACAGCGATCCAGCCCAGCGGCTGATCTGGGATAAGGGCCGAACGCTTCATCAAAACTGATGGCAGATGTCTGATCTCTATCTATGGAAATGATTTGCACACACGGTGAGACTGAATGAGCTCTTTTTTTATGGCTTTGCTTGCCCAATATCGTAATGAAGCCTCAAACCCAATGATTCATTAGACCTTAACAATGTAGCACTCCAAACACTTAATTACAACCGGATTGAATTTTTATTAGCCTCTATTTCACAATGTCTGCATCACATGTTTGGAATTATGAGTGAATTATGGGGATGCATTCAGGGCCCGGTACACTGCAAGGCACCTCTCTGTAAATGGTTCCCCTAAATTACCTGCATAACATTGTCTTCTTCAGTAATTATCTGCTGCTAACACCTCTTTATGGACGAGATATTGAGCCAGCTTGTTCTTTGATTGAGTATGAGAAGTGGATATCTGTAAGCAGGAGCTGTAAATATTTGTTGGAGAGAGAGATCACAGGTGATGGAGGGTTGGCTGAAGTCTCTTTTCTCCTGTAGTGAATGAAGGAATGGTCAAGCAGGTGTCCAACTTCTGCCCGGACCCCGGAGAACCAGAGAATGGCAAACGCATTGGTGCTGATTTCAGGTAAGGATTCATGATTTCAATTCAGTTAAATTCTAATTTATTTCTGCAGCACTTTTCATAGTTTTCATAGTTTCATAGGCGGTTGTAGTGTACTGTTTAGAGAATTGGAGCCAAAAATCACCGGTTCAATTATCGAGTTCTCGAGCACCGGTTCGATGCACTTGAGCAAGACACCATACCCCCAATTGCTCCCCGGGTGCCACAGTGAATGGCTGCCCTCAGCTCTTTATGTATGTGTGTACTTGGATGGGTTACTGCACTTGGCCTGCCTCATTTGTAATTAAAAAAAACATTTTGTGAACTTTGTTTACGGTTAAATAATATGTTGTCTTTTCCTTTTCCTCACTGGCTGCACTCAAAAGCACACGCAGCGAAACTACTATAGCCAGATTTACAAAGAAATTGCTTTTACAAGCCAGTTCTTTTATTAATGGCCTGAAAAGACTTGCAAACCAATTTTATACAGTACATAAGGGGAGGGGGTGTACAAGGGACCCAGCCAAGAAAAGAATGCAATGGATAAAACACTGCGTTTTTGGCAATTGATAACAATCACAATGAGCACTCAGCAAAACACACAAAAGATGTGAGAACTCCAGAGACGCCGCCTCTGTTCATCTCATTCTCTGCTACTGGCTGTTTCAGAAAGAGATGAGAACAAAACGGTGGTCCTCACTGTAAATAAAGCCGGCGACAGACAGGCTTCTTTCCCGTGCTGTGAAAGGCGTGATTATATTCCTTCTGTGACATTTGCTCTGACACGAGCTGATCAGTCTGCGGGCGGGTGTAGAAGAATTCCTTCATTGATTCTCTGCCTCTTGTGTTTGTTCTCCTCTGATCTCGCAGCATCGGTGCCACAGTTCAGTTCACCTGTGATGGAGATCATGTGCTTCAGGGATCCAAGAGCATCACGTGTCAGAGGGTGGCAGAGGTGTTTGCGGCCTGGAGCGACCACAGGCCTGTCTGTAAAGGTTAGACCATCACGTTCAATAGAACCTCCCATCAGCTCCACTGCTGTACTGCAGTTTCACATGATGATTACAGAGCACATGTGACTATGTGAGTTCTATAAGAAGAGTTCACATGAATATTTCTGTAATCACAATGTACCGGTGTTAACAATAACTGAAGTGAACTGATTACTGAAGTTACGTTACTGTTACACATGATAATATCATACGCAAGTCAGCCGCTGTAGCTGGTTCACACTCCAGTACAACAGGTGGTGCTGTTGCACACATTTAACATTTTGCCTTAAGAACCACAATGGTTACAAACTCTCTCTGCCTCCTCACACTCTTTTTTTATTTTAAATATGATTCATCAACCATAAAAGAGAAAACACAAAATAAAATTAAAGATGAATCTGATAACATTATAACATTACATTAATTTAATATATATGGTGATGATATCATGATTGTGAATTCTTCTGGCCATGATAATGTGTAGTGTGACAGTCTTTTTCAGACTTGTATTACATTCTTTCTTGACCCCATGTCCAGCAAATCAGGGTAATGCCTTTGTTAGTTTTTTGGTAACTGTCAGACTTTTCTGTCTAATTATAAATGATATTTTTGTTTTCCAGTGAAGACCTGTGGAATGAACCTCTTTGGTCCTTCAGGAACATTCACATCACCCAACTTCCCTATTCAGTATGAAAGTAACTCTCAGTGTGTTTGGATCATCAGTGCCAGTAACTCCAACAAGGTAAAATTCCATCCGAACGCTCACATATTAAACTGTCAGTATCACAGGCTGTTAGTTTATATACCCATGAGCTAACTGGGCATGTGTCTTGAAGAACAGGCTGGATTACCACACGTTTACCAGTGGCTCACCATCAAAGTGCCTTCTGTTTGTGCTCTGATAGCACAGAGCCGCATGCCGTCATAACTTCCTGTTTCTAATGACAATATTGAGAAGCATGTTAAAGAGAAAGTCCTTGTTTTAGTCGGAGATTGTCTTCTGTGTCCTGAACTTCAAGAGAGAACTGCTCTGTTGAAACATTTAGTGTTTTAGAAGCTCCTGGAGTGAAGAGGTATTAATATCACACATTAGTATTTTAATTATTCTCCTGACGGTGGAGGCGTCTCATGTGTAAGACAGATTACACCTCATCTTCCTGTCCTACTGCACCTCAGTTACTGAAATAAATGCAAGTTAGTTTTAAGTATATTAAGCATATATTTTACTGCCTGATATATGAGCAATTTAGAGTTTCTGCGTCAACAATTTTTCTTTCTATTATCACTGAAAGGATGTTATAAGTGGGAATAATCTACCTTATGTTTTTAACCATTTACAGTTAGCTGATTCATGTTCTCTGTTGTTGTTAAATACGTGCTCTCCTGTAGTGAGAAATGCAGATGAGCCCTAACACACATCGCATTATTACCTCATTTGTCTTCGCCTGATGGAATTGCAAAGTTCAAATTTTATTGCGTTTTTCGCAGATCCATTATTACAGACCCATGGGCAGCTCATTGGAATTACTATTGTGTTAACACAATAAATGAAGTTAATATATGAATTTAGAGGGGCGAAGCAGAACTTTTATACGGTGGCCATGTTGTGTTCATTAGTAATAACATTAGTGAGAAGTGCTTTACTGCATACAGTATAAACCCCAGCCAACAAGCAGAGCAGGATTACCCAACGGGCATGTGTGACCCAAAGCAACTGTGTCCTTAGGGCACCATGTTTCTTCCTTCCAGTCTTGGCCCTTAAGTTGAGAGTCACAGCGCCATCCAGCCATAGATGTTTAATTTATCTGTGAGTCTTAAACATGCAAGTGGAATATTTATATGTTCTTGTTTTCAAATGAAGTGCGAGCAGCAGTGTTATTATATTATGTTATGCCAACAGGATGCTGTTACTGTACAAGTGAGCATTAGGAATAATATTGAACAAGTGAAACATGTTGTTGCACTGTTTACTCCTGAGCTTGATTGAAAGCACTCTCTGAAATTTGTTTTGTCCCATAATTGATGTATTGCCTCCTCAGTCTCACGGTCCCCACTGAGTTTGAGCTGCAGAGCTTGATGAGGCTGTGGAGGGTATGCAGAATTAAACTGAAGTATACACACAACATATGCTGCAGCCCTGCACAGGTCCCCCTGAGCTCAGGAATATCTTATTTATTGAGAATAGTATGTTTCATTTATATTTAATGGTGTCTGTAGGACTCTAGTCCTGGGAAACATAATTAAAAGGGCTAGCTCTCATTCTGAGCGTGAGAGAGCGTACAGAGAAATCCCTACAGGTCCTGATGCTCCATTGATTTCAGTGGGTTGCCATTAGATATAGTTCTACCACTAATGCTGTGTTTTTTTCTTTCCCTCGTTGCAGGTTATTCAAATCAATTTTGAAGAGTTTGATTTGGAGCTTGGATACGATACGCTGACTGTGGGAGACGGGGGCGAGGTCGGCGACTCCAAAACCATCATACAAGTGTAAGTTTTAATGTTATCGTTTGCAAATAAAATGGATTTATTTTGGAAGCATCTCTGCTGGTTTAGTAGGAAATAGAATCAGGGTGTCTGCTGCGGCGAGCAGTTTAAATGCAGAGCAGCTTTGATTTTAATGAGGGAGATTCAATCTTGATGTGGCAGTGGGGATGCAGTGGTACAGTACAGTGTGTCCACAGTAAACATCAGAGTGTTATTTCAGATGAGATGTGATGTTGTCACATTGAAAATAACCAGCTTTAATACACTGTAGCTGTTGTTGTTTTTGTATTTTTGTGCAACTTTGCAGCTGTCGTCTGTTTCAACAGCACAAGTGCTATAAAACCATTAAAAACTGCCAACTTTAAAAACCTTTGGCTGGTTTTCTGTAACATCTTCTGTCCGTCAGCCGGATATCTTGTGTAGATGCTGCAGTAAATGTCTGTCCAATTCCTGGTGCTTTTTCCTGGCACTTGACCAAAACAGAATTCATTTAAACCTCACAGAGTGTCTTCAAGGACAAAAGCCCTCTCACTTCCAGAGCACTAATACATACAGTATTCTTCAATTAATTCCTCTCCACTTTATGCTGGTGGAATTGGTGTGTTATTATAAGAGTTTGCTTTATTTAAACACTTACAAAAAACACCTGGGAATTGTACTGTGGTAATTTCATGTTTGCTTTGGACAATGTAACTCTTTACAGTATCATTGAAATGAAATCATTGAAAAGTCATTGAAAGTCTGACACTTCCATAAATACCAGAAATATAAGTGATTTCATGATGTGTTTTTTACACTGACTTGAAATACTGAAGATACTGAATTGAAGTCTTACAAATTACTGTTTCAAAAGTACTGTTTCAATAGGCTGATTTTTAGAACGAAGCACTGCTAAAGCTGCAATCCATAATCTTTTGCATCTCTATCGACATTGTTACTGTACGTACTTTTCTCTACGTATGTTAACGTCAAATGAAGCAACCTGCATATCCTAGGAAATCTGGTCCGACAGCTCAGATTCTACAGCATTAGTATAAACTCACCATTATGAGTTGGGTTAAGGCAAGGAGACCGTTTTTCGCTTGATTTTTATTTTTTATTTATTTTTAACCCAAAAACGTTTAACCCAAAAAAGTTACCGCTGCATGGATTGCAGCTGTAATAATGTTGTATGAAACCACATGAAAATATCATGCTGTATTCTTCTGTTTATTGAGCACCATGGTGTATATCAGTGTATCGTCATTGTGCGATCACAGTTGTGTCTGTAAAGCTCTTTCGTGCGGGCAGGTTAACGGGAAGCTTCGTTCCTGATCTGATTGTCAGCATGACCCATCAGATGTGGCTGCATCTGCAGTCTGATGAGAGCGTGGGATCCATCGGCTTTAAGATCAACTATAAAGGTGAGTCTATTTCCTGCCTGAGCAGCTCACAGTGGCCACAAATCAAAAGCATGACTGCTGCTTTTACAGCAGTCTCTTGTCTTTCTCTCACCAACAGAAATTGATAAGGAAAGTTGCGGGGACCCCGGAATCCCTCTGTACGGCCTCCGAGAGGGCAGCGGCTTTTCCAATGGTGACGTGCTGCGGTTTGAATGTCAATTTGGGTTCGAGCTCATTGGCGAGAGAACGATTTCCTGTCAGAACAACAATCAGTGGTCGGCTAACATCCCCATTTGTATATGTGAGTGCGCCATTGACCGTCACTCAGATTCTGTCATTATTTTGCCTAGCGTAGCTCAAGCAGTAGACCATCTGCCGGTGCTGACAATGTCAAGGTCATGGGTTTCATTCCCAGGGAACACATGAACTGATTAAATGTTTATCCAATTGTACTAAATCACTGTAGACGATTGCATCTGCCAAAGCAGAAATGTTAATGTAATGGTAATTTTCTCACCCTCATGTTGTTCCAGACACAAATGTTTCTATTCTCTTTCATGGAGCAGAGTACCAGACATTTAGGCGAATATTTAATCACGTTCTTTCAACACCGAAAGTTGATGATTTTTACTGTCAAGCTCCAAATGTGAGCAAGAACACATCAGCACCATCATTCTTTTGAATCCACACTGGAACCGCAGTAGATGTGACCCGCAGTAGATGTGACCCGCAGTAGATGTGACCCTCAGTTCTCTCACTCTTGGTTGTCACACCTCTACGCATCAATGCAGAGCATTTGTAAGTTTTGATTTTGACAAAGTAAATTCAGTGTAATGGGGTGTGAGAGAACAGAGGACATAGGTCACATGCTGTAAACACCAGCCAGGAGTTCTTCAACCTGTTAGTGTAAGAACTCATTCTGAAGATTTGTTCTGACAAAGTGCTGACAAGCCTTTGAATCTTTAGAGTGGATAAGACATGTCTAAATAAAATTATGTCAAGAGATCGGACTAATTAAAATCCTGCTTTATTTCAGCATGTAAACAAAATGACTGCCTGCTGTTAAATATGGCTGAAAGACTTGAGATGACTGCACACTGAAAGATTATAAGAAAGTAATTCTCAGGGAGTGAACAGAGTCACTTTACCATCGAGACATTTTGTTTGAAGAGTTTTAATTCCCAGTGTACCTCACACAATACAATTTAATATCATTACTGGTTTGATGACAATACAATAACCTTTTAAGAAAACAGATGCAACCTGGAAAAGATTTCCTTCCTATCTGCTGTTTTCACCAGCGTTTTTATTGCTGAGGTGAGGAACATTGGCAGAGCTGATGTCTTTAAAACGAATGTCAAATGTCATTTTCAAAACGTTTTTAGCTGTAAGCTGCCGTATTTCTGCATGAAACAGGATAATCAAGACAAAATGAAGGGACTTAATTTTATGCATCACAAATTGATTGGATTTTGAATAGGGTGTTTTACACCAGAATGGAGTCAGATGATTGGATGAGGAAAGGTTAAAAAGATTTGTGACATTAGCCAAAAAGAAGATGTTGCTAAGCCAGATCTTACAGTACGTTTAATCAAAGATTACAAAGATAATATTTTATTACATGGGGTAAAATGCATCAATGAGACCAGGACTGTGTAAACAGGTTATCTTGGTGTTTAAGATTTATCTATGATGATTTGCTTTGACTGAAGCGTCCTCATCTCTCAGTTCCCTGTATGTCCAACTTCACTGCTGCGATGGGTACCGTTCTCTCTCCGGACTATCCTGAAGGTTACGGGAACAATCTGAACTGTGTGTGGTTGATCATTGCTGAACCGGGCAGCCGCATCCATCTAGCCTTTAATGATTTTGATTTGGAGCCTCCGTACGACTTCCTGACGGTGAGGGATGGGGAACTCGTGGACGCCATGGTGCTGGGGCGCTTCTCTGGGGCAGAGGTGCCGTCCCACCTCACCAGCAACTCCAACATCCTCCAGCTGGAGTTTCAGGCAGACCACTCGATGTCCGGGCGAGGTTTCAACATCACCTACAGCAGTGAGTGTCTCTGTTTGAAGGCCATTTCAGTTTGAATGTGGCTTTATTTGTACCTAGAAGGATAGTAAAGTCATCAAAACTACTGTATGTAATGTAAAAGTTTAGAAATTATGTTGTGGTCTAATTAAACAGTTTATTTAAACAGAGCAAAACTATATTATATTACAGCTTCATGAAAGTAGCTGTTAGCCATCAAGATTGTGTCTCTAAACTAACTTCAAGAGGTGCATTCTGGGCTATTTTTTAAACAGTATTGAACGTTTTCAGTGTTCTTCACTCTCTTCACAGCTGAAGTTATTCTGTATCAGTCTGTAGATCAAAAGGGTTTGACATCAAGACACAACAAAAATTCAGTGAAGAGTTTCAATGCTACTGTTTAAAGTGTTACGTAATGTTCAGTGTTTTACTGCACATATTTATTCCAGCATATAGTAAATACTGCACAGTAGTGATCAAAACATTAGCTTTGATCCTGGTCTGTTTTTAAATATTAGGTTTACCTTTTCCTTTATATACATAATTCATAATACATGTATTATGTATAAATCATTTGAAATGAGCTGATATGCTTTTTAAGGTGTATTTAAAATAACATTCATGTTCTTCAATAATTGGAATGTGAAATCGAAGAATTAGTATTTTGTCTTATCTTCTAAATGGATCATATGATTGAAACAGGAATTAATGAGCTTAAAGAAGTCTGACTCCAACAGCCTGTGAGCAGGACATATGGAAGGAGATATTTACTAAATTTAACCTGTAAACCAGTTATCCACCAGCATCAAACAGCTTAATCCTGTTCCCTGAACATCATACTGTTAGCCCGATCAAAATAATCCTCAGATGAAACCCTTCTCATGCTTATCCACAATCCTGTTTTTTACTGCTAGATATTCCATCATGTGTCAGCTCGTGTCCTTCTGTTTTATAAAGTCAGTCACGTTGAGAGTGACAGGTCTCTTCTTTGATGTGTGTCTCAGCGTTTGGACACAATGAGTGCCCGGATCCCGGAGTGCCCATGAATGCCAAACGCTTCGGTAATAACTTCCAACTGGGAAACTCCATCTCAGTGGTGTGTGAGGAGGGTTTTATAAAGACGCAGGGTTCAGACACTATAGTCTGTGAGCTGCAGGCAGGAAAGGTGATGTGGAGCGGTCTGATCCCCAAGTGTGAAGGTTAGTTTCACAGTGTTTGTGTTGTATGATGTCCAAGTGGAACAAATTTGTCAAAGGAAATGTTGTCCTTTAAGTAATCGTCAGTGTTTTTTGAAAATGTTATTTAAATTTCCTGCAGAAAAGTGGTTCAGTTTGTCTTCATGTTGGAACTGTTACCCACAGTAAATGCTAAAAGACAAACTGAACTTCCCTGTGATTGGCCAGAAGTGTCATGCCATTCAGAAAAATATGTTAGAATTTTCTTATTGCTCTTCACTCTTAAAAATAACATTTCCTAAAAGAACCCAAATGGATTTTACAGCAGAACTTGTTTTAAAAGGGTCATGTCAATCTTTTTATCGTTATTTTGTTCTTCCGTGACGTCCGCTTATAAGTAAAGGTTTAGTACCAAATATCGGGTAATTTAGTTTTCATTATGATAATTTTTCACCCTCTCTATGACCCTTAGAATTAAATGGATCTTTTTTTTTTGCTGTTGTACTTTTAAAATTTCTTTGTCAACACTGTTTCACAGTGAAATGAGAAACCGTGCTGTATGTCAGGATATAGTTTTTAACTGCCCTGTCCATTCAGCTGTATTAAATTGTGAGAATCTGTCTACAAAATAATTCACTTTAATAATATGCTGTACAGTCTATTACAATCAGATACAATAAACTTCAGTCACTCATTTCTATCGCTGAGATCTTTCAGAAGGACACGCAGTGTTTTGCCCACATGCTGCCCACAATCTGACAGACGTTCACACATTTTACTCTTGTCATTAGTTCTGAAGTCTAAAATGCTCTACTGCTCATTGAAGATTAAAGAACTTGACTGTTAGGCCAACCTGTGAAGAACCTTTAGTTTTGAAGATGTTCTGATAGAGACTCTCCTCACATGTGAACTGATACAGCAGTGTCTGTTTCTGCAGCTCCCTGTGGAGGTCACTTCACAGCACCGGTGGGAGTTATTTTGTCCCCAGGGTGGCCCGGCTATTACAAAGACTCCCTGAGCTGCGAGTGGGTCATTGAGGCCGAGGTGGGACGCTCCATCAAGATAAGCTTTGACAGGTCTGTTGGACAGAGAAACAGAACATACTGAGGCTTTATTTGGATTCATATCTAGAGACATGGGCCCTCCAGCAAGTCTAATCTATCGGCACAGATCACAGTTACACTGTAACAAATGAAGACAACAGGCTGCATGACTTTCATCTTTCAGTTCATCCACTTAAAGGTGCTATACACTGTTGTATTGATGGAACAACACACAGATGATGTCACATCATGTCTGTGTGAAAGTCGTGTGCTCTATAATCAGCAAAAAATGTTGACTGTCATTCTGAAAACTACACATCACAAAATCAAAATTTACACTGTAAATAAAACATTGTAATGTCATTAATGATTCATGCCCCAGTGCATTCTGGGAAGATGGGACTAAACTACAAAAACATGTTATCAGTGTAGGCCTATTGAGACTAAAAAGAAAATGTATTAATCAACATATTGGTGTTTCTGTAGCTCAGTTGGTAGAGCATTGTGTTAGCAGCGCAAAGGTTTCCAGGGGAGCACATGTACTTACAAAATGTGTAACTTGAATGTACTGTAAGTCAAAGTGTCTGCCAAATGCATTACTGTATGTAAATTCAATGTAAAAATCATAGTGTATCATGAAAAAGCTGCATAAAGATGCATTACTTGTTTTTGTGAAAGATAAAGAAAGGTAAAGAAAACCAAAAACAAACTGCAGGAATCATGTACATTTGAATTTGGCAGATGCTTTTATTCAAAGCGACTTACAGTACCTTCAAGTTGTAGCAGTTAGCAGTAACTGTGTTCCCTGGGAAATCGAACCCACAACCTTTGTGCTGCTAATGCAATACTCTACCAGTTGAGCTGCAGGTTCATGTATTAACACCATGCATCTCTGTCATTTTCTTTAGCATTACATCTGATCTAAGAATCTTGTTTTATGGTGTAAAAATAAGCAACATATTCATAGTTCCAGTTCTGTGGGTCAGCAGATGATGGCGAATCCTTTGGGTTGTGTTGGTTTTTATACAGTGTTTCTGTAACACTTCACTGTAAAGTCAAGTTAATAAAGTATAATGTCAGCTGTAATGGAATGGTAAAGCTCTAGCTGATCACACCAGAGTTCATGTGTAAAAACTTGAAGAATGAAATGGTTTCATAGCTGTTGCAGCACATACATATTGTGCACATGAGAGACGGTCACATTACTGTCTCTATAAATGATTACACTGTTATGTTGGCACGGCTGTGATACGTGTGTGCTCGTCTAGCTGTTCATCTGCCGTCTGTGAAAGAGGAATGGAATGAATCTGTATTAAGATACAAATGGTTGATTTTATTTCATTTGCATGGCAATGCTCCCCTTGAGTCAGGATTGAAATGGCATCACAGATTGAGTCTGATATAAAGACTCCTGGGAGATAATGCCTGGAGATACAGTACAATGACAGTCTGACTGGACATTATCTTTGACATTACCAGTCATCCAAGCATGGCAATTCTGCCGTAATTTACTCGCAGGTTGTGTCGTTACGTACCCCATAAACATTTCTCAAAATGCCTCTCTTCATGTTCCGCAGAAGACTGCTTATATCAGAGCTGTTCAGCTCCAGTCCTGGCAAGCCAATGTCCTGCAGAGTTTACCTCCAGCCCGAATCAAACACCTGAAGTAGCTAATCAAGCTTGTCAGGTAACTTGAGAATTACAGGCTTGATTAAGGTTGGAGCAAAACTCTGGATACTGCAGGAATGGCATGCCCCGACCGCAGTGACAAAATGCCCTTATGAAAATACCATAATAACTATGGTTAACTTACCCTGGTTTTACTATGGTAACTATTGGTTTTAATTGTAGTAAAACCATGATTAATTTTCATAAAGATTAATTTTCACACAAAAACATGATTGAAGGAGTCCTTTGAACCGTGTGCTGTATTTTTTATTTTGGGCTGAACTGTTTTTTTAAAGCCCAGCTCACCACAGTAGATTTGTGTTTATTCACCACATTATCAAACCGTTAGACCTCATCAATAAACAGAGCTGTGATCACTGGCCACATCTGTGACTTCTCTTTAAGAGAGCTGCTCAGTGCCTAACAGTCCTGTGTAATGACCTGTGCTTGTGTTTATACGTGTGGACAGAAACACATTTCACATGGTGATTTCTCTTTCCGGCAGGTTCCAGACAGAACTCAATTATGACTTTCTGGAGGTTCACGATGGTCCTAATCTCCTCTCACCACTAATCGCCTCTCTGAACGGCACGCAGGTCCCTCAGTTCCTGTTCAGCTCCGGCAACTTCCTGTATCTTCTCTTCACCACTGATAACAGTCGCTCCAACAGCGGCTTTAAGCTCTTTTATGAAAGTGAGTCTGCCTTCTTTATTCACTGCAGTTTCATGATATTTCATACTGAATCATATCTGTCTCCCCACACAAACAAACAGCTTGAGCATTTCTCTTTGTAGCAGCCCTCTCTCTCTCTGTATATATTTTTTTTCATTGCTCTCTTTTTTAAAATTTTTCAATTTAGTTTGCTTTATTGCCACCACAAAAGCTGTGTCTGTGTTGCCAAACCTTTTCAGAACAGCTGCTTACAGTGACAAATGTTGATGTGAAATGACAGTAATGGGAATAAATCTGCAACTGGAATAAATCAGTAACCTTAGCAATGAGAAAATAATAGTAGTACGTAAGAAAATCTAAATAAAATGTTTTTTTGCCAAACCTTTTGCGGCACAGCAGGATACAAAGACAATTGTTGCAGATTTAGAAAAATAATATTTAAAACTGGAATAATCAAGTAAGATAAAACCAGAAAGGGAGATTTAATTAATCTCATAAAAAGCAAACCTCTGTCTTAGTTTTAGTTAAAATGTTCTTTATTATCATGGCAAGTCACTGCATTTTCATATTGCTGAAACATTTGCAGCTTAGCTGTGTTGAAGGAAAGTGATGTAATGAAATGCTCTCATCTCTGCTGCAGGTGTGACTCTGGACACTCACTCGTGTTTAGATCCCGGTGTGCCAGTGAACGGGATTCGTTACGGTAAAGATCTGTCTATCGGTTCTGTTGTGCGGTTTGGCTGTGAGGCCGGCTATAGACTGAGTCATGAGGAGCAGCTGGTGTGTGAGGAGAACCACTGGTGGAGTCGCCCACTGCCCACGTGTGATGGTGAGATACTCACGTTACCTCACTTTAAACCTGTCAGTGATATCAGTCAGACCTCATACTGGAGATCTGCTCAGTCAGATTATTCCCGTTTCATACATTCAGCATGATTCCATGAATTCAACTTTGAAACCTGGCTGGATGGGCTGGATAATGTATTATACAAGTATTCGGGGTGGAGCAAGTGGATTATAGTTGATTTTGTCCAGGGTAGGATCAGGATTCATTTGCTCAAGGAACCAAAAAACGGGATAATAAGATTAATTGTTAGATGTATGCCTAAAACTGGAAAAAAGGACTTGTTTTGATCTTGTTTTTTGGACGTCTAAATATTCTTACTAGAAAACAGCAAATGTTTAAAATGGCTCAGATCAAACTGTCACATCCTGCCTGAAGTGAAGTGAGCGGCAGTGAAATTGCCGGCTGAATTCCGTACCGCAAGATCAGGAACGTGTGTGGAGGTAAATCCACGCTTTGACTTCAGCAGCATCTCCAGAAAAGCAGTGATTGCAGGTCTGCTTCATTTGGCTTATTGGATTTGAGTGACTTTCTGTCATTATGTATGAGCAGAATATAAAAGAGATATTTTGGGTTGTGACAGTGCTGGAGGGAGACTCAGAGAGTCGGGCAGATGTTGAGGCCGGGCTGTCCACTCTTGATTATCTCATGGGAAACACAGTTGACATTCATTAGCATTAAAGGTGAAGTCAAGTAGCAAAGCCACATGTGTTTTTAAAATCTCAGCTTCAGCCTTTCGTTTCAGCACAGCTCATCAGTGAAGTACATACTTGGTGCTTAGTAAAGGTGTGAGTTAGAAACAGCCCAGTTTCTCTGGGTTAATGAGCAAGCCACTTAAGCATTTTGCAGATGAATCTGAAGGACACTGTAATAATTGTTGGTTGTTTTATACCAGCTCAAAAGCACTTAATCCAAAGAACTTAAATAGCATGAAAACACATGAAATAGCACAATTTGAAAATGATGTTCTGTGCGGGTTTGTAGTGTTATTGTGAGCAGTGTTTCTCACTGATGGATGTCTTGGATTGTAAGTGTCTTTTCTGTGGTTTGATCATTACTCGGGATCTGTATTTTTCTCTCTGATCGATAGCTTTAGCCCTGCTGAGGTAATGCTTCAAGCCTCTTCCAGTTATCAGTCTGATGGAAAACACTGTGATAATGTTTTTTAAGACATGAAGTATGAATTTCATATTTTATCTATTCAGTGTTTGTCTTTTTATCTCAATTGCATCATTTTTAGAGGTTTGGCTTATCTGCCAGATGATAGTATGGCATTCAGTCAATATTTTTGTAATTCTTACTGTGGAATTGTGAAACTGTGGAACTGACGCAACTCAAAACTACAGAATGGACATCACTTGCCTTGTGGATAATAAAATTAAAAAAATCTTTCGAGCACATGTAGGAAACAGAATATTGCAGAGACTTAGTGTTGGGCTGTTTTGATTTGACTCAGTAATAAAAGCAAAATCTTGTTATACTTCAGTTCTTTGATAGGTTACAATTTGTCTACAATCTCTTTCTCATCAACACTGGCAGGTGGACAATATTTAAAAATATGAGAATTTCCTCAATACTTTCATTAACCTCTGTGGTATTTTTGCTTCTGGTGAAGGTTATTCTGCTCTTTGAATTCCCAGTGTCCCATCCCAGCTTAGCTCTGGCTGAAATCTCTGAATACAGAGGCTGAACATCATATAAGATCTGTTGCATCTGCGCACTTATTTATGTCCTGTAAAGTTTCCTGGGTTTTTAAGATTCTGGGTTTCTTCCTGCAGCTCTGTGTGGAGGTGATGTGCAGGGTCCAGAGGGAATCATCCTCTCTCCTGGCTTTCCAGAGCTCTATCCCAACTCATTAAACTGCACATGGACTGTGGATGTCAGTCATGGCAAAGGTACGTCACCAGCAGCGTCTGAACTTCCTGTTTCAGTATGAAATATATCAGTACAGTATAGCAAACTGCTGTTGTCAGGCCATTTCATGGGTCTTTACATACTGTTATTGATTTATTCATTTCATTGATTTTTTTATGTTTTCTATGTTCATCTGGCGAGGGTTTGGATGTGGTCACTAGCAGTGTGGAAACTCTTTGTCTCTCTGATGTTCTGCTCAGGAGTTCAGTTCATGTTTCATGCCTTTCACCTGGAGGATCACCATGACTACCTGCTTCTGACGGAGAACAGCAGCTTCATGAGGCCTCTCGCCCGACTCACCGGCTCACAGCGACCTCAGCCAATCAACGCTGGCCTGTACGGAAATTTCAAGGCACAGCTCCGCTTCATCTCAGACTTCTCTATCTCCTTTCAGGGTTTCAACATCTCTTTCTCAGGTGAGACACACATACACTAGAAGTGCATCAGGATTTTAACCTGCAGCACACAATACTTTTAGAATGGTACAAAGTGTGGGTGTACGGTGTACTGTATGCACTTGTACTGTATGTACAGTATGGAATATATGGTACTGGTTTACTGAAATGTTTCAGCATGTTCTGTGTTGAATACTGTATCCCACAATGCCGTGTTCTTAACCTGACTTTCCATTTCCAGTATGATGAATGGACTGATGATATTAACTGTGTATAGTTTATATCGCATAGTATTCCGAGTGCAGTGCATTAGTATAGGCTTTTTTTAATGATTTCAGTGTAAATCTTTCTTGAAGCATTCTTGCCTAAATTAAATATCCCACCAACATTATCATTCATTAGAATTTTATAAGACAGTTTATGTAAGAATGTGATTAATATAAGAATAGTTTTATGAATGATTTACACAATGTTTTTTTAACAAACAAAACTCTGGTTTTGTTTATCACTGCAAAATAAAATCGCATAAATTTGTTTAGCTGTTTTTATGCCTATAGTGTTCATCATTTATCAGGAGAATGTGTAATTGTGTAAGTGGAGGACAGAATCAGAGGTTATTTTAAGGACGAGAACCACCGTTGAGACTATGAGTCTGTTTCTATGAAAAGTCACAGCACCAGTTAGATATAGACATTGAGGAAATGAATGGGCTGGCAACAGACTGAGCTGCGTCTCAGTGGGGATTTATCAGCACGGCCTGCAGTCTCCACGTCACGCTTCAGCAATGAACTGCTGCCTAAGAGCAGGAGACGCTCTGGGCTTCAGTTTTTCATCAGTCACAGAATCTCACTGGATCTTCCTGCTGTGCTGCCTGGTCACCAGCACATGCCCAGCGGCCCCGGGTTCATGCTGCCGTCTAATGGAATTACTTTATACACAATTTTGATGGTAAACAGGATCCTGCAGTACCTGACAGCAGAATATGGGTTTGTAGTCAACAAACCACAGGAAGCGAAGAGGATTCTGAAGCAGTTTCACATGCACAAATCATGTTTAAGCTCTGTTCAGGGTAACACAGCAGACATTTCCCCCGAAACTACAGCCTGTAAAGCTATAGTTCAAAATGAAAATTCTCATGCTGTTTTTTTCCACAAAACACTAAAATATTTCAGATATCAAATCTGATATGATCTGCATGATATTTATACTGCATCAAGGACAGCATAAATAAGACTTCTGGTCCATTCATGTAATTAATATTCATGAGCTAGTAATATTTATAATGTAATCCACAGGGATGCCTTTCAAAATCCTGGATTTTATTTTTTTTATTTTTCTCAAGTGTGGACACTATGAACCGTGGCTATATGAGAAAGATCCACGTGTAGACTAATACTTTTTTAAAATTTGTGTTTCACAGGAGAATGACTGCATATAAATTTGGAAAGACATGAGGGTTACAAACTTAATTTTTGGCAAATTTTCCCTTTAAGTCAGAGAGAGAGATTTTTAGAGAATTCTGACAGAAAGCCAAGAGTGATAAGAGCTTGTAGGGTTTGGCCGGTGTTTACAGACTCTTTCATTAAGGGCTGAAGTTATTAATGCTCATACAATTACCCACGAGCTGAGTTACTGTATTAGTCAATGTTAAATTCTCAGATGAGAAACATGCTTGACCTTCTCCTTGTGTTGAATGTGGATGGAATTGACAGAAGTAGACATGCATATGTAAGAAACAGACAGACAAAGACCTTCTACTGTTAGCATTTTAAAGCATTAAGTTGAGAGAAAGTTCAGAGTCAGAAATTGATCTATTTACATAATATGAAATCTATTAAGTTTCTGTCCAAAAACTGACTAAGGAAGTGGAGGTGTTTTTTATGCTAAACACTTCTGTGTTTCTCAAAGTTATTCTGAATATGGAGATATGAGGTCATTGGTCGGAGGAATTTGTCTCTTTTACAATCATACACATTTGATGCTGATATCATGCATTTCTGCAGGTCATTTACACATATGATTAAATATGCAAACATAAAATGTAAAGATGTGAAGTCTTTCTATGATGGATTTAATTGATTGTTTGAATGTTTATATATGAAACTCATGCTTATGTTTACTGTTGATTTATGATCATTGATTAAATAACATTTATCAAGAATAAAATACTGACTGCTGTGTTAAAATCAATAAGTAATGACATCTGTGTGTTATTAACATGCTACTTCAAAGAGTATCATGATATTACCAGCATGATAGTGTGATGGTATTGCTACCATAAACCATGTGGAAACCCTAGGAACTTTGGTGCAGGTGGTATTGTAAAAACACTCATTGGTGTTGTTACAGCTGTTGGCCGGCTACCAGCTGTAACAACAAAGTTCAATGCCCAGACAGCGCTCTTACTGAAGTGTACACCTGGCATGCATGCTGGGTTGCATAAAAGCATCTGTCAAATTCATAAAAATGTAAATAATTATTTTCTAGAGCATTTTATATGAATGACCCCTACATCACATCTGTTTTAACATGCAATAATGATAAACTAGATGATAAACGATGAGCCTGACTGTTATTTTTCCACAAATGTGTTTGTTTCAGAGTATGAGTTGGAGCCGTGTGATGACCCCGGCGCGCCTCAGTTTGGCAGACACAGTGGCAAAGGTTTTGGTGTTGGTGACATGCTGACGTTCTCCTGTGACCCGGGTTACCGTCTGCAGGGCTCTCGGCAGATCTCCTGTCTGGGCGGTGGGCGGCGCATGTGGAGTGCACCTCTGCCAAGGTGTGTGGGTACGTGCTCAGCAGCTTTCATTCACTTTGGCACATCTTCACAGTTGCTTTAGAGTTCAACAGTGACAGGCGATTGAGCTGATAAACATTTCAGACTACAGTACAGTACAGTACAGTACTGTACACTGCTGTCACATGTAAACAGTCAGTGAGCAGCTTGTAGTTGTTTCAGTTATGAGAGTGTTTAACCTTTTTAATCTAATTTCAAGTAAAATATCTCTAGGTCGTTATAAAAATGGGTTCTGTTTGTGTTTATCATTGTGTTCATCATTATCAAGTGTTCATTACATGTTTTTCTTATATCTGAATTAAATACACTGTTAAAACTTGTTAGTGTCATATTTCTTCATAAACCAAACAAATGTTGTCATAATGACATCATCAGGAAGTGACCGTTTTAAAATGTCAATCATGTTAGCATGCTTGTTTATAGTAAACTATTGATCACTGAAAAGTGGATATTTGTAGAAACATAATTTTCCATTTTTCAGATGCATTTTTTAGTTTTAGCAAAACTGTTTCTGAACCGTAAAATCCTTCTGATGACATAATTATATCCTATAACACAGTAATTGAAATGACTTGTGACGGCACGGTTACATCACAGTATTTCTCTGATAGAATGTCTAAAGTAAAACATTATTGAAAGTCACCTTCTGAAAGCATCATCCATTTCCTAGAATGACCTCTTAACTTTTGTCTGTCTGATCACATGTCAAGTCAGGAGGCGGTTGTGGATAATATTGTGTCTTTAATATTTAATGATGTAATATAAACTTTAATATTGTGGTTTATTGTTACACTGTAAACAGAAGGTCGGGTTGAGTGTGTTGTATTGTTAGATACAGTATTGACTCAAATGCAAGCTGCATGTTGCTGATACATGTTCTCTTTCTGAATATTTCTGTTGTATTTGTGTCTTATGTATTTCATCAAACTGTCACTGGTCACACATCACTGTTCCACTGTGTCATTACGGTTTGTGATTGTCTGTAGCTGAGTGTGGATCCAGTGTCTCCAGGAACACAGGGGTCCTTCTGTCTCCAAACTACCCCCGAAATTACGACAACAACCACGAGTGCATCTATAACATTCAGGTGCAGGCAGGAAAGGGAATCAACATCTCGGCCATCACATTCCATCTGGCTAAAGGCGACTTCCTCAAGGTGAATATGTGCAGTGACGTCAGGCGTGGTGTAGTGGGTAGTGCTTGCAACACAAGATGTGTTCGCATATGGCTGGTGTTATATCCCAGTTCCCTCTTTCTGTATGTAAACAGACAAATGCTGCAATGATAAACAAATAGCACAGACAGCAGAACTATAGGTTTACCAACGTGAAAGATATGAGGTGCACATCCTTTGTTTTTATTGTTGTTTAAAACATCGACTCTCTTCCAGAACAATCTTTCTTTGTCTTGCAAACTTGTAAGTATGAGAACAGAAGACAGATGTTCATAATTTTCAACCCTTTGTTTGCATCATCTTTCAACACTGTTCCTTTGTGGCTTTTGTAATAAATGAAAATATTTGCATACAGTTATGCAGATTATTACATGGTTTGGTCGTAATGATGTAGATGAGTGAAAACGACTAAACAAAATTTGTTGCGTTTACTTGTTTTGAATTTCCTTGGCAACAAGAGCTGTTTGGCTCTGCTGACCTTCATCTCTTCTCAGGTGTATGATGGACCAGACAACACAGCTGAAGTTCTGGGGGCTTTCACGGGTTCTTCTGTGTTGGGTCAGTCCCTCAGCAGCACATCTAATCATCTGTGGCTGGAGTTTAACTCTGATCAGGAGGACACAGCTGCTGGATTCCAGCTGGTTTACAGCAGTAAGACTTCTCGCTCTTCTCACACACTCACTCACTAGGGGTTAGTACTTTTGTTTGTTGACTAGTCTGTTCTACACATGGTAACAGCGGGAAGAAAGTTTTGTGAAGTTTTATGTATGGAAACCTATAGTGGACAAATACTGTGCGTTTGGAATTGTGTTTAATGGCATATAAATGAAACATAAAACATAGGTGTCAGATGCAAGTGAAAGTGGCTTTAGTGAGTATCAGTAACTAAATCTGGCATTGTTACCTGCCAGCTGGCTGGTAATTTTATTAGGAACTGCAGGATAATGATTGAATCAAACCTTTCCTCAATTCACCCTCAATTAGCAGGTGTGTCAAATTCATTTTCAGTGTGCTCACTTCATCTATACCTGCAGATCTGAGATCAGGGTGAGCTGTCTGTCAGATCCTCCTCGTACCTCATGCACAGTGGAATGTTTTACCTCAATTAATATTCTCTTCTGAATTTATCTCCTCATTTTAATGTCAGCTTGAACTTTCCTTTTTTACTAGCACTCTCAAAACAACCTCATACACCTACTGTACCTCTCTCACCTCTCTCGTTCTCAGTCTCTCACTCACTCATTCAGTCAACACAGTTTAGTGGTTTTGAAATTCCCTTTAAATGAACATTATTTAACAATCTTTTAACAGATATTATTTTTAATTTAAAAAATGTTTTAGTATTTGTTGAAATTCACATTTTCTTTTGTTAATAGCTAGTTTAGTTAAGGCAGTTAACTAATGTTAACAAATAGAATGTTATTGGACATTGGAAGACATTGCTTGTTACTTTAAATGTTACTGTACACTGTTGTGAAAATATCAGTGCCTACTGTCGCAGTACTGCAGATTGTGTAAATCATAGTTTTGCTGTTATTAGCAGGATATTAGCAGTTATGTTCCTGTGTGTATGGTTTAAAGTCTTCATTAACAAACACGGTCTCATCATCATCAGCTTGCATGTTCACATAAATGCTGCCAGTTCATCATTCTTTCTTGTGTTGTGTACATAACAAGGTTACATTATGCAAAATCAAAGTGAAAATCATAATGCGGTTTCCGCAGGGATGCGACTCCTGGCAGACCTGCATTGTGTTTCTTTCACCTACACGCAGTTTTAATGAATTAATTAGCTGTATCATTCAGTCGTTAAGATCTGATTAGGATTAAATGCTTGGAATGATATTATTTGTGCGTCTGTTTAATGTAATTACACATGACACCGGAAAAACCAAGATATTGCGTTTGCTGGTAAGTTGAATTGAAATTGAGCAGGTAAGCCCTGTTTCAGACTCATGAATAATATTGGATGCCGGTTCAGTTCAGCAGAGTTTTAAAGAGGTTAACACTGTTATTATTAATATGTTTAGGACTGTTAGCTGCAGGAAGAGGCTTCAACTCTTTTAAATGTGCTGTTTTGTTTTATATATTGGCCAAACGTATGTGGACACCAGTGTCAGAAGTTATCTTTTTATCAAGGAGTAACATTTACATCCTGAATTAAATAGCATGGCTCTAAATCTTTTCAAAGGCATATTTGTGTTTTTATCTTTTTAGTCCAGTTTATTTAATATCAATGTCAATATATTCTGTGAAGTTCTGTAATTTCTACCTATAAAATCAACTCAACATCAGATATAAAAGTTGCTACAATATATGCACAGGATATCACACATGATAATAAACTCTAAACAGATAAACTCTGCTAGAACACAGTTAGTTTGTTGTTAAGTTACATATTTTGTGTTAGAATATAGTTTTTTTGTGTGTCATCAGAGTAGATATTGATGTGATCAGTGTTTCAGGTTTTGGAGTTGTTGGAAGTATTTTAATTCCACATTCTGAGATTTTAGAGCTAATTTTACCTTATTTAAAATCTGTTTCAGTACCAAACGCACCCTCTTCTTTCTCTCCTGTAGGTTTTGAGCTCTCTCATTGTGATGACCCTGGTGTACCTCAGTTTGGATTTAAAGTCAGTGATCAGGGCCACTTTGCTGGGAGTGTGGTCACGTACCGCTGTGATGCGGGATACGGTCTTCATGGCAGCAGCATACTGAGATGCATGACAGGCGAGAGAAGAACGTGGGACCACCCGCTTCCCTCCTGCATAGGTGACCCACTAATGCATCTCCAGCTGCTCACATGCAGATAAAATGCAAAAGAACTGGTTTTATTTTCCTGGTGATAACTCGCTGAATTCGTCACACAGTATGATGAGGTCAAGTCGTGGGATGGCAGTGTAGCATATTTAAATTCTGCAATTCATTTTTACACACTTAAAATACATGAAAAAGTTTACAGTACAAAAGTATGCAGTGTACAGTTAAACTGGACCATCTGCAGTATGCAGTAAGCTGGTATTCTATTGGAAAACAGTCGCTGGTATTAATCCAGTGGATTTACTCACATATAGATTGTGTTTAATTGGACGGACTGAGAAATGCACCACCGTCAGTTTCGTGTGCGTATGCTAATACCTTGGAAATAATGAATCTGTGAGCGTGTGCCTGTCACGTCTCTTGCTTCAACATAAGCTCTGAGTTTAAGTGTTTGCCGGCAGCATGATATCTGTCTTCTGTCTTACACGTTTTAAACAAATTTTCTTCCCGGCGCAGGATTTGTGTAATCTTTCTCAAGACTCGTGCAGACTGAAGTGTGTCATTATCTTTGTGTTTAAAATACTCTTTCATTTTTGCATGTAGAGGGGAACAGTAAGTGACTGTTGAGGTCTTGATTCTATCTGTGATTCTATTAAAACATTGCCCTGTTGATTTGAGTGACAACTTCAGCCTCAACCAATGGTGTGAGTTTGGGGTGGGACCATCTCTTTGTTCAACCAATGGAAGAGGAGGGAAAGTTTTGGGAAGCCAAAATGTTAAAAATATTAAAAGTTTAAAAATCATCATGAAACAGCAGTTCTTTGAGGAATTTCATTTTGTCCTCATCATCAGCAAATCTTTACGGCATGGAACTGCAGAACATTTAGACGTGCTGCTGTAGCTTCAGTGTTTCGTTTTGGTGTTTGTCTTTTGACTTTTCTGCTTTCAGTGCATTATGCTAATTACAATTTGGGTTATTGCTTAAACCCTGAGTTTAATGTGCTTATAATGGCTTATAATATTATGACTCGACAGTCTTCATGTAGCCTTGAGTTTCTCACAATGCAAACAGGAAATACTGAAGGGAGAAAAACTTCAAACTCATTTGGTGAGTGTATGTTCATTACCATACTGCAAAGACCAGCATATGTTCTTCTGGACACTGTTGATCTGTTTGTTTATTTACCAGGTGCTCAACCAGAACTTAACACTTTCTTACTGGTTTTAGCACGACTCTGGATTAACAACAACTAACAAAAGATTCATGTTTAAGAACTTGAAAAAGGAGGAAGTAACTTAAATAGCTTAGTTTGTATTATGTATAAATATACATGAATATTTAATATTGTTGCAGTGTTTGTGCTGTTGCATTGCTAATAGTTTCCTGCATTGTTTGTTAAATAGATTTCGTCCTAGTGTAAATGGATGATCATTTACAGTACAAGATAAAACTGTTTCAGTTCAAATCAGTATTTCATTTCCATATATGAAATAATCAGGATAATGTAGTCAGCAAAATATCCCAGAATAAACATCTTCAGGATGATACATGAGCAGTCAGGTGGACTGTTTATTACCAGTCTCATTTTCTGTCTTTCTTCTCTTAACCTTTAATGTCATGTTACTAAACACTAACCAAGCCAGACAGGATTAGTTAAGATAGTAATCAGGATAAGATGATCATTTGATCTGTCTCAAGCATCATCGTGTTTCTGTATGATGTATCTGTATGATGAAACATCAGTACAACAGATTCATCAGCATGACGCTCAGGTTGTCTCCACACATAGAATTACGGCGAGCAGGCGCTAAATCTCGCCTCAGACTCCTCTCATGACACTACTTGGGATTTAACACATTAAAACGGTGTGCAGTGTTTAAAAAGTTTTAAATGCCTCATTTTATCCACCTCTTTTCTCCACAAAACAGATCACATGGTGTTATGAGATGCAGTATAAAATATGAACAGAGCTAAAGGTTTTTGTTTCTGTCTTACTGACAGAGATCCACACTTTCAATAAGAAGGAGCTGTTCTAAGAGCGCAGTCTAGTGTTTTCTTACAGGATGAGTTTTCAGAATTCAAATCTGTTTTAAACGGGTTTCCTGAATGCTTTTCTGGTCTGCCATTGGCTGGACAGAAAGATAGTCCCACCCCAAAATCACACCATAGAGTATGTACTTCTTTTTAAGTTAGTCAATACTTGTAGTTAGTCAGAAATGTTTATGAGGCCTTAAGGCTTTTAATAAACTTTATAGTTGTTAGTATCACAGATGAAACTAGTCTCTTGAAAATCCTTTGGAAAGTTGTCAGACATAATAAGTGTCAGGGGTCAGCTCCAGCTTTCTCTTGTCTGGAGTGTTTGAAACAGTCTGTGTGTTGTAATGATCAGCAGTTTCTAGTGTACTGCTCATGAGTCTGATGTTTGGACCGATCACACTGTTATCTACAGCTTTATGCTTAATGCAGAGTAAAGGCAAGCTCATAAGTTAATCCTCCCTTTATTTTGTAATATATGCAGCAGTCCTCTGCTGTTTCTGCATGGCTGAGCTCATAAATAATGTGGACAGGGTTTTAACATTAATTAATGACATGCACAGGGAACGTATGTAAACGCTTTGTTTCTTGCATGTATAATTCTGGACTATTTTTCCATTAGCACGTCATGTTGAATCCAGCAGTTAACATTCTGGTATCTAGGGTCTCATTGTTAATGTGAGGGGGAAGAGGGGTGCCGTATTCATTATCATCGCCTGCAGGAACTGACAGCACAATAACTTCCTGTTTTCCTTCTTTTCAGCGGAGTGTGGGGGAAGTTTTAAAGGTGAGTCATCCGGACGCATCCTGTCTCCTGGATACCCTTTTCCTTATGACAACAATCTGCGCTGCACGTGGACCATCGAGGTGGACTCTGGAAACACTGTCAGGTGAATGTTTATTAATCTGGAGGACAGTTTATGTACAGACATGCAGTTCATTAGTTCTCTGGCAGGAGATGAGGACTGGCACGGGCTCATATTTTAAACTGGACACACACTGTTGATGATGTTATAGCAGTGCTGTGCCGCTGGGTACTGTGTGTTTAGAGAGCTGATTAAAGCCATCAGGTCGGGCTGCGGCATTTAAAGAAAAGATAAGCTAATTCATCCTGAACAGATTGCTTAGACCTTAACCCTGAAATATTGCTACATAAATACTGGAAAGTATCTTATTCCATTACGACTGAGGTCATTCACCTGCAAAATAGTGGCTGGTATGTTTATGGCTTGCTTATTAAATAATATATAAGACATCTGCTTAGAAAATGATTATTAGGGTACTCTGTAATGTTTACTCTATTTATCTTGAAAACTTTTAGTTGAATGAACCTGTCTGATTCACTAACCACTCACAAACAAGGTGATAAATGCACTGAAAAAATATCATTATGCTTCTATGTAAATAAAACTTAGATAGATTATACCTTGTTCACAAAGTATTTGTTCACTGTGCAATTTGCTTGGCACACCTAACCATGTGCAGTTACCATCTGTGTAAACACTGCAAGATTTATTAAAGAGACATTTTCTGTTCCATTAGCAGCAGTTAAATAAAACTGGCCCATAAGTTTAGGAAATATACTGTGCAAATTGTGTCCAAAATGTTTGGGTTTGTTCTCACTGTTACCTAATTAGCATAAATCTTCAGTGAATCAGGTGAAAAACCAGTGCAGCCATGGTGTGATGCTGTCAGTGAGCACAGCTGGTGCTTATTGGACCTCCCCTCAGTTTATTTTCTCAGAAATTATATTTGATTGATTGATATTGTTCTTTCAGTCTTCAGTTCCTGGCGTTTGACACAGAAGCGTCTCATGACATTCTGAAAGTCTGGGACGGACACCCTGAGAACGAGATGATGCTGAAGGAAGTGAGTGGATCTCTGTTACCCGACGGCATTCACAGCACACTGAACGTGGTCACCCTGCAGTTTGAGACAGACTTTTACATCAGCAAATCTGGATTCGCTATTGACTTCTCAAGTAAGTGCATTTCTTTCAGTCTCAGTTTCTTTTAGCGCACAGAATCAGCGTTCCTCCCTCTGTTGGGTTTCACAGAGCAGACAGAAGAACAGACTTCTCCCTCAGGCGATCTCTCTCCTGAAGGTTAACATTCCTCTATTTTTTGTGGAATTTTGTGGAATGTATTTTAAATATGGGAACATGGTAAACAAAGATGAAAGAACTGCTATCTTAGATGAAAGCATCATCAGATCAGCAGATAATATTTAGTAAAGGATCACACCAGGAATATATAGAACAGCTTTTCTGTAGCTCAGCTGGTGGAGCACCAGTGTCGTGGGTTCTTAGGGAACACACATCCTGATTAAATGTAGGGTCTGAACTGAAGTCACTGTAAGTTGCTGTGGATAGAGGCGTCTGCAAATGCACAAATGTAAATACACAGAGACAATAGAACAGACAATCAATTCTGTAAACTAATGCACTATCCGTTTCTGTTTAAAAGAGAAAAAATCTTTGAAACCACTTCAGAGCAAAATCTGATCAGAAATAAGGCTAAATATGATGTCTAAGTGGAGATTTTTGTAGCTATATTGTAGCCCAGCCCTATAGCCCTGCATCCATTATTGAGTGATTTCCAGCCACACCGCACTGCTGTAATAACTCGAAAACGTACTTTGTTCCGCACCTGTTAGACAGTATTCACCATCCGCAGAGCTTTAAGAGATCCTGTGGAGATATTGAACAGTACAGAGGCCACATAACCTCATTTCCAGGCAGGAAATTCAGCCTCCTGCCGAGAGATCGTGGCAAGTGAAAAGTGAGCACAGCTGTTCTCCTGCCCATCTCGCAGGTTCTGTGGCGACCGCCTGCAGAGATCCAGGGACACCCATGAACGGCAGCCGCAGTGGAGAGGGCAAGGAGCCGGGCGACACTGTGACCTTTACCTGTGATCCGGGCTATGAGCTGCAGGGCGAGTCCAGAATCACCTGCATTCAGGTGGACAATCGGTTCTACTGGCAGCCCAGTCCACCCACCTGCATTGGTGAGTTTTCCTGCACCTGAGATGTGTAAAATACGGCAGCAGCTCATCTAACATCTGTCAGGACTGAAGAAATGTCTTAAATGACTCTCAGGAATGACTTTCACTCTTTATTAAAAAAAGTCCTGCAATAGTAAATCTTTTTGATGGAAATATCAGGTCCAAATGCACAGTCAGCACTTCAACTTCGGGGTTATGGGAAATTTGGGCACTTTTTATCTGCCGACGGCCCATGACAAATGCTTCAGGGAAAGTACATTTATTTGGTGGGAACCTGCAGTCTGCAAAAAATATTCCCTGACAACCGCCTGCAGGCGTTATTGATATTACAGTGTTTTAAAGTTCATTGCAGTTTACAGGCTAGACTGTACTCTCAAGAACTTACTTTAGAAAGTTTAGATTTGTAAATATAGCTCAAAACCAGCTTATTTTGTACTGGAACAAACAATCCAGATTTAGTGTGTCCAGATTTGGATCCAGCATCTATTTTAGTGCCCATACAAAAGAAAAATCACAAAAGAGCTTGTTTAATCTATCACTTGTTTTTTCTATACTGCATTAAGACTGAATAGAGAGGAAATGGAGACTTTTGTCTGTTTTTCTGATGTTTTATTAGCCACAGACACCCTAGTGATCAGGGGATTTGAAGGAAACTTTTGGCACCACAAACCCTGAAATATCACACAACCTTTTTAAATATAAAGGCAGCTTAATATGTTCATGCATAATGACCCATTTATACTGTGTTGAAAAAATAGTGTTATAGAGATTGCAATATATATTTTTTCCAAAGCAGAACTACTGCCTGACATCCCCCAGTGAGCAAGCTGAAGGCAAGAGACAAGAACAGACTCCTTAACAAGATACAAAACAACAACAATCTATTCTTGATAGTGTGTACAGTACAATGCAAGAAAGGAAAGATTAACGTTTAAAACTGAACAAAAGCTTCTTTCACAAAACTCATTTACTGTTTTCTGGGTTCATAACAGTATTTAGAAACCAGTATGAAGCATTATTATTGACAAACGTATTGATTTTTTGATGTTTCTCACACAGAACCCAGAATGAGAACTTTTGCTCAAGGTATCTGACTGTTTAAAACATACTCATCCAGTTTTGTTCATAACAGAAGATTGTCTCTTCCAGCTCCTTGTGGTGGAAACATCACAGGATCTTCTGGATTCATTCTGTCCCCAAACTTCCCTCACCCCTACCCTCACAGCAAGGACTGTGATTGGTTCATCGCTGTTCACTCTGATTACGTCATCTCCCTGGCATTCATCAGGTGAGATTTTCAGTCTGTCTCATGCTGGTAACTCCTGCTGTAGCATTTGTACATGACAGTACCATGTATTACAGTACTACATGAACAGTTACAGTGATGTTAAACCTGATAATGTATGAAATGTGCTTGGCGTTGCTTGTCATTTCATTAAAAAGTGTAAATATCTAATATTAAAAGAACTCATAACCTTCATAGCTGAAAGTCTTTCTGCATGCTGGTTATATCACACTGGCTTTAATTTGGCAGACAAAATATTTTTAAATGTTAATTATATTTTAAAATAAAACTGCTTCACTGATTTATTTTTCAAAGAATTGATCATATTTTTAAATAAAAAATGTAATTATTTAAAACCACTTTAGGCCCCACAAAAAGTATTAGGAATTTTAATTCATGGATGCATTAATGCCACTGATAGAGGAGGTGTAAAGTGGTTTTGTGTAACTTACATTTTTAATAAATTAATAGATCAGACATATTTAATGAGTGTCACATCATTGACACAAAGCTTATTGTATGTTGAATCATAATCAGAATATGATATTGATGTCAGACTGTGAACTGCACAAAAAGCTCAATTAATTTCAGATTAATTGATCATTTTACTTTGTACCTGGAAATCAGAGCAGTAACTGGGAAAAGATTGTTTCTTGGCCATGTCGCATTACGCTGCGTTTATGCAGCTGTCTCATGAATGGCGTGTTGTTGATGCATTACTGCTGCAGTTTAAGCACAATGGACAGATCTTCATATCAGAACAGTCTTCTGCTCAGCAGCACTTCACGTGAATTGTAGCATTTTCAGGATATTTTCCTCAAGCATCACTGGACTGTTTCTGTACATTTCTCCACCCACATCTGAGAGGAATGGTTCCACTTCAGGCATCTGCAGTCTGCTTCATAATATCCCACCTGAAACTCTTCTGTTTCTGATGAACTGAAAGCTCTTGCAGGAAGATCACAGGGGCTGTTTGCACATTCTCGGCTCTTCTCTGCTGGAAGCTGGATGGAGCTTGTCTTGTTGTCAACAAGCACTTGATGAATGTTTTAGAACAGAATGCTGCCAGTTTCCTCTTTCCTGTTTTACAGTCATTATTCCTAACAAGCATTTTACATTGTACAAGGAATGGTCAGGATAAATAGGACAATGCAGTAGTTTTCACTCACTCTCATGCCGTTCCAAAGCTGTGTGATTTGTTTTCTTGTGTGAAATGAGACTGTTTTCTGTATGATGAAAGCTGTTGTGAGGTTTTATTGTGAATACAACACAGAGGTAAAATTACTTCTTTAATGGTGCTTTTTTTGTGAAAGATAGAAAGCCATACAGGTTTGGAATGACATGAGGGAGGAGTAAATTATTTATTTCTGTTTTTAAATTATCCCTTTAAAAATAGTAAATCATGTAGAATTCAATTAATCACGCTCTGCTTTGTGGAGTCTTTTTAATCTTTCTCGTTCTTTCTTTTTCATTCTTTCTTTATTCCTTCTCCCTCCCTCCATCTCAGTTTCAGCATTGAACCTAACTATGACTTCCTGTACATCTATGATGGGCCACACAGCAACAGTCATCTGATTGGCACGTTTCAGGACAGCAAACTGCCTGAGAAGGTTGAGAGCAGCTCGAACATCATGCACGTTGCCTTCCGCAGCGACGGCTCTGTGAGCTACACCGGCTTTCACCTGGAATACAAGGGTATGTGCTGCGGTTTGGTGAGGTGGCCTTGTGGTTAAAGATCTGGGCTGGCAACCAAAAGGTTATCCCCACAAGGTTTGACCCCACAAGAGGCAATCCCTCAGCTTGATCTCTAAATCCTTTAGTTACATGTCCTCCTGAGTGAGGCATTGAACCTCAGGCTACACCATGTGACTCAAAAACAGAAACTGCATTTTAGTTGGAATATTTATTGCTTTTCTTTTCCATACATGCAAACTGATGCAAGCATCTTTTAGTTGAATTCACCTTTTCTGAATCTAATTTGCCCCAGTTGTTTTGTGCTTAATCATTAAACAAAATACTTTCGACTTTTACTACTATCACAAATACAAAATGATTTAAAAAGGGCTTTAATAAATAACAAATTCTACTGTATGTAAAACATTCGATAGGAACGCTCACATTCTCCCCCATCATGAGTTTTTATCTGTGCATACAGTGAAAGTAAATGGAGACTGAATTTCTCAAGCTTTGAAAAGAAAGTATATCTCGTATGTTTCTAATAAAACTAATTTATATGGGTTTAGAGTGACACAAGGGTTTTTCAAGGTGCTTGATGGTAAGCTGTAAAGTTTCACTCTGGTGGTGTTTCATCCCATGTGTTGTATGTGTGCTGTTTTTCTGCGCTACAGCTAAACTGCGTGAGGCTTGTTTTGACCCGGGCAGTGTGTTGAATGGCACACGGTTGGGTGGAGATTATAAGCTGGGCTCTACCGTGACCTTCCACTGTGATCCAGGCTACAAGCTTCAGGGTTACTCCAGTCTCACCTGCGTCATGGGCGGAACCAACAGGCCCGAATGGAACCGCGCTCTGCCGAGCTGTCAAGGTGCTTTTACTCTCTATTTGTATTGTGCTGTGATACCATGTACAGCTCAAACTGTACGACCCAAATACCAGCATGCCACTCTGTTTTTGGACCCAGTGTGAAATCTGAGTTTTGAAGGGCTTTGGTTCATATTTTATCCTAGTTCTGCTCATGATTGATGGGTATTTTTTAGACATCCTGTATATTCAACAAAAACTGGTAAAACAGTGTCAGAAAAAGACATTGTTTTTATCCATGGGGAGTTGATAATATTGTGAAAAGTGAGTGTTACTGTATTATGAAGATGAAAAGTGTTTTTATTTGAAACGGCCAATAGACTCTGTTCACCAAGAACAATTTTGCTCTTGACTCTTACGCTTTAAAACCTAAACTGACATAAGTTGACAGAATGTTGATTTGCTTGATATGAATGAATTGCATGCAAAAAATTCAGGTAACAGGTTTTAGGTGCATCCGACAAGTTTGGCCTAAACTGTTCATGACTTTTATCTGAAAGAACAATTTACAGTGTTTACATGCTTATAGGATAAGTGTAAAGTTGTGCATGTAAATGCACTCAAGTTTGGCAGTTCCCAGACAACACAAATGAAGTACTGAATGAATGTACAGTACACCATAATGACAGCACTGTTAATGATGTGCTGCATGTTTATGTGACTGCAGAAAGCACATGATGCTTTCAGGGTTTGAATTTTCTCTTACGTATGTTTGCATAGTGTGTTGATGAAGGAGATAAGCTGATGGTTTTCAGGTAAATGAGAAACACTAGTTTGTGTTTGGCTTACTGAGGTGGTCTAATGCGCTCCTGAATGACTTTTACACACATTTAAACTGAAGGCCGCTCTATTGATTTTTTGCACGGGTGGCCTTGTGAACTCCCTGTGGCTGAGTCTGTGTTTGAAATCCATCATGCTGAGCTGCAGTCCGCTGCTTCAGAAAATACGCTCTGTTACAGTAGGTAACAGTTTACAATGATCCAGTAATGACTCATTGTTATTCACTATTCTGCAAATGATTCTCACAGCGCTGCTGGTACAAAGCATTTACTCACATCTCCTAGGAGACAGTGGAAATATAATAAAGACGTTTTATTCAGTAAATTTTGTAATATTTCTCACTATGCCTGAGAGAAGTTGACTGAGGACTGAAGTTTTGCTTTAGTTAAAATAAACCTCACGCTTCCTGCTGACTAGATATATGCGGAGTAAATTAATTCAGACATCGGCGGACGGGTTTCTTTCTTAAGGGTGAAGTGTGGAATATTCTCAGTGTTAAAATACTTTCTGCTGTCCCAGTGCAGTGTGTGAACTGCTGTAAGTGAGCCATTTGTAAGTTGATTCTCCTAAAAATTGTAAATACTCTAGTTTTTAAAGCATTTTGTTTGTGTGAGCATCCCAACCACCTAGGCACAGCAATACTCAACTAACAGGGTTATTAGAGTATAATTAGAGTTATTAGAGTATAATAGAGTATTCATCACAGATGGGGGGTGGGTTTGGCCACAAAGTTTTTTTACACCACCAGTCTGCTCGCCAGATCTCTGCAAGCATTTATCTTCTGCCAGTTACTTCTCTTCTGGTTTCTCTCTGTGTTCTTGTGAAGGAAGAGACATAAGTCATAGCAGTCAACACACTTCACATTTCAGGCAGTAACTTCATTAATAAATAATAGACATATTTGTGTTGCGGTCTTATGTATAAACACTCACTGTGTGAGACTGAGAGTTGCCTGCCAAACCACATATGTGTGCATGTGTCCAGTGTGCGAATTGAGCTCCACCCCCTTGGTTGCAGTTTTATGCTGCTTTACAGAGCGTCCCTTTGGAGCAAGCTGGTTTCTGAAGAGTGTGATTGTCAGGAAAACGCTCATGAATGATACAATTAGATGGATGTTACTCGTGTGTGGGCTGGAATAAGGTGTGATATTTCAGAGCGTTTTATATGGCATTTTTATAGTAATATGCAGTAATCTGATTTAACTCATCACATCCTCATGCAGTCCTGACGGTAACTGAGAACATGAGTGTAAGAAAACAACAGTTCACAATATACTCACCTTGGTAGTTACCTGCAAATGAAGGTGAAACTGAATACATTTTTATTTGAAAAGAGGTACAATTTATTCCACAGCACTGAAGATGTATTTTAAATGTGAAAAAATGCCATGTTTCAGTGGAACAGATGTGTAATCCTAATCCTGGGAGATGCTGAAATGGTCACAGAACAATGTAAATGCTTTTCTTGTCAGCTGTAGATATGAAGAATTATAACATTAGTCAGGAATAATGATTTGACTCAGAGTGAGCAGGAAGGCTTTTAAAGCTCGTATTGACTGTCACAGTCATTTGTTTGCTAATCCTTCTGAATTAATCTTTCAAAACAGAAAACTGTGGGGTCAGCAGCAGTAAACTGGCATATAGACTTTAGAAATCACATGAAATCATGCAAATGGAGCCACAGTTTTCCCATGTGTGCAAGTCAGAGGCTATAAATGTCATCTTGTAGAAAGATTGATATTTTCCAGAGTCATATGATAAGCAGAAACTTCTGTCTGCTCCATTATATCATCGCATTGTTTTTATTCTGTAATTGCTGCCATAACATTTGGCCATTTTACTTACATTATGCTAAACTGTATCAGTTAATGTGGACATATAATCTGAATCTCTCTGTAATGAATGAAATAACACAAAGGCAGAAGCGTATAGAGCTGCTGTTAGTGTTATTTTACAGTGTAAGATTGATTAGTGTTTCTGTCAAAGTGAGCTGTAATTCTGCTGCAGACGCTTGATGAATGATCAAGTGCAGTTAGAAATGCGCTGTAACTTTCATGCACTCGCTGGAGCTGTCAGAAAATTCTGCATTATAGATTCTGCATCTTAGATTTACACAAGCTCAAGTACAAAGTTCCTCACAATTCACCAGGTACACCGGCCTCTATGTTGAGATCACATGAACAGAATACTACCATTTGTGGATGTTTTACTTTACAAATTTTCTTTATAAACAAATATCTTTAAAATTATTACTTACAGTTATGCACCTGTAAAGTGTTTCAGAAATTGTTCATTGCATACAGCAGAGATTCTACAATGTTTAACTACTAGCATGCATTTATTGCATTCATTTTCTGTGTTTGTGTTTTATCTGCAGCTCCATGTGGAAGCCGCTCTACGGGGTCAGAGGGCACCGTGCTGTCTCCAAACTACCCCCGCAACTACACCGAGGGCCAGAGCTGCGTGTATGAGATCTCTGTGCCAGGAGAGTTCGGTAAAATCTCAGATCTTTCTGCCTGACAGCAAATAAACATATTTGTGCAGCCGTCAAATACTGCTGTTTAGCGAGGGGTAAACAGTACTTCACTTTCAGACCTTTCAGCAAATCGCATTTCCTGCAATTGTAGCATTGCAGTAGTTCAAATGAAATGTGCATTTGTTGAGTTGCTGCAAAAACACCAGGAATCCTTCATTCTTAGTGGTTTTCTAAAATCAAAGATTCAGCCCTGTTTACAGACTGTGTCTTAAATCTAACATCAGGGAGGGGGTCGTACCTCAGCAGGATTGTAAAGTCTGAGATGTTGTGGACTTCTCTGAATCTCTGGAGTGACAGAGATCACATTCTGAGCTCATACTCTCACATCAGAGCTGCTGATTCATCAGAGCCTCATGTTTTATTCATGTACACACTATATTTATTTAGCTCTGCTTGTAACACAACAGCATTGAATTCACAAGACACTGAACCTTCCAGGAACAAATAAAGAAACATGTCTGAGCTTTGGGACCTCACATAAACTGTACAGTAGAAACTTCAGCACTCAGGAACTAGAAGAGTCTAGAAGAGTCTTAAGCTGTCTTAAACTGCAGTGTTTATTTTCCAGGTTCACTATGAACTGTGCCTGTGATCCCCACAAATGACACTATATTGCTCTCTGAACTGACCAGATACAAGTTCAGAACTAAAATAAAAGCAAGCAAAGCTTGAGACCAGACACATTTGATCTGGATAATCAGGTGTTACTGTAGAATTACTGTAGCTTTATTTTGTGGCTGGAAAGGTGAGCTGCAAAATGAGGCCCCAGATTTTTACTGTTATGTTTGAGACACCTGCAGTGGTGCCCAAAGATCCGACCACATTGAAAATCTGAGATTTTATTTCGATTTTTTAAATAAAGAGAACATGAAAGAATTTTGCAATATTTTAAACAAAAAAACACCAAAAACTAGAAAATTATTTTGTGAAATTAAATTTTTCACCCATAATGGTATGCTGCAAAAATCATTTTTTTTAATATTAATCATTTTGTATTTAAGAAAAAAAAAGAAAATGGAGGTTCTAGATGTCTCAAACTATTAGACCCCACTGTATAGATCTGATACATTTTGTTTTTAATGGTGTTAGGACTTGTTATCTGTTTGGTGTTGGCTTTTTACCGGTGTAACCAGGTAATGACTCATAACAGAAGGGGCTAGTTAACTGTGTTAGTATTCGTTCTGTTTCTTTAACCATCAGAATTATACACGCTGGTAACTGTGCTGGTGTTATTCTGTTGTGGTACCAGAGATGAGCTGTTCACTCACAGACAAGCAGATGTGAAAAAAAGATCTAGAAAATCCTGATCCACAGACATACTGATCCACATGTTTTAGGCATTTCATGTATGTAATACAGTCTGTTTGGCTGAATTGAGTAAATGTGTTTGTGTGAACACTGAAGTGTGACAGTCATGTCGCTCTGTTAAGAGTGTTCTGATGTTTCTCGGGATCTGTCTGTGGGACGAGCCTCACAGTATCTAGAGAGCTAAAGGTCTTCCTAAAATATCACATCACGCCGGCCTTATAAAAACACTGGAGACAGTGAGGAGTTTGTGTACAAAGGCTCTCTGTTTTTAGAACAATGCTATTCATATGACAAGCCATCAGAGAAGTTACTGATCATTCAGAAATAGAACTCTGTCAGTATTTATTTGCCTTTGTGTTGTTCTGAATTTATGTTTTTGTCCAAGCTGCTCTTTTTTATACAACTTTAAACTGTTCAGCTCCAAAACTCCCTGAGCCCGTCATTCCAAGTGTCCTTAAGCCATGAGAAGCCAAATGTACGCAGGTTTTACTGATAATGGTAAATAATGTCAAGCTTTCATTGGTTGTTGCGCTTCAGACAATATAGATCACATACATAAAAAAGCAACTCAGATATTCTGCCTAAAATATCCTTTGTGTTTCAGGGGAAAAACAAGCATTTGGAACATTATGGGGATTGACAAATGATGTGGAAATCTTCAGTTTTATTTTTATTTTGACATGTTCATTTAATGTGTAAAATGAGAACCCTAAAAGCAGAACTCATTTGTGTTTTCATCAAGATCCATAAGAGATCACTGATCCAAACGCAGGATATTTCATTCTACAAACAGAACTGTCAAAAGACTTTACTGTGCTTTAAACTCCTCTGTTATACAGTACCCTGTAAACACGATAATAAGGCAATTCTCTGCTTTTTATGTAATGTTTGATTGTTCTCTTACAAATAATAAATCCGGACATTTTTAAACAGCATCTGTCTTCGAGAGGAAAGCCATTATACACAGCTGCCAAACAAATGCTTTAAGCAGGATTTGTGTGTAGTAGACTCCAGCATATGTGTTTATAGAAAGATATAGACCAGTCATACTTTGACTACATTGTTCATCTGGGAAGAACCATAAAAAATCTGTTGATGTTGTAGCGAGTCCTTTAGAAATGTCAGTGTATACAGAATGTTGGCAGTGTTACGAGTGGAACTATGTTAAGGCTGTATTAGATTTATGTAAACAGCATCAGACAGTCTCATGTTTCGTGCAGGGTTTAAACGCCGCTGCGGTTTTTTCACAATGTTCTAAGTCCTTCAGTAATCTTAGCTGACGCTTCAGCAGCCTTATTGCTAGCGTTAATCCCGAACTGCTTCCTGTCAACACTTCAAATGATAAATTCACGCCCCCTTAAACTGCTGGCAGATGTTCCAGAGAGGGTGAGCGTGAAAATCCCACCTCGAGGACGAATTGCTCAGCACGAAGCTGTTCGTGTGTGTAAAGACGCTCTGGGTGTGTGTGTGTTGTATCAAACAGTGAATGCTAGCAGCCCCCCACACACACTGCTGAGGGGTCCACAAAACTGCTGTACGCTTGATCGCCCAGGTTGTTCATTTCTCTAAATGGTCTCTGAGTGGGAAAGGACATGTTAGGTGACATCGGCCACACACAATTTTTCCACTACTCGCTCTTCTGCTCAAACCAAACAGCAATTACCAGCATTTACTTGAAAACTGTAGCTTTTCAAGTAATTTAAAGTAGTTACAGAAGTTACAGTCGAGTTTCTCTTCTGAAGAAAATGGAGGTGTGATTGACTAAACTGCAGGCAAGTAAAGAAAAATACTGTGGCGAACTACATTGATTTAAAGGAGCCAGTGTCTTATGAAATGAACAACTGTACTGATATACTGTAAATTGTTTTAACAATCAGAGCTGTTTAACTGGCACAAAAACAATGAGGATGACAGCAAAACGACAACTGAAATAACTAAAAAAAACCCTGATTTATTTACGTCAAAAACATAGTTACAAACATCAGCTGTTGTAAAGGCAGCCTCACTGTTGGGAATCAATTGTTGCTTTTTTAAACTGGCTTATTTACATAAGCAGACTAAATAAAAGCTCTGAAATGACTTTCTGCCCTGTATGAGAAGAAGAAGAATTTAGGAGAACGTATGATTTCCTCAACTCACTGTGGTAAAACTGCACACACAGACCTCAGAGGAAACGTTTAGAGCTCTTTCAAAACTCAAGACCCTTCATGGAGATCTTAAGTGTGTCTCATTTCAGTGTCAGCTCTGTCTCAGATGTATCTCATACATTGCACTAGGTGACAAAATTATGCACAAATGAAACTGTTGTTGATACAGTAAGATATAAGAGCTTTACAATTAAGCTGAAGCTCAGATAATTTGGTTCTAAAAGAATTTAAATTGACTTTGGTACTTTGGTTTCTATTAAAACAATATAGGTCAGTAAAGCACCAGACTGATCTAGTTCAGTGTGATTGTAAAGTGCAAAATTTTCTCTTCACTGTCACTGGTCAGCAGGCTGTTCAGGTGTGTGAACTTTGCCTGAAGTTAACCTGGTGGGTTAATGGTGAGTGGCATGCTGGGAAGGGTCGTACTCCAGAGACACGAGTCGCCATGTTTAAACTTCGGCTGGATGCTGCAGCTGTATGATTTATAACAGCAGGGGTTTTCTGTGGTATTCAAGCATTAAGGAATAACATTGGCTTTCCCACTGATATGGCTGAGGTTTGCACTCCAGGTCATTTTTGTTTTCCCATCTCATTTTATTGGAGTAGAGTAGAGGTCTAGTTAGTCTCCTGATTACCTTCTTACACTGTTATTGCTGAAGTGGCTGTACAACATTTAGACCTTTGTTTATTTGAGTCATTTTCTTTTTGCTGTTTGTGAAATGGGATAATTTGATGGGTTGTTGTGATTATTTTGCAGCAGTTTAAGCTTCGTAAACACTGAATTGGCTATTTAATGATGGAATTGTTAGTTGTAACATGTAGAGAGTAACAATGTGGCTCTGGAGGTATAAACCTCATTCATGATCTTCATAGAGAAATTATTTTTTATGATAACGTGTAAAGCTTTTAAGACGGACCTTTCATGCGCTTTGAGGTTATAAAATGCGGATTTATGCTGCTGTAGAATTCACAGATCAGATTTTAATTTTATGTTTAAATTGTATTTAATGGCAAGGTAGGCGTTTTTTTCCAGAAACATTTTTTATGTCTCTTCACTTCATGATAGCAATCACTAAGTAAAGTGGTCTAAATAAATTATAGATAAATATATATCTTTTGTGGAAGGAGCAGGACTATAAAATGTTCATCCAATCATTGCATTCGGTCTGAATGCATGATAGGATGTCCTGCTTGTCTGTCAAACTATGTATGTGTTCAGGTGTTGGAGGAGGCGTGGCTTTGGAGATCGCTCTGATTGGAGAACGGGATCTTGTGCTTTCAAAGCTAGCTTGCTATCGTTAGCCTCTCTGAAATTGCCTCCCCTACCTTTAATATCCAAATTCTCAGTTGAATTCTCAGGTCAACAGTTCCTGTCAGACCCATGAAGTATTGTGATGATGTAATTATATCAGTGTTTACCCAAATTGCATTTGTATAATTGTGAATAATGTTCCCCAAACTTCAAATATATTGTATTTTTGCACTGCTGAATGAAAAATTCATAATGCTTCATGAAATGAGTGATTCAATGAAGCATCTGTGGTTATGAAATAATTCCATGATGTGATTGATTTGCTTCATAGATTCAGTCTTTATTGAAGAATAGTTTTATTGAAGTGGGTGTGGAGACAATAAAAGAAGTGCTTCTAGAAGCTGCTGAGAAGGTGGTCAGTCACTGCTGTGCTCTTTAAACACAGCAGGAGAATTCATATTCCTCTTAAACAGCAGCTCTTCTCAGAGAAACCCTCACAGCAGCTGCGAGTCTTAGTTGATTTATTTGTTCAGTGTTCTAACACACACACAGTGTCACGCAGCCCCTATAAAAACTTGAACAACAGCTCTTCACCATTATCCTTTCTGGATCAGGCTGGTGTCCTCCCCTGTACAGTCGTCAATTGGATTTGCTTTAATGATCCTCATAGAGAAAGAAGGAGGTTGCCGTGCCAACAGCCTGCACTGCTTCCTTGAGATAATAAAACATTAAAAGTTGACAAGGCAGTGATGTGGGAGAGCCGTCCGCTCTGTGCATGTGTTAATGGTGCTTTTGGTGAAAGAGCTGGAATCCTTTGATTGGCTCAGCTTGAAACTTGTTTAATTGATCCATTTGTAGAGGAGAGTGATGTAAAACCAGACAGTATGTGTGACCTTTGTACAGTACATGTGAAGAATAATGCTATTTACTCAACACGGTTCTTGTATGAAAAGAAAGCAGGAGATCTAATGAAACTGCTTCATTTGTATCTGTCAGAATAAATCAAGCAGTGAATATACGACTCATTTCTTGTACCTGTAATATAAGATTATATAAGCTTACAAATCACGTGCTCAGTGTTTCATCCACACTCGAGATCAGGATTCACTGCTGATGACGGAGGTGGTTATGAAAGAGAAACAGATTTCAGCCGGTTAATGAGTGTCAGTCAGTTGTGTTTGCTAAGGCAGCCATCACTGTTAATACTGCTTACACTCAAGGTTACCGGGGTACCAGAATATTGCAGTGATGTGGAGGTAAGCGCTTTGAGGCCAGACTGTAAGCAGTGACCAGAACACTTCAGCAACCAGCAAGCTAATAACCACTCAGATTTTCTTGGCAACTGCATAGCAACAAGACACAACAGCCCAGTATTGTCAAGGCAAGTTTAGAAAGAAAAATGAAATATTATATACAGCCTACAATTATGTTACTGTGCTAACCTTTCCGTGCCTTCCCCGTAATGTTACGAGCTGCTGAAATGTGACTAAAAATGTGTCGCTGCTTTCAGAGAAACTGATGTGTTTCTACTGTCCCTTCCAATTACAGGAAATATAATTTTCTCAAACGGCTGAGAGTGAAAAGCAGCAGCCGGTTTAATTCTGAATTATTCATATGAAATGACAAACATACGCTGCCGGTTTCCTCACCTGTAGCACCACTGCACTGTAGCTGTGTTTGAGTTATATATCGCTGCACTTCAGCTGAACCTGTTTGAGTTACTTGCTTTATAGCTTCATATGTTGTATAGTTTTGAAGAGTATTCACTCCTCTGCTGTTTTATAGTATGCTGTATAGTTTAGTTTTGAAGAGTATCCACTCTGTTATTTTATAGCTTTACTTGCAGGTGCAGTATGAATTTTTTGTATTCCCCTGCAGAAGTCAGAATCTCTGGTTGAGGTTTTGTGCTGTGACATAAGAAGCTCCTCCTGAATTTAATAAGTGATGATTGTATTGGGAGCTGTAATGGATAAGAGATGAAATATTGGGGTATGTTGTTGAAGATGTCAGACTGGAGTTTTTTATTAACTTTAAGACTTGTTGTTTCTCTCCGGGTTCTTTTGAAAACATCATAAACACATCTTGTTTATCAGGGGTTAAACCTAAAGATAAAGATCGATCATAAATCATAAATCTCTTAATTTAATATCTTAACTTTTGTTGAGACTTTCTCCAGATGAACAGCAAGGAGTTGATTGTAACTTTTTTTAGCTTGAAGAAACCTGCACTGATGTATCACACACAGGAAGAGCAGGAACAAATGTCTGAGTAACATCAATTTTCCTCTGAAATGCAAACACCCTGTAACATGTGCTGATATAAAAGATATAAAAACAGATATAAATAAACTAATTAGGACTGTACACACCCAACCAAATTAATTGTGAATTATTAACAGCTGTAGTTTGTGCTTGTTTTGAAGAAGGCTGATTTGTGTTTGTCTTTCACAGTTCTGTTTGGGCAGTTTGTCTTCCTCCAGATGACTTCTAATGATGTGGTGGAGATCTTCGACGGGCCCTCAGTGGAGTCTGCTCTCCTCATCTCCATCTATGGTTCTCACTCAGGTAAGAGGCTCTGTTTACCGGTGTTATGTGAGGATCTGACAGCAGCTCTGATGAGAAGAGGCTGTATTAAATTTCATGTAGGAATGGCGGGGATTTGTTTCCAATGTATCATAGGGGCCAAAAGGTCTGAGACCTCACAGAAAATCTGTTTTACTGTTTTCTTTTTGCTTAATCTGAAAGCAAACAGCTAAAGTTTTGATTTTGAAAGGTATTAAAATACGACATTTTAAACACAATGTTGAAGTTTTGAGTGTTTTAGTCCATGTCTTTTAACATTTCACCTTAAGTGAAAGATTAACAGATTTTTCACTCAAATCTTCATGCTGGTAATATTATTTGCACTGAAACATTTTTTGTTGAATAAGAGTGCAACACAGAAGCATTGTCACTGTGGTTTCAGAGCCCACTCTGTGTGAACGCATCATTTCCTGTAACCCTGTGAATGTGACAGTCCTCAGCAGATATATTGATGTAGATTGATGTATTTCATGTTGTGACTGCAGACAGATAACAGAACTCTTTTACTTTCTCATCGCCTTCCCAAATTCCACTCTCATAGGAGAGCCATTGCCTCTGAGCTCCGCAAATGAAATCACCATCAGGTTCAAAACGGAGGGTCCAAACACAGCGAAAGGTTTTCACTTCGTCTATCAGGGTATGTGGTTTCCAGCTAAACTCTAATGAAATGGGTTTAAGGGAATGTTTGGTATGATACACCTCCATTCTGCTTTCTAATGTGCTACACACAGTACAGTACATGCTCTGTATGCAGGAAATACCAACATAACTAACTTCATGTGCTATAATGTGTAGCATGTGTAGAATACTGGATCCTGCTGTACAATGTGCTCTATTTCCAGTGAGATCAAATGTTTTAAAATGCATAATAACTGTATTTATATTCCACACAGACAGCTAAAAACAATGTAGCATTATTATATTTTATTACATACAGTACTTATATTTTGCATGCTACTTTAAAAAATGATGATTAGTAAAGCACTGTAAAGTATATAGTATATTCTGCTCAGTATGCAGTAAGTGGCTTGTTAAAATTGCACTGTAAACAATCACAACCTTTCTCCTGCCTTCATGCAGCTGTTCCCAGGACCAGTGCTTCCCAGTGCAGCTCAGTGCCTGAGCCTCGCTATGGGAAACGGATTGGGAACGACTTTGGAATGGGCACCATTGTGCTTTTCAAATGTAACCCCGGTTACACGCTACATGGTGCAAATGCCATCAGATGCGAGGCTGTTCCCAACTCTCTAGCCCAATGGAATGGCACTGTGCCAACATGTGTGGGTATGTACACATGTACACTCTTTATTACTGCCCCCTAGTGTTGTGGTGGTGCTCTGCATTGACATTAGCTCAGGAAGATAAGCAGCAGTGTACTGCCTACATACGTGATGTTTCAGGCAAGTTTCTAGGCAGCATGACATGCATTCTTTATCAATTTTAAAGCAAAGCAAGAAAAGCAGTTCAGTGAAACAGACAAAATAAATGTGGATATCAAATTTATTTACAATTAATAAAATACTGAAGGTAAAACTCCAAAGAAGTAAATGCAAATTGACTAAAAAGTTTAAAACTCAATATGCGGGGAGTTAATGGATACAGAAGCCTTCACACAGTGTGAAGAGAGCTGTGGAATGTAATTTCAGTCTCAGGTAAATCTCCTGATGTAACGTGACAGAATTCTTTCCTCCTGGCTCCGTCCTCCCGCAGTTTAATAGAATCACTCGTGTGCGAGAATCAACAGGCGCTGGAAGCAAAGCAGCCATCCACCAACCAAGCAATGCGTGTCATTTCAGAGCACAGCGCAAATACTTGGTTTTGCATTAAAGGGCTCATTTTCCCCTGCAGCCTGTTAGTCAAGGTTTCTCGTACCTAAAGTGTTTGTAATTCAGTGTTACATGACCGTGCAGTATCGTCTCACAGAAGCGCAGAATGACAGGATGTTTTTCTTTTGCTCTTCTTTGTAAACAAACTCATCTATGCATGTCAGTGCTGTGGGGCGAGTTACAGGTTTGTTGTTAACTGCCCCATGCTGTAATCTTGTCTTTAAAAAAAACCTAAATGAACAATTCTTTACACATACTATTTTTATGTACAGTATTACTGTGACTTGTTTAACCATGTTTATTCTTATGATGTTTTATGATTTTGGTCAGGTCTTTCTCATAAAACAGACAGTAATATTTTGGGGACTATGATTCTGAACACAGAAGATGACTTTACATTTACATACATTTACATTTATGTATTTGACAGACGCTTTTATCCAAAGTGACTTTGGCACAAATACGTTAACCAGTATGTGTTTCCTTGAACCTGTGACATTGGTGTTGCTAATGCAATGCTTTAAAAGTTGGGCTAAAGGCTACAAACAAGCTATTAGTGTCAATAAATGCTCTATTTGGGCTGTTAAGACAGTTTTGAAAGTTTCTGTAATTTTTCACAGTATGTTGGACTTATTTAAATGAAGGAAATTCACTTTTCTTGTTATGCTGTCTTATAATAATTGCTGTACAACAATAGCACAACTTTGCATGCAGTCTCATGCGGTGATGTTGTACAGTGACACCTGTGATCATAGACTATTTCCAGTACAGGGAGAAAGTGAGTCAGTATTGTATTCATTCTTACAGTGTGTGGGCAACAGTAGTGTTGCTACTGGTAACGGCACAGATGAGTTTTCTTTCTTTACTGCATTCACAGAGCAGCTGCAGGAGGTGCATGCAGGTGCATTACTGGACCTTTGCCTCTTTATTCTGTCCTTCCTATAATTCCACAAATAACATGTACGTCACTGTGCAGTTAAATACAGAGGTGAAGGTGAAATTTCTCATTATGTCTGTGTCCTCATCTGCCTCCATCCAGAATCAGCTTCACTGTCTGTATTGTTTAGGCAAAACATAAGATGGATGGAACAACAGATGGATGCTGCCCACAACACTTTTATTTATTTATTTATATTAATGTCTTGCATTGATTTACATGGAATCTCTGTGAGTGATGGACTCATTCTATTACTGAACATGAGCTGCTAACAGAGACTTTAATGTAGCTGGAGGGCAACGCATCACCTGCGATGTTTGTGATTTAACATGTTTTGTTAGTCCTGGAAAAACATTCCTGTCAATGAAAATAATCTTAACCTAAACCCTTCCCACATTGCTAACCATAACTCAGAGGGAAATAGCAGGTTCATATGAATAGTATATATGACTCTAACACAGTCTTAAACCCAGAAATGGCCCTAAACATAATCCGACAATCTGACTGGCTGATAGAAAGGCTGTTCCTGGACCAACAGTGATGTTAATGCAGGTTGTACTCACCCATGCCATACTGATGTGGAAGTTAACTGAACAGTTGTGTAGATCTGGACGAGAAATATTCTGCTTCCAGACAACACAGGGCTAAAAAAAAGAAAATATGACCAGCACAAGCACTCCTCATTTTCTCTGGGTCAGGCTGAGGTTCTCGGGTTCAGCAGATATTTCCTGGTGCTCTTTGTTTGTATTATACTCAGAGGTTTTCTGTCGCATTTGTTCTTAGCTGTTGTTTTGAATGTTTTCAGTTGCGCTAATGGAAATTGAAAATTAAAGTCAATTTAAATGATTAAGCATATGTTGATGTATGCAAGCAGTGATTGTGTTTGTGGCCTTTTAAAATGCATAATACAGACAGCTATTAGTGTGTGTGAACATACAGCGGTAATTCAGCATATACACAAACCGCTCTGAGTTCTTGGACGTTTTGTCATTGATTGATGGTGGGCAGGTTATTGTTTAATAACATTCAAAGTGACAGAAATGTTTCCAATAATAACACCTTATCTTTGCATTAATCTTTGCCAGCGGTTCCCCAAACCGGAAAAGATGGTGATATTTTTATTAAAGACTAAAATAACATTTAAGCAAAGTGTATATAAAGTGTACAATCAACAGCACTAGTGTATTTAAAAAATAGATGTGAATTTATCAAAAATTGATCCTTTACATTCTGTCACACGCAGTGTATATAATATAATATAATATTGAGCAATATATGCTATATTAATATAACTGTGTGTGAGTCCAGAGAGAGGGAGACGAGAGGCCAGCATGAATATTGCTCTTGTTTATACTGAGGTTAGAGATTTGAATGGACTTCTAACCCTGAGTTTTGAACTTTGCTCTGCTGTTGCTGCAGTTGAGACCTCAGATGGTTTGGTTTGTTGTGGAAAGGCTTTAAGAAATTCAAAAGTATTTTGTCAGGTGGGCAATATAATACAGCTGAAAACTCTCATAACATTCAGCTTGCATTGCAGGAGGGATGCTGGTGGACTTATCTAGGTTACTTACAGTTAAACCTCACAATATCACCCAGAACACATTAGCAACTGTATACTGTAGCAGCAGACTGCTAGAATAGATCATTTGTTTTTTGTTTGTACTGTGCAATTCTGATGTTGCAGTTCTGTATGTTTGCTTTAAAGGGCTCAGTTTCACAAAGAGGGTTTGAATTATCTGTGCTCGCTGTGACTGAAGAACGTTGTGTGATCGCATTTAAACTCGACGACTCTTCAAAAGACGAGTTTCTCACTGCTCAGAGGTTCTCATCTGCCAGTTGAAATACCAGAGGAAACTTCAAGCAGAAGTAGAAGGAGTATGACGTTAAATAATTGAGAATAATAAATGCATAATGTGTTTTAGAGCAGGATGAAGCCTGTGATAAAAGATCTTGAAATCCTTCTGTCTCAACCTCACTGTTCTGGAAGTCAAATAAATTCCCAGAAAATGAATAACATTCCCAAAAATTACCAAATATGGGAAATGGGTTATTTTTTTAATACATAAGTCCTATTTTATGTCCTTGTTAGATGAAAGCAGATGCATGTATGTTATTATTCATGTGTGGAGCTGGTAATGATGTCTCTGAGGAGCTGAGTAAAGATGGACCAGGTTCGCTTCAGGTGTAAGTGTAACCTGATTTTGAAAGTGTTCATTATAAAATGCTTTAACATCATGTTCCTGAATAATGCTCTATTCACAGTGGGAAATATTACAGCTGAAAGAAAATCAACAACATTCTTACATGTACTTGTTATTGTCAAGAGCTACTTCTGTTTACCTGCAGTGCAAACATTCAATCTAAATGGACTGTATTTAATTTCCTACCACGTGTTCCTGATTTCACTGTACATGATTTATGATTCAAGGGGCGTTTCATATTGCATAAGTCTGTTATTATTGTTACTTTTATTAAGGCTTTATTTTACCAGGTTAGTTTAGTGAGATTAAAATCTCTTTTCTGAAAGTCAAAATGAACATCACGACATTAAAACAACAGTATTAAATAACACAGATATGCTGTAAACAGGTTTAATCAGTACAGCTAACTAATGGATGACACTGTCACATGGTTTATCCTGTCATTCCATCCAGCTCATGTGTGTCATTTTAAACACACTTGTCAGAAGACTTGAACATTTCAGTAGTGAAACTTCTTGGCAGGAATACATAATGCCCGATTTAAAATCAGCATATGATGTTTCTTCAGTTATTTTTGTTGTTTTCTTCTATGTTTTTTGGCCTGTTTATGTGTTTGTCATGCCTCTGTTGTGTCCTTCAGTTCCCTGCGGAGGCATTCTGACTGCGCGACGTGGGACCATCCTGTCGCCGGGTTACCCTGATCCATATGACAACCACCTGAACTGTGTTTGGAAGGTCTTCGTGCCCGAGGGAACTGGAATCCAGGTGAGATGAACAGTTTTATTTTCTAGCATCTCCTGAAAACCATTTTAAAATAATGATGATTGTTTAAAATATGTTTGATTACTTAAAACTCAGCAGGGCTCACCAAGGGAATTTTAAAGTTCTCTGCTTGGCTGTAGTATTTAAATAGCTGTTTTTCTGACTTTTGAAGTTTAAAGAGTGAAGTCTCTTGTCATTACAGCATTTAAAGAAAAGTATGAAAGGAACAGAGTAAAAATAATATGGTGTAATATTTGTTGTAATATTTCATTGAATTTCATTATATTTCTGTTCATTATACACCAGTAATGCATGATCATTTATTGTGTGTTTTATTTCTGTAGATAACAGTGGTGACGTTTTCCACTGAACATAACTGGGACTCACTGGATTTTTATGATGGTGTCGACAGCAACGCTCCGAGACTTGGGAGTTATTCGGGTGAGCTGGAAATCATTCACTTCACTGTACAGGCACAGAGTTGAAATGTATTTAAAGAAATAGGTTACTCATATTGTTAGTTTTTCCTAAACCTCATTTTGTTCTGAACAAAGACATGGTGTCATGGTGTAGTGGTTCATGTGTAGAATCTCACACAGTGAGCTGCGGTGCTCACATAGGAAACGCAAGTTTCGTTCTGGCTTGTCTATTTTTCTGATCATTTTCTGTTAACTATCAACTCTCTGTCAATATAGTGCAAATAAATACACACATACACACACTTGCAAATCTCAAGATTCGCAGCAGAACTGCATCTTATCTGTAAAAAAACCTCATGACTTTCATCTCAAGATCTGTTTGTATCGACCAAAACACATCAGCATTTGAGCTGTGACAGGATATCATGGATCAACAGCTTTATAAGCAGTAAGAATGAACTCAGACTCACTGATTTTCCCTGCGAGTCTCTCTGTGTGAGGAGGAGAAACAGGGTGCTCAGAAATGAACGACATATTTTAATAATTTGGCACCGTATCCCCTCTGCCAGACGCGAACATTTCATCAGCTGCATGAAGCAAAATAAATATGCACTGACCTCACTGGATGCCTTCATCTCAGACAAAACATTAACTACTGTTGACAGGTTGATGTTTAATCTGCTCACAGGACAAATGAAAGATTAACTTAATTTATTGGAGGGAATTTCCTCATGCATAGAGAGGCTGAAATACTGAATCAAAGAACAGAGATGATATATGAGGTCTGCTTGCTGTAGACTCACCCTGCTGTCGAGACGGCTGGGCAACACTTGCCTCTGTTCATTTCATCCTCTTTTGTGCTGAAAATCAACGCTTGCTTAACAAATAGCTCATCATTGAAATTCTGGAGTGGCTACACAGCATCACTCTAGCTGATGGAGGTCACAGCAGGTTCACAAAACAGTAATATGTCTGATCTGTCCTGTCGTGTGCCTGACTGTAAATTCAGAACGATTAGACGAAGTGAGGTGCGAGTTGACTTTAACTGCAGTGGCACTTTGTCAGTAAACCACTGACTTGATTAAACCAGTGACAGCCCTGACAGAGTGGAATGACGTCTGTTGAACTGTGGTGACATGATGTCACGGCCCTCAGAGGTTTACTGTACACAGCTGTGGGGCGCAGTATGCTGTCACGCCCATCAAGTCAACAAAATAAATGCTTTCTGATGTCATTTCCTCCAGGTACGACGATTCCAGTCCTGCTAAACACCACGTCCAACAACCTGTACCTCACCTTTCAGACTGACATGAGTGTTTCTGGAGCAGGTTTTCATCTGGAATACACAGGTATTGTGACTGATCACTCTTAGGATTGCCATGATGGCTCTAGAAAGAGACAATTACGAACGCAACCACATGAAGTGTGCTGTATTTTGTGTTATTTCTCCCATGAGGCATTTCTTTGCATCTTTCAATGTAATAAATGTTAAAATAAATGTGTGTGCTGGAAACTTCCACATTCTGACAAATAAAGAGTTGTCCTGTTTTCTAAGCAATAGGTTTGGACTCCTGCCCAGAACCACAAACTCCTAGCAATGGACTGAAAGTGGGCGAGCGTTACTTTGTGGGCGATGTGGTCTCATTTCAGTGTGAACAAGGCTATACTCTGAAGGTGGGTTTATAATACAGCAGTGTTTGCTTAAAGCTGAAGGGTGTCATTTATTTGATAGAAAAAATGTTCTTGTTTACTAGTTTAATATGCAGGGACAACTATAGAAAAGGCATTTGTAGGCCCATAAGAACTGTAAACAGTGTGGCGCTAAAAACTGTTTGTTTAAGCAGGATTGTTGACTCAACCAATCGAGTGCGTTTGGGGCAGATTATCAGAGCTTTAAAAAAAGGAGAAAAGTTGGAAAATCATGGCAACGTGATGCAACAAGATTTTGAGTTAACTCGACAACCTCAAGTCCTACTGTTACTCATGTAGTTCTGTACTTCAGTTCTTCTATAGAATACAAGCTGAGACGTGAAAATGTTAGTCAGTGATCTTATATCAGTCACTTTTCACTGTCTTTGTGTGGAAGAAGATAAGCAGCCCCTTAATGTAAATGTGTAAAAAATGGGTGACTAAACGATGACAGTTTTCATTTGTGGCTGAATTATCTCTTTAATAACTACCCTCATAATATTACTTTTTATGTTACTGTTTAAGAGGATTTTACATTGATAGTTTACTAAATGCAAAATGTCTTATTTAGCCAATAAATTCTTATCAACATGCCTAGATAAGATTTCTTGTTTGCCAAATCAACACAGGAAATGTAATTTCCCATTATTTTATTTGTCCACATGGCTTTATATGACTGGTAATATGAAATGAATGCAGAAATCTTCATCTCATATGAAACAACAACTTGCAGGACAAATATATTATGTGCAATAGTTTTGCCCATCTGCACTCAGACATCAGCACTTAACACACAGACCTTAATAATGGTGCCAATCAACACAACTCGCTGAACAACATCACACAACAAATAATCAACAGTGATGGCAAAAACAACAGCAGCATAAATATAACAACCTGCAATAGTGCCTTTACAGTAACTGTCTGCGTCATTTATTAACACCACAGTGCATGCTGGGAGTTCACAGACCTAAAACAAACCAGCTGCATCTAAAAGATTAACCAGTTTAGTTTAGCTATCTCTCCTGTGTCAATAAGTGTAACTAGTTGACAATGTTTTCATATGAATCATGTAAATAATGTAGTTCCTTTTCTGTTTTTTTAATGGATGGCAGATGGGAAACATGGTTGTAAACCTTATTTTAGTTGTACTAAAGAAATGAAACCCTGTGAAATGACACTCTTTAGCTTCAGCCAGAATTTTCAGCTGGTTTTCAAGCAGTTTATTTTGTTTGTAACTGGCTGCACATTAATCAGTAGTCTGATAAAAACCTTGAAAAACCCACTTGCTCAGAAGTCTGAACTTCAGAGTATCTCTTCATTCTTCTGCAGGCTTCATTAAATTCAGTGTCAGAATGCAGGGCTGTTATTTTAGCTCTTTGTGTCATACAGACGATCTGTGTCATTTGAGTGATTCATTTCTCTTCTTCATCTTCCCTCACTCTCACTGATTGTAGGGAAGTGCACATATAACATGCATGCCAGGACCTGTCAGGAGGTGGAACTATCCTGCTCCTCTGTGTCTGGGTACGTTTTAGCGAGAGCATTTCTTCTGCTTTGCTTCTGGGTAATCTCAGTTCTTTGAATGAATATTCTGTAATGGCCTTCTGTTCTGTTAGTGCAGGAATCTGTGCCTCTTCATCTTATTTGATTTGAATGTTGCAGCTGTTTCATTATCATGTACTGACCACAGAGAGATCAGCTGTAGTGTTTCAACTCTGTTTAATCAGTGAAAAGACTTTCTTCAGGCCATCATTTGAGTTTCTATTCAGTCCAGTCTTGCTGCCTTTTCATTTTCTCTTTTAGCCTTAAACCCTCATTTATGTCTCCTGTATTCTTGTGATTTTCTGGGTTATAAAATCATTGCTCAGAGTTACCTGTCATGTAGCAAATGCAGTTTCATTCAGAGACACTCACAGTCCACTGATGGTGGTGAGACCCTGTAGAGAAACATTAGGTTAAGTGACAGCTCAGGTTTTTTATACATAATATTTATAGAGAAAACATAATATTTTTACACTAAAAGGCTCTACTGTCTGTATGTCTGTATCTCTGTTTGTCTGTCTGTACCTCTATGTAGGTTCATCATCTGTGTTTGGGGGAAAAACAGAAACACAGAACTGTTTTTTGTATGTGTAGATGTGATTGTATGTGTGTTCTGATATAGCTGATTGTGTAAAACAGGAACAGAAATGTAATGCTTTCTAATTTAACACACTAACACACAAAAACCATACACAGATGTAAGAGTTATTGTGAACAAATACTCCATGCTGCTCTCTATTTTAAATGAATGATGCTGTTTATGTTCAAATCGCAGTACGGTTATGTCATTAATGTGAGTACCACTGGAGCTAGAGAAGATTACTGTAGGGTTTATCTATTTAAATTCACCACCAACAGTTACACGCAACACACTAATGCAGTGCAAGCTGCTCTGCAGAAGCAGTTTCCTTGAATGTAAGTATGTAAGAATGTAGAATGTAAGAATTAGAAGATTTTTGAAGGCTCTTCAGATGCCATGCTGAGAGAATCTTCTGTAGATCATCTTGGCACTGTTTCAGTTCTGTGGGAAGTTCCTGTGAGAACTCTGAAGACTGACATTATTTCTGCAGGAACCTCACAGTAAGGAAAAAAGCTTCACGGCATTTGAAATATACATTGAAGTTTCTGGAGGACATGTGTAGAATATTTGAGACTCTTTCAAAGGTTGCTAGAAGTTCTTCAGAAGATCCCCAGTGTACCAGCTGAAGAACCCTAAACTTACAGTGGTTTGACATGATACTTTTTGTGTGACATGCAAAATATCATGTCATCAAATAATATGTAGTATAGGGCTATATATTTAATTAAATATATATTATTTTGGTATATATTGAAATACAAGTAAAAAATAATAAATATATATGAAAATAAATGCAATCCTGCTAGTAATCCTTTTTACAAAAAGTATTGACTGAGTATATAGTTTAGTTTAAAGTAAGAAAATGCTGTGTAGCAAAGAATATAATAAACTAGATTATCATACAAAAATCAAAATTGCTGCTTGCATGCATAATTTATTTAAATATTAGTGACAGATTGAAAGTTCAAGTTCAATTTATTTATATAGAGCTTTTCACAGTGGCACACTGTTACAAAGCAGCTGTACAAATGAAAAATATCCAGAAATATATAACAGTGAAAAACTGAAATTGAAAATGAAAGAGAAGGAGAGAAAATTAGGAAAAGAAAGAATATTCAAAATTGATAAAAATTAACAAACAATGAATATAACACAATGTACAGAGCAAATGTTCTAAGTTAATATCAGCAGTCTCCCTGTAAGCAAGCCAACAGGTCTACAGTGGCAAGGAGATTGAAACTTAATTATTTTGTTATGAAAACCATCCGAGAAGACTAAGTCAAGATCAGTGGTGTTTTTTTTGACAAGACATTCTCAGAGATAAATGAAATGGCATCACGCTTGTGCTGGAGTGTGTATGTGGTTTTACTGTAGAGTGACACTATGTAGTTGATGCAGTGTAATGAAAGCATTTATTACATCAGCGCCAATCACACACTCAGCGGGGAATCATGGGGATGTTTCTTATTCTCACTTGCTTCAATATTGGCTGTTTAATTTTTTGATTCCTTGTTGTTAATTTAAGAAGTCGCTGCCATGCATCATTTTCTTCTGACCTCAAAATAACTGCAGCAAATTAATTCCATTAACATCTGAAAGCATTTCTGTTTCTTATTGCAAACATTGCAGCGTTATTATTAATATAAGAGATTTCTTAGATGTGCAAATTAGCTCATTTTGCATATCACTGCATTCCATAATGAAGTTTGAACTGGATTATTGGTTTGATAATGTTTTTTTTGTTGGTTTTTTTATTGGTTTTCATCCCTTGATGAGATGATATAAAGTTAGATTAGCTTATTTATTTCTCTCTATGACAATTTTATGGTTCTGTATTCAGTGTTGTTTTCTGTGATGCTGTTTTACAGACCTGTGATCAGTTCTTATGTGACCTCCCGTCACTATGTGAGATGGGATCTTTCATGGTCTTTACTGATGGTGTGTCTGCTGTGTTTCAGCTCAGTGTGGGGGTTTCCTGTCTGAACTGAACGGAGTCATTCTGAGTCCTGGATTTCCTGGGAATTACCCCAGTGGACTTGACTGCAACTGGACGGTTCAACTTCCTATTGGTTTTGGTTTGTATACTGTAACTTCAGAGCTTTCTACTTTCTTTAATTTTGTCATTACTGTAAGTTAATCATCTATGTAATTGTCATTTCTGCTGCTGTTTCATTAGAGTTGAACGAGATCTCATTAATATCTCATTTGTTTCTCCTTGACAAGTTTCAGTCTTAGAGAAAATCAGAGAGATTTTTGTGACCTGCTTCTTAGACTTCAATAATCTCACATATGTCTCCACTAGAGTTTTGGAAGAGATCTCAACTGTGTCTCAATCTGTGTTTTCTAAAAACAAATGATCAGAGCTGTGTTTTACACAGACAAAGCGGATGGTTAAATCTTCTTAGGAAAAGCCTCCATTTGCTCTCTGTATAGAAGCAACATTTGAGATATTGAGGATATCTTGCTCGTTTTCACCAGGAATTCACCTGCAGTTTCTCAACTTCTCCACGGAGGCCGTGCACGACTACCTTGAAGTTCGTAGCGGGCCGCTGGACTCGGGTTCAGTGATTGATAGGTTCAGTGGGCCTGTTGTACCAGGATCGTTCTTCAGCACGACCCACGAGACCAGCTTCTTCTTTCACAGCGATTACTCCCAGAACAAACCTGGTTTCCACATCACCTATGAAGGTAAGACAGATGAGACCCGTCCTCAGCCATCACCTCACCACTCAGTACAGATCCACTCCACTGGACCTCTTCATACAGTAACAGTATAAGATATATAACCAGTCGTTGTCTTGGAGCTCATTTATACACTTTTTTTCACCAATTTTTTTACAGCCATAACATTTGGGCTGCGTGATATTGAAGAAAAATATGATATATGAATACTTGTTAGATAATTTGATATGATTTGTTTGAGGTTTGGTTTGTTTGGTTTGTTTGTCAGCGTACGAGCTGCAGAGGTGTCCTGACCCGCGACCCTTTCGGAACGGTGTGGTGATGGGCACTGATTTTGGAGTGGGCATGACCATCTCCTTCCAGTGTCTGCCCGGTTACACCCTGCTGGGCGAGGCGTCCCTCACATGTCTGCACGGCATCAGTCGAAACTGGAACCACCCTGTCCCACGTTGTGAAGGTACCGAAACAAACCTGTCCTCCACTATTCTGTTATTCTACAACCTGAACCATCATGTTTTGTAATTAAAAGCAATTAGTAAGCAATTTCTGAGGAACAGTGTTGAAAATTTAAATCAACCCCCAAACAAACAGTTTTGTGAATATTTGCTAGATGCCTGCTCTCTGTGTGTGTGGTTTGCACACAGTCCTGGCTGTGTAAACAGAAGAAAAAACGCCTTTAAATTCCATTAAAAGTTTCTGGGGGAACACATGGATGATATATGGAGGCTTTTCTGCAGCCATGAAAGGCACTGCAGGACTTTATCACTGTTTCATTCCTCTGCCTTTTGCAGTTGTATGTAAAATGCATCGCAGGTCGGTGTGAATAGTGCTGTGATGTGGTCTTTCTTCAGCACTTTGCGGGGGTAATATCACAGCCCTGAACGGAACCATCTATTCTCCGGGCCACCCGGCCGACTACCCCAATCTGAAAGACTGTGTATGGAGCATCAGAGTTCCTCCAGGCAACGGCATCCACATCAGCTTCACTGTGCTGAACACTGAACCCATCTATGACTACATCACCATCTGGTGAGACTTCTGCAAACATTTTATAAGAACACACCACCTAAAGATGAGCATCTGCTGCGTGCTACACTACTGCAGGATGACAGAACATTTTCTGATAGACACCAGTACTGTTTTTAAACAGCACTCCTGATTATTTTTATCTCTGTGTCAGAACGAATAGCAGGTTTTCAATTGTTTTTACTTTTGGCTGGCTTTTAAAATGGTAATGAAATAATGATTGGACTACAACAATTAAAACAATTATAAACATAAAAAATAATTAGGCTTTTTATAGATGTCTTATTCACAAAGCTCAGCGCTATTGGTCTCTTGCAATTAATGCGGCTACAAAAAACAAAATGAATGTGATAGAGGCATCACGGCTAAAGTAATTCATCAAATGACAGAGAAGAACGTCAAACACTGCCGTGTTTGTCAGTGTTTGTCCTTCCACTTTACGTTTAAAGATGCTTTAGTATAACTGTGCCTGCTCAGAGTTATGCAGGTTATGTTATTTTAATCTTATTTATTTTGTACCACAAATTCTCTGTTGCTTCAGTAGCTTTAATCCGCTTCTTCCTTGACTGAACATGAATGCATGAAAGTGATTGTTGTTAATATACAGTAAAAGATTGTTGCTCGTGGTCACATAAAAAATACTATTTTTTACTCATTTAAAACACTTTCCATCAAAAGTCACTGTGCATCTGTTGCTAACATATTATAATCATGTAAATGCATGATAATATAGATATTATTTAATTAGAGAATAAATAAATAACACTGTCCGAATGTTTTTTTTTGGACTTGCTTTAAAAAATACTAACTTTTTCTTACAACGAAACAATGAAAAAATTGATTAAGAAAAATAGTTTTCTCATTTACTGTATTTAGCTAACCTAACAATCAGGCAGTGTGCATTAACACCAGTAATGACTTTGATTGGCTGATATGTTGGTGCATTGCTCTTCTGATGTATGTTTAAGTTGTGTTACTGTTTATTAAGGTGGGCTGCTGTGTGTTGTGCTGTTTTAGGTGACTGTGTCTGTACTAATTCTTCTAACTTCTTCTTGTAAAGAAAGATTAGTTATATAAACGTTTGTTATTTAAACATTCCTCACTAATTAAATAGAAATGTTTTAAGGCCATACTGTTACAGACTGTGATATGATACAGAGGCAGGGTCAGAGTTTTGATGACTTCATCTTGGGAACATAACTCTCTGTTCAGCTGGTTTATTCAGGGTTTTGATTGCAGTGCTGTCAGTTGCCTTTTACTCTTTTGAACAGTCTGTGATGTTTTCTGTTCTGCTTTCATAAACATTCATTACTGAATCTCTAAAGGAGATTCATCAGAAGTGTGAGAAGATATTAGTGAGAGTGAAAGAGTGTTACACATCAGTAAGTCAGAGATGTTGATTTGTGTTGGATTTGTCTGAAAAGAAGCTCTGTCTCTCTTAGGGATGGACCCGACCAAACTTCTCCACAGATTGGCCAGTTCAGCGGCAGCTCGCCCCAGGAGGCTGTCTCCAGCACGGCCAATCACATCCTTCTGAAATTCCACAGTGACTTCAGCACCAGTGGATTTTTTGTTCTCCGTTACCATGGTGAGCAGCTTTCCGCAGGTTTCCACTGTAATGTTTTTATTCATGACAGCTTAGTTCTCCCTGCTCATGCGTTGCTTATTGTCAGGTTGATTATCCTGGTTTGTTCCCTGCCTCCCACGGAACATCTTACATGCAGACTCAAGCCGTAAATATCCATATATTCAATGAAAACTGTGCAGTGAAACTGCATTAGGAAACATTCTGCTGTTTGTGTCTTAAAATGCATGTTTACAGTGTCACGTTGTTGCTCATCAGCCCCTTCTGTTTCTTGTTTAGCTGCACTCACTAAACACATGGGCTGGAACAATACTACTTGTTTCTTTGGAAAATGGCTTCGGTTATTACAGATGTCACATTTCAATGGTGCTGTAGTTTGGAATCGTCCGTCATGTGTTATAATAAGCATTCTTCAATAAGCAGGTGCAGAAATCTGGAGAACAGTGTGTGCCTTCTGTTTGTTGCTGTGTTCCAAAACCTGAGCTGCCACACTGTGTACTGTCTACATAGGCTGCTGCCTTCTAAGGAAGCATCCTAACAATTATTGAACTTCATAAACAACTAATTTGGAATGCAACTTAGACAACTTATATTATAAATGGCACTTTTCTTTGCAAAGAAAGAACAGTAAAGAAAGAAACTTGAATCTGCTGATTTCCATAGAGTTTAATATAAGCATATTGATTGTGATGGGAGACTGTTATTCAATATGGACAGTTACAGTATTATCTGTGTTAGCATATTTTGTGCTGATGTTTTTAAAGTTTGCAAATTAACCATTACAACATGAGAAAGTTGTGTCCAGTGTTGCAAAGTTCATTAGAATTTAGAAAGATAAAATAAGAGAGATCTGATCTTGAATGTGTTAGCTGAGTTGTAAGTCTTTGAGATTTCCTGTTTGATTTCAAAATGAATGTCTTCTGTGTTTGTCAGAGGTGGTGTTTAACAGTATAGAGAGTATTTACTTTTATTAGCCTTATTGTTTTGATGGGAAGATACTGAGGCATCTGTTATGAGAGGTGCTTGTACTGAAGGTCAGGAGTTTGTTTAACTCTCCATGTCTAACCCTGAACTCTTGACTCACATTGTGGTGGTGAGTTATGCAGAGCGTTCACATTTTGTTGTGAACATTCTCAAACATTTAAAAGTTAAATGCTGCTGTTAATTAGTGTTAGTGAGAGAGAATCTCTCACCCTGATCGAGATGCATACAGAAGCACACAGCAGCTCTGGCTGATTTAGGTTTATGTTGTGTGTGGGTTGTTAAGTGTTTTCTGGTTTTCCCCGCAGCTTACCAACTGCGTGTCTGTCAGCCTCCCCCGCCTGTCGCCAACGCAGAGGTCCTGGCTGAAGATGATGAATTCCAGATCGGTAAAAGAATGTTTTATGACATGTTTGTGTATGTTTCTCATGTGACTAGTCCTCATTAAAGAGACGTTCCAGAGCTTTCCCACCTTTGTGATCCAAATGATGTAGAAGAAATGACACGTGATCTATCATCATTACCGTCACACGTGTGCGCGGTCGGGTCTTAATTAACTGATGTGTTGTTGAGCACTAACTGTAGTGTCAGAAGAGTCGTGTGTGTGTAATTACTCCACAGGAGACATCATCAGGTACCGCTGCCTGCCAGGCTTCACTCTGCTCGGGAGCGAGATCTTGAGCTGTAGGCTGGGTGAGCGGTTACAGATGGATGGTCCTCCTCCGATCTGTCAAGGTTAGTCTGGCAGAACATTCAGCACTCTGTCTTATTTGTGTCTCGTGTTGTTTCTGCTTTCATGTGTCATGTGTCAACAGTTGTTAGTGTCTTTAGAATGTAATGTTTAAGGTCATTCCTTTGGCTCTTTTGAAACAGAAGAGTTTAATGTAGAGATGAACATATAACTTCCACCTCAGTAAACACAGACTGTTTAATAACATTAAAGTTAACTTTTAAATAACATTAAAGTCCCTCTGTAGTAGATCATTTTATCTCTTAAAATTAATTTTTAAGAGATAAATATGCAAATTAGTCCCCGCCCCCACTCAATCAGCGCCTGATCCACTCGGTTCACTCTTTGACCTGATTGGTCACATCATGTTTCTGACATATTAAACGGGCAGTTTCAAATCATTTTTCCAGCAGTTTTCAGAAGAAAACACTCAGCAGTGGTCTCAGCACTCAGCACAGACATATAAACAACATAACAAACTTCATTTTCATCGCAGGGGTTCTTTAAGCTGCACAAACACCTGTAATGACGTCACAGCTGTGAGCACGTGACCGCAACCACCCCGATTATATATCAAAACCTCTATTTCCAGATGTGCTGTTCTGTAATCTATCATATAAATGCAGCAGATACATTTTACTGGAGTTTACAGTCTGAATTGAATGTGATAAGAGGAAAAATAGATAGATAACAACATTTTTCTGTTGAGTCACTGGCTGCACTAAAAACAAATACTGTCCAGAATATCTGGTGCAAAAGCTTTATAAACCAATGATGGAATACTCAGCAAAATCAGTCAGAGACTCACAGGTTACTAGTTTGAATCTCTTAGGAATTACTTGCTAAATCTAAGCATGTGATAAACATGTTTAAGTGACTATGTTATGTGACAGCAGGAAATTAAAGACACTCATTCACAAAAGAGTTTTGTTGAAATGAAAAGTTTATTAAAAACATAAGATCCCACACTGAAAAACAATTGTGTGTTCTTTCTGTGATTGGTTTTGATTGTGATTCCATCGCATTTAATGTAAATGTAATGGAAACCCATATTATAAGAACCATTTTTATGCAATAAACTAAAAATCTTATAAAAATACAAAACTGTATGAAGTCTAAGCACAGAACATGGAGGTTTTCCTCAGGTTCTGTCTGTGGTTGTTAACACAAGGTCCTTTTCTGGTCCTCTTTCAGTTCAGTGTCCAGACAACACGGTTCTGTTCGACTCGACTGGTGTAATTCTGAGTCCAGGTTACCCGGACAGCTACCCGAATCTTCAGATGTGCTCGTGGATGATCAGCGTGGAGAAGGGCTATAACATCACCCTGCACTTTGAACTCTTCCAGACTGAGAAAGAGTTTGATATTCTGGAGATCTTTGATGGTGGGTTTGAATTATTCCTCATCATATCTGACAGCACTGCAGCTGTGTCCCTCAATATTACAGCCATTATTCTTCACCCTGTCATTACTCTGGCACTTTTGCTCCTTTTGTTAAATTTTAAATGTAATTTGGAGCCTCAGAATCTGTTTGGGAAATAACACAGTCATTTTTTATGCCTTATGACCATTACAGAGAAATATTTCCCAGAAATCTCATTGAGAACTGGCAGACATGCAACCCAGAGAAAGATGTGAAGACAATCAGAAATACATTCTGTGTGTTATTAGCCACTAATTACTGAAGCGGTTGCAATCAGTTAATTACCCTGTTACTCATCATTGATTGGACATTCATTAATGCCTGTGGCATTTGCAGAGTCCCAGTGGAATAGAATATGAGGAGCAATAGCTGATTTCTCCTCCTGTAGGCAAAAGCTTTTTCTTTATGTTTTGCAGTGATGTTAAAGTGCTGTTTTTTGAGCTCTGTTTAAAGTATCTTTAGCTTTACAGTCAACTTTTTGTATTTACTTTTTACTTTTTGGATTTTCATAAACTTTTTTGCAGAAAATCTCTTATTAACACGTCCCGGTAGAATGGTAAAATCTAACCAGCGGCCATGACGGCATTGTAATTTAATATTGTAATTGTACTGGTCTGTTTTTGTGCAGGGCCCAATGTTTACAGTCCGAGTCTTGCGGTGTTGAGTGGAGATCTCAGTGTGCCCTTTAATATAACCACCACGGGTCATCAGCTGTTTTTACGCTGGTCCTCTGATCACGGCACTAATAAAAAGGGCTTTCGTATCACTTACGTGGGTGAGTATCAAAGTATGTATCCTGATGGGTAATCCTTTTTAGTTTTCTGTGTCTCTCGTCCTGTTCTGTCTGTCCTGCCTGCCTGCAACCTTGTGTGCATCCATTTCTCCATGTGTTTGTGTCTCCGTACCGTTTGTGTCTCCGTACCGTTTGTGTCTCCGTACCGCTTGTGTCTCCGTACCGTTTGTGTCTCTGTATCTTTGGAGTTTTGAAGTTAGTCAGTGTATCAGAATTGTGGCAAACAGCTAAACTGAATACACAGTGAATTCTGAAACATGAGTTTCTGAGATGTTTAGAGGTCTGTTTTGCTCTGTATACTCTGTACTCTGTATACAGATACTCTGTATCTGCAGCTTGTATTGAATGTTCATATGATTCTGCTGTGTAACAGACACAGGTGAGGGAATATTCTGAAGGGGTGGGGTTTAGGAGACATGATAAAACTTATCAGCTTGGCTCATGAATATTAATTATGTGACGCAGTCCTACATGCTACAAGCAAGACATTGGGTAATAGATACATATACACAAGCCAGATCCATATTTTCCTTTAGTTTTTTTCTCTGCTGCCAAGCAAAATAAAACCATAATTTATTAAAATAATCATTATCTCCCAAAATGTGTGAGGGAAACTTTCGTAGTAATGTGAAACTGAGCATTTTTGCCATACATTCTGCTGAGGTCAGCATGCAACGCACATCCTCTGCTGATGCACTAATGCAGTATGAATACTGCAACTCATTGGCTGCTGAAATACATACATGCTACTTACTTGCTGGAAACACCAGATGTGTAGAACAGTCCATATGTTGCCTTCAACTCCTCCTGTTCTTACATGCAAGTTTAATATCTATGATGTGTGTTTAAGTCATTCTGATTTACAATTAAGCTGATTTACAAGTAAGTTGATTTACAGTTAAGATGTATTTGGTTAAGAAATAAAGAATAAATACAAAGGATGCACATTAGTTGTACATGTAGTTGTGACTCTTTATCAATATATTTTATCATTCATACCCTGCCATGTGGGAATCATCATTACTTGCATAACTTTCTCTGACGGATGTTAAAACTTCCACCTGAATTCTAGCTTTGAAGGCCGGATTAGAAATATTTCATAGCTCTGATGATGATGGTGTATTAATAATGTGAAAGTGTTTAACGGTGCTTTTATCTGTAGCGATGTACTGCAGCACACCGGACTCTCCTCAGCATGGCTTCGTGCTCAGTCAGACGGGCGGACACATCAACAGTGTGGTCCGCTGGGCCTGTGACCGCGGCTACAAACTCATCGGGAAAAATATGGCTGTGTGCAGGAGAACTGAGATTGGCTATCTGGCGTGGGATTCGTCTGTGCCTGCCTGTCAAGGTTGTTGATTTTAGTTTTTATTTCCTTTATCTTGAGTTTGTACAAACTGCATCATTGACTGACTGCTGAAGTAAACTCAAAGAGTCACTTGCAAAACTCTGCTGTGCTTCAACCTTCACGTCTACAAAACAAACTTCAGTGTGGACTGGAGAAGGTTTATTTTAATTTTCTTTTTCAAAGAGCTGGGGAGGTTAACAAACAGCCCAGAGGGTCTTGAACAAGGTCCTTATCAGATAAATGAGTTTTTGAGACACAAAAAGGAACAAAAAAGTAGAAAAAAAATCTCAATGTTTCCTATTGAAAGAAGGGTTGAGAGTTTGGGCAGGAGGCATTAGGACTTTGTTTTTAAATAGCCAAAAGTCTTTTACATCATAGCCATTTACATTACAGTCATGAACTATGATTGGTTTGCTAGTTACATAGAGAGTGTCTGATTGGACAATAAGTTTTGTGTGGATTCCAGCTTTTGGAAGGGGTTTCTGGGATTGAATTATTGTAGTGAGGACAGATGCCAGACACACTGATCAATTAGCTCTTTGTTTTTGCTAATTAATACCACTAAACAAGCTTCAGCTTTTTGCTTAGCTGTTATTAGTGTTTTATGAGGGAGCCATTGTTATGTTGGATTTGTTGGGTTGGATTTTTATCACTCAATAATTGGACATCCTATTATGTTTCAGCACCATATTGATGTTGCTTTCAGCAACTCCAGCACCTTTTCCAGGAGTTTAATTAAAATTTTCTGCCATGCTGGCTAATAACAGCGCCGCGTCCTCACACTTCACCGTGTAAAGACGTCTGTTCAGAATGTGAACTTGTTAGGGGTCAGAATGTAGGCGGCCTGTTTCTGCTGTGCAGTGACTTTTGAACTCTGGATGTTATGTTGTAAATGAATGAATTCATTTATACTGTATAAAGTGCAAAAGTCTTTGAAAATGTGATATGATCTTGAGATCATGTGTTTAAACATAATGAATCATAAGCTGGTTATTCACACAGTGTGAAGAAAACGAACATGATGGAAGATAGTTAAATAAATCTGGATATTTTTGTTGCTATGTGGACTTCTTTATTAAACTGTTGATTGGCTGTTGTCTCCTGTCACAAATGATGTCATTGTTATTAAGGAGGATATTACAAAAAATAACAGGACAAAGTGATACAGGAGACAAAGGAAAACCTACAAATGTTATTTTTAAGAAAACCTTTAAAATAATAAATGATTCTATATGTAATAATATAATGTTGATACATTTTGAAATGAGTTTGTTTATAAATATAAATAATAATTATGGAAATATGACCCATGTGACCTGAGCTTCAGAGCAGCAGTTGTTTTTGTGGATGGCTTAACAAGATACTGATGTTAACAAGCTGCCATTTTAAAATGGATGCGTTTGTGTTGGATGTGTTATTTTGTTACCTGCAGCATGTCAGTACAGCTGTTGGTACAGTGATGACTGACTAAACGGCTGTTTTATTGTCTCGAGTTTGTTCATTTTCTGAAGGTTTTTCATTCTTAATTCTTTTCTTTTAGCTTTTATTTACAGAGACACTTCACTCACAAATGTCAATTTTCAGTTTTCTCACTGACAATTAAAACGGTGTTTCAAACATACAACAGCAGAGTGTCTCTGATGCAGATACAGCAGGTGAAGCTGATGCAGAGCTGTTAGTAGTCCAAAGCAACACATGGAAAATCATTTAATCAATAATGTTTTGGGTTAAAAGTTACTAAAAATCAGTTATAGGGCAACTACATGACAGATCAGTGTTCATGGTCTCCTTATCTTACCCCAATTGGCAAAGGTAAATTTATAATAATGATGTATATATTGAGCTGCCGGGTCTGATTTCACAGGAAATGTCTGTCGGTAAACAAAAAGAAGAAGCTCCGGCTACTATATCGCCTGTCCTGGTACTGTAGATGGTGCAGCATTTGTAGCTTGTTTTTTACAGCCGTTGCCTAGAATTTTATAGTGCCATCCAATTTTAAGAAAACTAACTCCTCATGTAACCTAGATTTTCATGTTTGAAACAGAAATGGCGATAGAGAGGCAAAAGTTACAGATTTCACCTTAGTAACTGTGTCTTAAAGATAATGTCATGTTTGTGGTTTTGATGTGGAGTTGATCTTCATGTCTTCTCCAGCGGTGTCCTGTGGTGCTCCTGTGGCCCCGGTGAATGGAGGAGTGCTGGCCGCTGATTATTCCTCAGGAACAAGAGCCACATATTTCTGTAACGATGGTTTCCGGCTGTCCTCTAAAGAGGTGACGAGTGCCGTGTGCCAGGCGGACGGCACGTGGAGTAACCACAATAAAATCCCTCGCTGCACAGGTGCTTTCAGATCATCAGACTGTGTGAATGATTGCATCGACCGCTCTCTTCCAAACCTAATGAGCTTTTAAACATTTAATGCGTCATTGACGCGCTGTTTCGAAAGATAACAGAGGATAATTACCCTGCCTCCTCAGATAACTCCTTCTGGACAAATTTCAAGGCAGCATCTTGTGTATCCTTCACTAGCTGGGAAATGATAAATGTGATTCATTTAGTACAAGGAATTGATTAAAATTTATTTTATCTAACTTAGTAATTTTAACATGAAACTGTATTGAAGTCAGTAGTGAGTCACATCCCACTCCTGATGGGTGTTATTTATATGACACACTTCATGAATAGTGTGTACAGCATTTCAGATCAGTATTTTAAGAAGCTAGCAGAAACGCTCACTAGGTTTTGAAACAAAGCCTGCAGTCTATGTTAGAAGCGCCATCATAGAAAACTGGATATAACTGCATATTGGCAATAATAATAAAACTACATGTAACATTAACAATACAAGCTCTCCAGACCAGATTAAAACTGAGATGATTAGGATGAGAAAAATTCACTAAAACTTTTATTTAAAAGATTAAAAACTGACTTACTGGTTATGATATGATCCAAATATGGATACCTATGTGTACCATCAAGTATTTCCATAATACCCAGTGTGAACTTGATGGTACACATAGCTAAATTATGTTTGTCTGTGTTGCGGGGGTAGGCCGCCCGAGCTCCCCGGACCCCCTTGTAGCACAGCATTGCTAACATTATAACTGTTTGGGGTGCAAGAAACTCTGGCTAACATTGCCATTAGAAATGTTGAATGTGCTGATGGTGTTTGTTTTGACAGTTGTGGCTTGTCCCAGTATCGGCTCCTTTACCCTCGATCATGGCAAGTGGAGGATTGTAAACGGCTCTCGGTACGAATTTGGCACTAAAGTGGCCTTTACCTGTAATCCTGGCTACTACCGGCTGGGCCCCGTCCACATTCACTGCACAGCCAATGGGACGTGGAGCTGGAGAAACGAGCGACCTCGCTGCAAGAGTAAGTGATTTTGTGGCTCAGAACAAATCCCAGACCCTGTTAACACAGTGTGTTCTTAAGGTCAGCCAGACCAGACAAAAAGATTTTGTCAGTTAATTGTTGACGAGTGATGGATTAACAGCTCGGGTGCTGTGACCATCCATACACTCATTGTCAGGCGCAAATGACATCACCTTTTACTTCTTTTTTAGCACTTAGTTTAGAGAGTTCTGCTGGATTTATATAATAATATAGTATTAAATGTACAGAACCATTATTGGTGGCTAAAAGCCTAATCAGACAAAATATCTGTTAACAAATATGAATAGCAACTTTGCGAGTAATGGGGGCTAAAAATTCTGTGTAGGTTTGCACGTTGCTAAGGAAAATAGGAACTGTTTGCCACAATATTTTTTGTCTTGTATTTTTACCTCGTAGTTAAAGATCTAGGGTGACATGAGAAGGTTGTAGGTTTATGCCCACTTTTGAAGTCAAGAAGTGACAAAGACAAAAATCACTTGAATAGACATTAATTGTAATGACCAATAGGAATATCCCAGGAGGTACAAACAAACTCCATCTGCTGCGGTTGTGTGAAAATAAAGATGCTCTTCTCTAAAGATTCTTTAAATAGCAATTTAAAACACACTGACAGCTAAATGAGGCAAATGCAGTCGCTGGCTTGAACATCTCACAGAGGAGCATTGGCAGATGTGTCCTCAGATGTGGGAAGGACAACAATCATGTGCTGTAACTTCACAGGTGATAAATGTGGAGATTTCCCCCATATGAGATCCACAATCTAAACATTAGAGGCACTGTATGACTGATGAGCCTCTGACAGAATCTCACACACTGCTGAGGGTGAACGCAACACAGGCAACAACAGCCAGATGAGAGATGAAGAACTGATGGAAACATGAAATGACTTATGGGCTGTTACATGGACGACCTGCTGTGCCTCACATACTGTATAATGAATATTTATGTATTTAGTACATAATCCCTGAACATTTATTTATCATCTCAGAATATTTTTGAATGTGATCATGTGCCATTGAGAATGGCATTGAGTAAGCTACGTTAGTGAAAGTGACATATTTGTCACATTATGGTAACCCATACCCGAAATGTGACCTCTGCATTTAACCATCACTGGTGAGGAGTGAACACACACTGCAAGTCATGAACACACACACTGGAGCAGTGGGCAGCACACTACTGCGCCCGGGGAGCAATTGGGGGTTTAGGTGCCTTGATCAAGGGCACTTCAGTTGTTACCTGCCAACGCTGAAATCAGACAAGCAACTTTCTGATTACAAGCCCGACTCACTTACCAGTAGACCACAACTGCCCAGACTAATTTTACAACTAACTACTTGAAAGCTACTTCAAAAGTTGCTCAAAATACTGATCTAATGCTACTGAGAAATGTCGTTACAGTTGGTTAGTAGCATGGACACTAAAGTATTAGTTACTTCTTAGCGCTGGGTAGGAATAGATGCATTTAGAAGATCTTAACTGGTAATCTGTCTGAAATTCCATGTCAGGCGTTCCATGTCATGTAAGATTTCTTTAAGCAGTTTCTCTTAGAGATATTTCCCTCATTTTGGTGTGTATTTCTGGTTTGTTTTTGGGGCAGGTGTTAATTACCGTACATTATGACTCTTAAGGTGCGTGGCGATTCATTTCGCTCTCTTTATTGCCTCTTACCGCAGTTATTTCATGTGGAGAGCTGCCCACTCCCCCTAATGGAAAGAAAATTGGAACGCAGAAGACCTTTGGAGCAACGGCCATTTTCACCTGCAACTCAGGCTACATTCTGGTGGGCTCCACTGTTCGAGAATGCCTGGCTTCAGGTCTCTGGAGTGGAACGGAAACACATTGTCTGGGTAACACAACAAACCTCTCCTCTTTCAGAGCGTCACTTCTGTATTTCCATTGGTGTAACCTTTTCACAGAGACTGGATCCTTGAACAAGGCCTTAGAAAGAGTCCTGTGGCATTTAATTATCTACGTTTCCATAGCAACCGTGCTTTTACTTGTCCTGCAGCATCAGTATCACAGCAAGCAAATAAAGGCTCCGTTTCAAAACATAGTGAGCTGCCTTTGAAGGCAGCATGTAAGGCAACATACAGCTAACCACCTCAGGCTGGTTTCAGCCAGCTTTAGCCAGGATGTTCTGAAACAAGTCTTTGTGATTCTTCAGATTTCTCAGTGTTGAGCAAAATTGCAGGGGCGAATAAGAATAATTAGAATAAATAGAATAATTTCAGACGTAACCGGTGCAGCAGGAAATAGTTTTCAGGAATGGGAAGGAGGTATAGGAATAATTTGTGCATGAGTTCAGCGGCCGCTCTGCTCTGTGAAGTGTGCAGACTTCTGTGGAGCTCCATCATCAATCAAAACAGAGGAAACGACCGACAGCTTGACTGATTTATCTTCTTTCTTTGTCAAACTGTATTGCACATTCCTTTGTCCACATTGACGTCCTCCAGATTTCTTCAGCAGATCTTCACAGATTCAGCAACAATGCAGTTTGTGTTGTGAGATTGAACAGGAATTATGATGATTTCTAAATCCATTCTGATTCCATTTAACATAATGAAGTGTTTGTTTGTCTGTTTGTGTGTTTGTCTCACTGGATCTAGCTTGTATAATATTTTTTTATAGTTTTTTTTTTAACCTTTTTGTTAGGGTAGAGAGGATGACCACAAGTCTGGAAATGACAGCGAGTCTGGACTAAAACGGGTCACTGCTCTGTATGTTGTAGTTCAGCCCACTATGCCCTTGGCTCTGACCATATGCATCGTATCTATAGGGAAAACAAAATTACACTAATCCTGCATTACAACTGATTCTTAATTCCCAGCACTAATTCAAACTCATAACCTAAAATCATAGAAATAGACTGATCAGAACCTACACTCTAATTGGTTTGACAGGAATATCGATCCAGGGACATCCATATAGTGCACACTAGAGTGATATCAGACTGTAAGAGCAGATGTTCTTCATGTTTTCCCTCAGCTGGTCACTGTGGGGTTCCAGAAAGGATTGTGAATGGTCAGGTGATTGGGGAGAACTTCGGCTACAGGGACACTGTGGTGTATCAGTGTAATCCAGGATTCCGGCTCATCGGCTCCTCTGTGCGCATATGTCAACAAGATCATAACTGGTCTGGTCAGCTGCCTTCCTGTGTGTGTAAGTTCTCCAGCAGTATGAGAAATCATCATGGGTAAAGACTGGTTTGCATCCAAAGGATTAGCTTGACATAAACCAACCCATATTTAGGCAGTGAAAGACATCAGATAGTCATCTGTAAATCCTGACATTCATCTGGTGATGAAAAGAGCAGCATCACTTTATCTTGTGTGGGTGACTGAATGTTTCTCGTTTTGTGTGTGCGTGCCACAATATAAAGCTTCTTAGATATTTGTAATTTCTTGATTTTTCTTGTCAAGAACTGAAGATTTCTCTTACACAGACAAGACAGTGGAAAATTCTGCCAGAGAAATTTGTCATGAAAATCTTATTTAAAGCTGCAATCTGTTACTTTATTGGTTAAAAATAAACAATAAACACTGAGCAGGTACATAACAGATGAGTGTTCAAAGCAGTCTCACCCCGATTCACAACAGTAAGGATTTATAATTTGAGCTGTCAGGTCCGATTTCCTGGGTAATGTTAGTTTTACATCTTTTGACTTCAACATATGTAATGAAAAGTTATGTAAAGTAACCTGCATTTTATGTTTCAAACAAAGATGGTGATAGAGAGGCAAAAGTTCTGGATTGCAGCTTTAAAATGAGTTTTGAATTGATGTTTACTTTGAAGGACCTAAAATATTAGATTTGTGATTTGTTTAACATTTTATTGATCATTACATAGTTCTGAAAGTTGTGATATTTCATTTGTCTTGACTTTTATTTTAAACAGATTGAAAGCATGTGTTCAGCTGTGTTGACTGTTACTGTAAACTTCACATCAGTTATATTGATGTCAGTATTTGTCTCTTGGGTGTCAGCTGTCAGTTGTGGGCACCCGGGCAGTCCTATCTACGGCCGTACGGTAGGCGTCGGATTTAACCTCAATGATGTGGTGACATTTTTCTGTAACACCGGCTACATTCTGGAAGGGCCGTCTCAAGCGCAGTGCCAAGCTGACCGTCAGTGGAGCCATCAGCCGCCAACATGCAGAGGTGTGAACCTCGAGACTTCTGTTCTCATTACAAACACACTTACAACTGAGCAGTGATGGAAATGACTTTCCTGCTCCTGCAGTTAAAAATGACTGATTTCAGCCGCAGATTTGACCCTTTCACTCATTCAGCTAGAATCTCAATAGTAACAGTTTAGTCCTGCAAACAGAAGATAAAATGTATGTTTTGATTTTAATCTTCACTTTATTTAGTGGCTTGATTACGAGTGTCTCTTAGGAACATCTGTAGCTGTTGATTCTGATAAAGTCAACAGTGAGTTTCAGCTGATTCGTGACAGGACTGTTTTTATTTGGGTTTGTCCAGTAATTCACTGCAATAATGTTTAATATTACATGATGGGTGAAGAAACCAGTAATTTTTTACTTTTCAATTTTCAGTCCAGATTCAGACTTGTAATGGGTTTAATATTGCAGTATTCTCTGTGAGTATGGTTGTGCGTGCGGGTGGTAATTGGGTAACTTGGCATCAGGTCACGATGCCACGAGTTTATTTCACACTTTGATGATACATTCTTATGCTTATTTAATGTGCCTTTATTCCAAATAAAAAACAGGCATGAAATATGGACTTGAGAGGAATAGAGCGTGTGTGCTGATATGAGACATGAAACCAGCACCGTTGTGAAGGAAATCTTTTATTAGATGTTAAATAAGTTCTGTAGGCTGATCTTGGTGTGTTGTGGCGCATTTTACCTTTAGGAGACAGACAAATGAATTTTTGGTTGGAACACTTTTATCCCGCCTGGTTAGGACAGAATGCTTGAGTTACCCTGAAAATACCTTGAGACTGGAGCTGTGTGTAATGCTTCTGCATCTGGCATTTTTTTATCATGTATTCTTCCATATATCCCAGATGAATGAACATAGTGTCATGATTAATTCAAACTCTGATGTATGATGCTCATTCTTCACCAACTTCTCTTTACAATACAAACAGAGTGAATGTGATCTATTATACACATGAAAACTACACAGAAAACATTCTGTGCTTTGTGTAGAAATAAAGCAACTCACTAAGAATGTGATGTGTGAGTTTTTAACATTTTACAGAAACTCTACTGTGTTTCTGCCACATGACCTCTTTAAGCATGGAAATAATTAAAAAGCTCTTCATTCATCATAATTCTTATGAATTATACAATATATTTTAGAACTCCACAGTTATGAAATATTTTCATGGAATTATAATTTTTTAATAATTCTCAATGTACTGAGAAGTTTGAGTGGCTGCAGTTTGTCATTTCTACATCATTAGCATCACTAAACAGTGTTTAATACTGTTGTGTTAACGTAACAGAATAAATCAAATGAAAGATGTGTACATTCTGTTTTAATTAATAAATTGTAAAATAGTTTAAATGTGATTGCATGTAAAATCAGTGACAACTGATTTTTTTTGTCTGTTTTCTTCAGTTATTAACTGCACTGATCCAGGAATTCCAGCCAACTCCATCAGAAAGAGTAAAATCGAGTACGGGAACTTCACTTTTGGTACAGTGGTGTCCTATGATTGTAATCCGGGCTTTTACCTGTTCGGATCATCGGTTCTAACCTGCCAGCCAGTAGGTTACTGGGACAAGCCATTACCAGAGTGTCTGGGTATGTCTCTTCTAACATTCCTCTTTATTTGGGCTCTTTATGGTTGAAGCGTCTCAGTCTGAGGGGCAGTGGGAAATGTCAGGGGTTACCCAGCATATGTACAGTCCAGTGTATGGCTCAGCTCTCTTCACTGTCTGTGGAGAAAGTCTTCATCGCTTGAGGTTCAGCAGTGGACGGCAGTGAATAACACCTTTTCTGTGGTATTAGGGTCAGGACAGATGAATGCAGGGGATTAGCAGGCAGGTTCATTAGCGAGACATGTTCGTTTTCCTATGAGGTTGTAATTACCTCGAGTTCTTCCATCTCTGTCACTGTAATTGCTTCAGACTTGACTGTTTCCTGTCGTTTTTGGCCGTGAGGGAAAAGAGAGTAGTCCTACTAGCTATTTATTAGTCTTGTTTTTTCTCTCCTCAGGTGTACACAAGATAATTCTTCACTTTACTTAGCCGACAGAGGCCACTTGCTGCTTTTAAATGGTGAATTTTAATAAGCGCTTCCTTCTGCCTCCCTCATCAGCCTTTGCGTCTGATGAATACTATTAAAGTTTTAACGGCCTCAGTGTAATTCAGGTGCATTTCCAATTCAAAAGAGAATAAACATCAAAACACAGACTTTCAAAGAAGCTTAACTTAATGAATGGAAGAGATTATTCTGCTCTTCAGATGCGCTCGAGGGATCTCTGCCAGACATTTTCAGGTTGAGCGATCCACACAATTTTACATTATTTGTTTTCATAATCAAATAATACAATTACGCTCTTTAGGGGTCATGTAGTAGCACCTTGTGTTATATCAGATATATTCAATAATTTAGCTATAAAATAAAACATCTCTGAATATTGTGGTGATTATGGTCAGTGTGATTCATAGTTGTGACTCAAACAGATTCAGTTTGTATCGTCGTTTAGAAATGTTCATTGATGTGGTGGCTTTTTCATGCATTATTTCATGCATTAACTGTGCTTATGTAAATATTACTGTTTATTATGTATTGATATATTGGTGTGTATGAATCAGAATTATGAAATGGAATTCTTCTGTATGTTCCATATTTATTGAAAAACATGCCTTCATTATTTTTAACTACTATATTTGGTTCTTAATTTAAACATAATTGCTCACATCAATGAGTGTTTAAAGTCCACCAGTAATTGTTTTGTTGTGATTTATTGCAGTGAAATTGTTTCAGAAATGAAGTGGCTCTTCAGAGCAGATGAATTTAGAAATGTCATCTTTGTAATTTTGTGAAAGTTGAGTTGTACGAGATGTGTCTCTGATGCCCACGCAGCTCTTGTTTTGTGACATCTCAGACCCACACAGAATCTGTTCCCGCAGAACTCAACACACTCTGCTCATTTCTGCAGCATCCACAATTTACACATCATTCCTTCTTGTGTTTTATTCAGTTGATAATGCTGTAAGACATCAGAAAGTGAAGTACTCTCTTATGAAAAATCTAAATAAACCAATTAATTGATCTCACAGATTAACCTGACAAAAAGTCCAGCACTGCTAGTCACCAGGGTATGTAATATTTTGAATGCTGGTGTCTTCACCAGGCTGCTAACTAGCTTAACCTTGTTAAGTCATTCTGCTGGAGAAGCACAAAACTAAAACTAACCATCATAAACCAGTGTAAACCAGCTCATATGTTTGTTCTGCAGAGGTCGATTGTGGTCATCCTGGTTCTCCTCCTCATGTGGTCGTGATCGGAGACAAATTCACCTTCGGTTCAGCCATACACTACAGGTGCTTAGATGACAGAGATCTGATCGGTGATTCCACCCGCACCTGTCAGCTGAACGGCCAGTGGAGTGGCTCCCAGCCCCACTGCTCAGGTAAGACCACCCCCAAAACCACCGTATGGCTTTAGTCTAAGAAGAACTTTTGCTTTCTTTGTATGTTTACTTGTTAGTGGAAGTTTACACTAGCTCAAACTGCTGTTTGAAAGGGAAATTATACATTTGAACGAGGACATTGTTGAGGGAAGTCTTATTTCCTGTCAGTCTAATGTAAAACAGTTTGTGACACACTACATCATTATTTCCCCTGATGAGCTGCCTGCAGCTTTACAACACACCGTATGCAGGTTTTTAAAAGCAGTTGAAAATAGTGTGCTCTCAAGTTGATCCAAACTGTTGAACTTTCTGTCTTTTGTGGAACATGTTTTGTGGAAGGTGTTTTGTTGATTGTTCCTGGCTATATAATCAAAGCAGATGGGGATGGATGCTGTACGGCTCTCTGCATTTTTAGCACTTATAATTGAGCTTAAAGAAACCATAAAGTCTGTTTAATGACTGTAGACCCACAAAACGTTCGTGAATTTGTGTGAAATGAAGCCAAAATAGAAACTGTTACAATCACATCTCTCTGTGCATCTGCATGCAACGCTGCATTCACTGCGAGCAGTGACCCAAAAACAGCACAAGCAGGGTGATCTATTTCCCTGCTATCTGATCGTCCTCCTTTCTTCTTCTCTGTCTTCTCCTCTCCCTCTGTAGTAGATCTCTCTCTCTCTTATCTTTCTTTATGTAGGTCTCTTTCTTTCTCTGTAGATCTCTTTCTAAAATTCTCTCCCTCTCTCTATATAGGTCTTTTTTCTCTACAGACCCCCCCTCTCTCTCTCTCTTCTATAGATCTTTTTTCTCTACAGACCCCTCTCTCTTTCTCTCTCTCTCTGTTTGTTTCTTTGGTTGCTCTTAACAGAAAGCTGACTGCATCATATATTCTGTACACTTATGCATGGACACTGTAACACATCATGTAATGCCTAATGTGTGATAACTCCTGGAGAGAGTTAACATTAGTATTTACATTCATCTCAATGCCAGTCACCATACCCCCCTTCCCATAGCTTTAGGAGAAACATCAGAGACAAAGTTGCTTCTTCATGGACCCCTCAGTTAAGTTTCATTTATGTCTCCTGAGACATGAAAGAGACCATCTAGAGTCTTTCTAGTGCTGCTTCTGTATTCTGTGTGAATGTGTTCGGTTTTTTAAAACGTTTGATGTTGGGTCTGTGTTCTGGATTTCTGGGACATTCTGCTGGATACAGTATCTTGAGTCGTGAAATTGCTGGGATTTTCAGGAGGTATGTGAAACAAAGCTGATTTTGTCGCGTTACTAAAGTTGTAAGAGCCTGTGGATTTCATGCTAGGTTCAGTAGCGTCTTGGCACGTTTAAATATTAAACCCACTTCCCTGAAGGGCTTGGTTCCGTGGGAGTTTTACGCTTTTTACTCACTGCTTCACACTCATATTTGGCTAAATGAATTTCACCGAAGACACAAAGCCGATGCTACCAGCAGAACATGACAAAGTGTGAAAACAGAATCAAGAGCTCTCCACACTGCAAGGTGATTCAGACTTTGTAATGAACTTTGCAGCTTATTATATCCCGCTAAGCTTCTGGTGGGTGAACTTTAACTCGCGTTCACACCTCTCCATACTGCCAATTAGTGAGAACTATAACCGTTTCATAGCATTCAACACGTTCACCTGCAGAAGAATCTAATGAAGGTTATATAATATATCAGCACATGTGCGCTTGCAGCATAGGGTCCATCAGGAGCAGAAAACAGCATTCGCTGTCATGTGATAAAAAATGTGGCTGTTTTTATGGCTGTTTGAGGTGAGATAGATAACACGGCAGACAAAGGCAGGACATTGAACCCGAGAGGTTAACGAGCAAGAGACGTTGATCTTTTGTCCCACGTAGCACCTCCTTATTTGTGGGAGACTGGCTGGGGAGACCAAACAGGGTGTGCTGTGAGTAGGTTTTCCTCTCGCTCTCTCAATTCTGTGTCACGTCAGCACGTCTGGCGTGATGTCAGATGAGCACACACCTCCCCTCGTTTTCAGTGCCACACTGTAGAAATGTCCCAGATTTATAATGAACTAAAGCAAAAGTGTTTGACTGCTGTTGTCCTGGAGCGGATGTGTTTTCTCTGGTTATTTATGAGCACAGATCATGACTGTGCTGTGGAGACTGAGCATGCTGCTGGTTATAATTATTGGTTAGTTGTACCCTGGGGTTACGGGGCGTTTGCTGAGTCAGGTTTACTGATTGGCCTCTGCTTGTACATGTAATTAAACAGGATTTGATTTTTGTGTCATCAGGTGATTTTAGCAGGACTTCATCCTCAGAGGAACCACCATCTGCAGCTCTGCCCGTCCGGCTCTGTTTGATGAATATTTTTCCATAATTATTTATGCTAATCGTTTATGCTGGCAAGTGTTAGATAATTATTGATCTTGTTGGTTCTCACACTGTCATTTGAAAAGGTGTCACTTTTCTCACACCCCTGAAAGTCTCTCTTCACGGCATTTTACACCAGTAATAAATATAATTTAGTCTGTTAATTGTCTCTCTGGAGACTGTGGCCTAGTAATTTGCACCTCAAAATGCAATATGTGTTTTCACAGCTTTACACTAGCGTGTGTTTTTGAATAGTTTTGAAAATCAAAGGAATGATTCGCACACATGAAAACCCTGCCATCATATGTACACCCTTGTGTTCTTTCAAGCCCCTGAGACTTTTCTGTATGTTAGTCATATAGGGACCAGGAGCTGTATTTGAGGGTGAGTAAACGGTTAAAGAGTTTCGTTTTGTCTGAAATATTCTTTCTTCTTGTCATTGATTTTATTTTCCATTGGCTGTGAAGTTTGACATACCTGCCTGATCGTACAAGGCCAGCAGGCAAAGCGACTGTAGACGCTCAATAAAACCAGCAGTTTTACACAGTGTTTGAAAAGTTTCTGTCCTCAAATCTTCTGAAAGGCCTTCTTGAATGACAGCTCAGAGAACAGGCAAGTGTTCCTCTGAGAGCCACTCCTTATCCGAGTTCTGGCATTTCAATGCAAAAAATTCTCTTTTGTGGCCATGCAACGCTCCAAAAGTGCTGTAAGGGCCGCACTGGCAGAGGAGAAGGTGTGTTTGGATTTATAATATCTCTAATAGATAACTGAGTAGCTCTTTATTGCTCTTGGGCAGTAACGATTCCAGCTGTTGTCACTGAGATGAAATACAGCTATTATTTTTCTGTTCTTTGCATTCGTAGGTGATAAAAGGAATGCCTGCGGGGATCCGGGCACGCCGGCCCACACCACCCGAGAAGAGAGCAGCTTTCAGCAGCATGCAAAGGTTCGATTCACATGCTCCACAGGTCACACACTCTACGGCTCGGCGGAAAGGATCTGTTTTCCCAACGGCACCTGGTCGGGTCGCCAGCCCACCTGTAAACGTAAGTGACTCTCCTGGACGCAATAAATAGTGCATGTGCGCAGCTGGGAGTGGTGTAAGCACACATACAAACACTGATATGCATCAGTTGAACCCTGCAGAGAGAAATCTGTTCTCTCATCAAAAATCTGGGCCGGCGTCACTGTGTTACATATTTCTCACGAAGGATGACCTTGTGCCATCCGCAACCGGAGGCTCAGAGGAGGCAGCACAAGTTGCCGTTTTTGCAGCTCTTTTTAGCTTGACGCATTGTCCGTGGCATCTCAAGGGTGACAGGTTATTGCAGTCTAGCTATAAAACAGATTTACAGATTGTTAGCGTGTGGTCCCCAGGAGGCGGAAATTTCTCAAGCTTGAATGTTTTTGCTACACGGCTCTGTTCTTATAGGTTGTCGTACATTAAATAGCATCATGCCCTACACACACCAACACAACCTGCTGGGCTGTTTAAAATCAATCCATAACAGAGCGATTTTATGAAACTAAAGACTGATGTTTAATATTTATATTTAACATTTTTTATTATTTTAAGATTTTAAAGATGCTCTCAGACAGATGTGTTTAAGTGTTTATTTGTTGGATTGTGATCTTAAAATGAATACATTTTAAGTATATGATGAATCAAGATATTACCTTTCTAAAGACAGATATTTCAGATACTTTGTTTACGTGTTTAGTGAAATAAACTTTCAGCGCATCAGCTATTTAAAAGTTATTTTACGCATGTCTTTGTACAGCTATCTTTGTAAGGACATTTACTGACACAATGCAATCTCAAACCCTTAACCATCGCAACTTAGTGCCTAAATCCTAAACATAACCTTAAAATTCAAACCTTTACTCTTAAACCCTCAAACAGCCCTTTAAAAGTGTGTCAGAAAGTGAGGACTGGCTAAAATGTCCCATTTTACTCGCTTTGTCCTCACTCTGATTGTATAAAACTGAAACTGGTCCTCACAAAGACAGCTGTACAAGTACACACACACACCTATATATTTATATGTAAATTCATATGTATACAGATACATGAATGGTGCTAGTTCTGTAAACTGACCCGGTTGCATCTTTATATCATGTGGGTTTCTATTGGCTGCTGATGATCTCATTCAATAGCTGTTCAGTGTGGGAATCCTGGGACTCCGGCTAATGGGCGTGTTTTGCATGTGGATGGCACCACCTTCTCTCACTCCATCATCTACTCGTGTGTGGAAGGATATCAGCTGTCCGGATCGCCCTCTCGTCAGTGCCTGGCTAATGGCACCTGGTCTGGAGCCGAACCCAACTGCAGCTGTACGTACTCACAGCCTTCAGATCCACAAGCTGGTGTTTAACATCCAGGAATCCAGACTAGAGCGACATGTTGGCACGCTTCTGCCCTCATCTGTTCTGTTTTCCTTCACCTCTGTTAATGTTGCCAATCCAATAGGAAAGATTTACCATAACAACCAGACACACAGTTTATAATTAGCTCAACTGTACTCTAGTGGTGTGGTTATTGGACTCAGTTCATCCTGTGGGCAATCTCATTAATATAAAGAGATTTATTACTGCCGCTGTCTAAGTAATAAGAGAATGATCTGACAGGAAGAATCAATCTCAGACTGACATAAAACGTGAGATTGATCTAGTTGTAGTCGCCTGTAATGAGTAAGGGAGTGCGACTCGACCGCTGTTAGTATCAGTAGGTCACTGGTATGAAACATTACTCAAGACTGTGATGCGCTTCTGTTGATGAAGTGTCCAGATAAACTCTGAACACTAAAGGTGATGTGTGTCATTCTGAACCCCTTACCGGCCTCATACAGAATTAAAAATATATAAAGAAATAATGACTGTGGCTTCCCTCATCTGCTATCGTTTAGACAGGTAGCCACGCCCTGAACTCTTGTGATTGGTTGAGCTGAAGTTGTTTTGTCTGACACAATTGATCTGCTCAGACAAACAGATTGAAATGATTCATATAGATAAAGGTCATTAACATTTTTGTACATGTAAATACTGAAAGATAGCTCCAAATATGTGAAATAAACATAGCGAATCTGTAAATCAGGCCTATTTATCTAAACAAAATAACAGTTAATGCAGTTTACGTTGTGTTGTTTTTGAGACTTTAAACTTTTAGTGTTTCCTCCACAGAGTAAATCAGAAATGACGTGTTTACGTCGGTCATATATCACCAGTCTCTGTGCCATTATTAGGACCATGAATTGAAATCTCTGTGAGATTTCCCTGAAAATATGTTATTAATTTGAAGAGAGAGACTGTATAAACGCTCTATAAATCTCAGTTTTGTCCTGAGGTTTTCACACTTTTATCACCAGACGAGATCAGAGTCATGCTCACCGGTGTGAAGCGCTTGTAGGCCGGGCGTTGCTATGTAGTTGCTAATGTGTTCTGATCAGGTTTTATTGCACTGCTGTTGTAAGTGATTGCTACGTATTTACTTGCCCAATTAAGTCCACCTGTGATACTTTAGTCCCTAAATATGCACAACACAATGTTTGGACAAACATGTTATGGTCCTGTGCCTTCCACAGGAAATATATATTTATATAAATATATTTAGAGCACTTTACTTAGTGAGCTATTGGGATGTGAAGAGACTTTCAACCAGCATAACAAAAAATGTTTCTGGAAAAATATCACCTACCCTGCTTTAAATGTCCAGGTTTGGTGATGTGAACAGAACTCGTACAGTTCGAGCAGTACTAATTGTGATGCATGCTTTAGCAAAAATCTGCTAACGATTTGAGTAACAAATCATCATTCAATCACATCACATTACTCAATCACAAAAGGTGAATATTACATTATTTGAATGTAATACGATAATACTGTACAAATGAATGCAAGAAAACTGATCTATTATACATGTTGTGTAACAGAGGATTTTTTTAAATAAAATGACACAATTATCATTTTTGTTGGTTGTGTAACCTTGAGGTCTGACCATTACAGTATGCAATGTAGCCGCCTGAAGTTTGACAGAAGCTTTCTGAATAATGATTTAATTTTAGTTCCCTTGGAGACAGTCTTAAAACCATTTTAATGATGTTCTTCATTTACTCTGTTTATATACTCCCGCAGTCTCTCAGCCTGCATAATGGTGTCTCCATTACGGAGTTGATGTGAACTTTCACAGTTTCAGACTTTATCAACATCTTGAGAACTTTAATAGTTTCTCTTCTTTCACAGTGATCAGCTGTGGAGATCCAGGTGTTCCTGCTGGTGGGCTGAGGTTCGGTGAGGACTTCACCATCGGTCAGAACGTGACGTACTCCTGCCAGCTGGGTTACGTGATGGAAAATGAGAGTTTAGCTATCCGCACCTGCACCCACAACGGTACCTGGAGTGGAGTGCTACCCACCTGCCGAGGTACAGGGTTCAAAACTTCACGATACCTGTGTTTGTTGGTCTGTAGTTGCCAAGACATGAATGTAATAGGTCTACATAGACTAGGCTATTCTGTAGGTCACCATTTATTTTAGGTGCTGCAGCTTTTAATCCATGTTTAGTTCAATTTAATAGTGACAAAGGTACACTCTTGTAAAGAGGGTTAAAAAGGTCAAAGTTTCCTTAAAAAACATAATCTTTTTTATAATCTGTTGAACATTTTTCCACTGCAGAAACCTTTTGTAAAACAGAAAGGTTCTGTGTTAAAGGTTCTTCATGGAATCACACCGTCCAGCAACGTACTTTTAAGGAGTGTAATAATTAATATGAGGTCATGAAACCTGCATGTAGTACAGAAAACTGAAATTTAACGTTTCACTGCAGGATATTTAAAATTATTCAGCTGTATGTTTTTGACTAATTGTTTCCAGCAGTTAGACTTCCATATGTTACAGGTATGCAAATAAAAAAGCTTTATCTTATTTTATATTTAACAATGCTGAACGTTACATAGTCGTCACATCACAGGACTGATGAAATTAATGATAGAACTACTTCTGCATTAACATTGCAAATGTCATTAATGATAGAAGAATCCCAAGAGATTTTCCAGTTACACGTGTCACTCCATGAGACTCAGTGATTGTTGACTTTATTTAGATTTGAAGGATAATATGTAAATGCATGATTAGTCATTTTTGAAAATAGACCCTAATTAGACAAAGCGTCTATTTATATTTTTATCTTTCACTATTTTTTATCCATGTTGTTTATTTTGATGCATTCCTGTACTTTAAAGTTTGACACATTGTGCGTGAAAATAGAAAAAAAAGGTGCTGTTTTTATTTATTAAATATTTAGTAAAGTTTATTATTTTGACTTTAAGCAACCAATCAGAATGTAGGGCTCCGTTGAAAAGTTTTCAGCACATTTTAAATTCATTCCTCAGAATTTTCCAGTGGAGTATGTAGGCTTGATCTGGAATGAGTGATAGTCGTCGTCTCTGTCCGTCTCTTTGGCTGCTGTCTTGTTCATCCAGTTCTGCCACTTTTCCACACTTTGTCTGTCCACGTTCTCCGAGCTGTTTAGAAATCACTGAGAGGAAAATAAACTTCCTCTGGTGCTCTCATTAGCGCTTCATGTCTGTTGATTGTTGTTTGGAATGGTCAGTGTTTTTTGTAGACCAGCTTTAGCCCTTGATGGAAACAAACATAAATATCAAGGATCTGTCTCATTAAGATGCTTTTCCAGACCCAAAACCCTCTTGTTTTCTCAAGAAATCTGCATTGCGTGTCTGAAAATGGCACCCATTAGAAGACTCAGACAAATAAAAGAGAGAAATTGCTCCGTGAAAACCATCTGAGAATCAGGAATGTGGCTTCCTAATACATCCTAGTGCAGAGTCATTGGAAAGCTGTTTCTATAGTGGAGGATGGATGGAAGCCTGAGTGATAAGTTCTGTGAGAGCGGGTCGAGCCCTGAGGCACACTTCCTGTCAGCCGCTCAGCCGGTCAACAGTGAAGTTTTGCCTGAGGGCTCATCTCCCTCTCGCTTTATCTCTGTTTCTCCTTCATTGCTCCCCCTTGGCCGGCTGCAGACAGTGCAGACTGAGAGCGGTCAGTGTCCAGTGAGCTGTTTGAGGCTCCTTCACATGCCTGGAAATGTGGTTATTAAGGTTAAAATGTTCTTGGAGGTTAATGCCATCTTTAAATGTAATTGAAAATGTTATAGACAGTGTGATATTTTCTGCTCAGGTAGAATTTCTCTCTGTAGGTGCAATTTCTATAAAAATATTTTTAATTCTTTTGTGTTTTCAGGTTTATTGGGGTGGGAACCCCGTATAGCATCTTATGCTCACTACTGCTCAGCCACTGGAAACACAAGTCACTAATCACATCTCTTTAATTTGATTCCTATTTTTTCAATTTTTTAACAACTTCTGAGCAATTAAACTTTGCTTGTCTTTAAACTTTTACATGTCTTGTCTGCCGGGTTGTAAATGGACAGGTTGTAGCAGGACAATTTTAAGGGACATGCGTGTATATCAGACAGCAGTTTAATTTGTTGACATGAGTACAGAGTTTCCAGACTAATCGGTTGATATTCTTGCAGAACAGTAAACAGAGGTAAGCAGTTACCGGAGGAGGACAGGGGAAGGTTTGTTGGGAAGTCTTGTCACACCTTCTTAACCGGGAAGTTAAAGGTGCCGTTTCAGAGAGAAGAGTTTATAGTTGTCAGGCTGCTGTTCAGCTCAGGGTCAGTCGTACAGATGAACAGTGATGGCAGGTGTATTCGTCACCCGCACCGACACACACACTGCCTGTTGAGTGCTCATGTGCAGGTGTAAGTGTTGGAGACAGCTGCAGTGAAAGTTCTCCAGTGTGTCTCTCTGTGCTTTCTGCTGCTGGTTCAACAAACAGATATTTCTGTTTTAAACTCAAAATGCCAATGGTGCATTTCTGTGTTCACTTCAGCAGTTCAACTAAAGAGTTTATTCTCTTCAGACTTCTGACTGTTGACAGAAAGTGTTAGATTGTGTTGACAGGAAGTGTTTGAAATGACTTGTTGTGTGTTTTTCACACAGTTCTGTTTATCTGTTAACTGAAGTGCATGGACAGGCAGAGTTTACTGCATGTGTTGCAGATATAATTGAATTACTTGAACAAGTGGCACCACACTAAACATTTAACACCTGAGAGAGAACATTTCTGATTTCATAACCTTGTTAGCTACTATCGCTCATTAAACTCGAGCCCTGAGCTGTGAGTTCAGAAGATGAAATGTTTCTGAGTACCATCATGGTGATGCAGGCTCACATCAGTCCCCACACACCTTGAACGCCACTGCACTCATCTATTATACATTATACATCCCATAATATGAAGGCTTTTAATCATCTGGGTCATTGTTGAAAGTCAGCTAAACTTTCAGTGAAACGCTGCAGTCGTTTCATCCCTGTGCTTTGACTGATGGGGTCGGACAGGCGGTCTTCACACTGCAGTCTGGAGTCACTCTGCACGCCTAATATTTACTGGCTTTTGCAGCTTACAGCCCATTCTGTCTTCTGCTAAACAATATAGTGTCCTCGTTTAATCTGCGCAGCACAAGAGCTCACAGGAGTTTCAGCCGCTTCAGGTCAGAGAAACGGGTGCACAGTCTGTATTTTCTCATCAGGTGGACCGGTATAAGCACAGGGCTTTCAGAAATAGTTCGACTTTATTTGTCTGCAGAAACAAGAAAGATGTTTAGAAAAATGTTGAGAGCAAAAACTGCATGACATGTTTTTGCAGGTTTTGTAGTGTCTCCACATTTTTCTCTCCACTCTGTTATTTTTTGTATACTGTAAATTTTAAAGTTGTGTAAACCTTCCCTTTAATTAACAGTTATGGCTGTTTGTGATGAATTACTGCACACAAAATTGATCTGTCATGTTATGTATTGGTCTGGTGTGGGATTGTAAATAGGGTAACACATCAATAGAAGCTTTATGAAGGATTACTTTATGAAGTCCAACATCTTTCTCACTGGTTTTATTGGAGCATTTGCTTTTCAAAACATCTCATCATTTATTCATACATCATCCAGATCCAGCTGCTCCCCAACTCTTTAAAATATCAGCCGACGTGTTTTCCATCTGCTCCCCCACAACCTTCTTTTCATTCGTGATTTAAAACATCTTTTGATTGGCCCCACAGACGGTTACAGGCTTCTGTTGATTTCACCAGTGCAAGTCTTGTTCAATATCGTACGTTTGTGAATAAACATTCACTCTCGATGTAGCCTGATGCGTCTCAACACAAAAATACACACAAATTCATGCCAGCCTATTTCTGAAGGTCCATCAGAATGATGCAACAGTTGCTCTGGTGAAAGGAGTCGGAGGGAGACGGGGTGATGCCCACGCACTTCACACAAAAGACTTTGTTTAAACAGCCTCTTTCAAACCTCTTAACACTCTGAATCCATGGTCAGATGAGTGAAGGCTGTTACAGTCTGTATTTCAGTGGCACTACATGAATAACACTTCACACAGCTGCAGTTTGAGACACGCAGTATGGAGTGTAACGTTTATGATGCTTAAGTGACACACGGTCCTTCACGCTAGAAATACTTGATAAACTTACTTTACTTCAGTGATCGGCATTCATGATCGTCTATAAAATATTAAAGCTTGATCTGAGGGCAGTACGATCTGAAATATTAGTGAATCAGAAGCTAAGATGATGCAGACGGTATTTGTATGTAAAGGATATGCTGGTATATCCTGGTTTTATTAATTTACAGTGAATTCCCATCTCTCTCTCTCTCTCTCTCTCTCTTTCTGCAGCTGTGACCTGTCCCGCTCCTCCCCGTATCTCCAGCGGTGAGGTTGAGGGCTCTGGGTTCGAGTGGGGTGTCAGTGTGAGCTACAGCTGTCTGAAAGGTTATGAACTGTCCTTCTCTGCAGTTCTCACATGTGTGGGAAACGGCACCTGGAGTGGAGAGGTTCCTCTCTGTCTGCGTGAGTCTTTCACCTCATCAGATCACTCATTTTTAAATATTAGATTTAAAAGGATTTTCACATCATGAGGAATCAAAGTGTTCTTAATCTTTTGAGATAAACACCATCATTATACTGTGCAAACATGGCATCATTTTCAGAGCTTAGATCTTTCTTATTGAATCAGATCCACCGGAGTGTGTCAGTACTGTTTGTTTATTAATATTGTTACTGTTTCTTATTTCAGACACAAAGAGTGTTTAGACAGAATTATTAAAGATGCAGCAACAAACAGTGACCTGTTTAAATGGGGTCATTTAATTATTTAAGCAGGTCAGAGAGAGGAAAGACAATGATCATGATAAACTATATTTTGACCTAAATGTACCTCAGGGATAGATCATGTTTTGATGAATTTGAATGTTTTTAATTTGGATCTTTGTTGCGACCTCTTTGCAAATTAAAATGCAGAATATTGTGCTGTGGAATGAGATGGAAATAAATATTTTCACCAGGTACACAGGCCACTGTTGTTTTCAGTGTTGTGTAGCTGTGAAACCAGCATGCTTGTCAGCTCTGATTTGTGAGAGCTTTTTGCACCATTCTGTCATTTATAAATTGAGAAAAGATCTGCTTTTCATCATCCGTAACCAATACAGCACCCTGATCTATAAAGAAAAACAATCTCGCTCTAAGCAGCATGTTGTCAGCTGGGAGAGACTGTAATTAGCATTTCATTTTTCTGCTGTATGGCCTTTATACAGCAGATATCTGTACATTTACTCAAAACACAGAAATGTAATGAACTGCAGGCAAAAAAACTCTTTTAGTCTCAATTAGTCAAAGTTTCATGAAGTTTTTTTTTTAATCTCAAGCATGTTTTACAGTAAACAAATCATTAATTTCTTGCTCATTAAAAGCCGAAAACTTTCCAAATGTGAAATTCTTTACTGAAATGTGTCTTATGCCAGAGGGTAACGTTTTCAGACTGTGGCCTGTTTGCCTCCTCTGAGCCCATTTTTCAACACACTGTTAAAATCACGCTGACCCGTGCACAGGGCATAGATAAGGTGCAGGAAAAATGTCACGTGTTTTAGTGCTGATAAGGTAAAAATCATGATTCATTCTCAGAGGAAACTGCCAGCTTTACGAGATTAAAGCAACAGTAATATGTGGTGTGCGCGCAAGTATGTGCGCGTGTGTATGTGTAAATTGCAGCGCAGTCAATTCTGACTTTGTGGGGACATTTTTGAGGCATATAAATCACACGGAATGATCTATTTGAGCCTAAAATAGCAGAAAGTTTTCTTTGATGGTTTAGGGGTAGAGTTAGTGTAGGGGGATACAATATGCAGTTTGTACAGTATAAAATCCATTACATCTATGAAATGTCCCATTTAAACATGAAAACCCAGTGTGTGTGTAACTTTATCTGTTATGTCCTTGTCTTGAAGATCACAGATTTCCCTCTTGTTTTGTGCTGTTTGTTGGTTCTCCAAACTCTTGTATTATTCATCAAGTAACCTTTGTGACATCACTTCCCCTCCTCCTCTCTCTCTCTGTCTCTCTCTCTCTCTCTCTCTCTCTCTCTCTCTCTCCCCCCTTTCTCTCATTTTTATGCATAACTTGCTTAAGCTTGGAGCTGTTATTTTAAGTTATTTTTTTTCGTCAGATGAGAATGTTTGTGACATGCTGTAGTTCACAGATCTTCTGTCGCGGTGCTTTGCTCGGTCTGCGAGACACTGACGTGGTATGCTGAATATATAAGAGTGGCATTTGTTTGTGTGTTGAGTCTGTTTGGATCTTTATCCATCTTCTGCTGTCACAGTTTATATGACAGCAGTGCATCTGTTCCCTGATCCTGCCAGACACACTCGCGTCTTTGAGTTGAAGGGAAAACGCATTAAATCAGAAAGCCGTAATTTCAGGATGAAGCTGCGATTTGTCTGGTCTTCATCAGATGGCTGGAGAATTCTTCTGAAGATGAGATGCTCTGCTTCCTCAAACGCCTAGAAGAGAATCCAATATGGTTTTATCGCAGTAAATTTCGAAAGCCTTTATGTATCAAAGCACTGATGAAAAACGCTTGATCCCCGTTTTTCCAGTCTTATAGAAAGAAAACAAAATAAATACGTCACAGATCTGCAGCTGTTGATGCCATGAAAGTCCTTGTGCAGAATTTGTAATATTTTTTACTGTTTACCCTCCTCAACTAGCCTAAAGCCTTTAAAGGAAACAAAATATAATAAATATCTCTTCAAAGAAAGAGAAAAACATTTTCCCATACAGACATTGTAGATCTGTTGACAGTTGTTCAGTGCACAAATGAAAAATTAATGTTTTGTTTGTTGTTAAATGTATTTGAAAATGTGGTGCCGTTTCTCCAGACTAAAACACGTGACCTAATGTTACATGTGGAAATGCTATAAACATTTATCAGATTGAGCATTTTTAATATTCAGTATCATTTTATGTCAAATTTAGGACAATATCATTGCAGCACCCTGGAGGGTGGCTCCAGTGGTGTTTAAAACAGAGTTTAAACGGTGCTGTCGTCTGTTGACATGCATTAAATAGCGTCACACTGATGTCATGCTGTGAAATTTGCTGCGCTGCTGTGTTTCCTGCAGACCCGCAGTGGACACTCGCATTCACATCCAGTCATCTTGAGTTCTCAACTCTCCTGGTGAATTAAACATCACAGCACATGTTAGCTGCCCAACCCTCCCGCCCCCTTTGTCTTTCCATTAGTTTTTAAAGAGACGTAATTGCTCTGATTCACATTCAGGTGAGTCAACCTCTGTACTCGTGGGGCCACTAAAACGCAGCACTCCACTTCAGATCTTTAAATACCATGTTGCCTGCAGAGCTTTGCTGCAATTTGTATGTCAAATACTTGTGCCCCTGGTGATTCTGCTATATCAAAAGCAAGAATTTATTACATTTAGACTTTTACCTCCCAATAGTGTGTGTGTGCGTGCGTGTGTGTCTATTGTCCTGGTAAAACCAGGAGTGTGGCACTCAAAATGCCAGCCGTGTAGCTGTTACACCTCCAACCTCCGATAACCAGTGGCATCTCATGTAACTAGTGAGATTATTATCCACACCTGTACTGTATATTTGGTGATGCTCACAGTATGTGCTTCCAGGCCTCTGAAATGAGTTCTTCAGGTCATTAAAAATGAAGGGGTTCACAGAATGAATCTGAGGTTTGGGACATAAAGTTTCTGCAGAATGCAAGATCTGTTGATTCATGAGCCAGTTTAATCATTGATTCTTCTTCTGTATTCACACTGTCTGTCTCATAACATGAATTTTAAGCAGTAGATTTCTCTTTCACTGTCTCTCTGTCCACACTGGGAGTTTGTTTGGCTTTGTCAGGTCAGATTACTAACAGGTTAATCATGTTGAAATCAAGGTTGTCATGACAGCAGCAGTCTTAACATCAGCCGTGAGTAATGATAATATTACATGCGATTAGAGGAAATAGTGTAATCTATGTAACCTTCCAAACAGAAATATTATCAAAGGCTAGTTAGTAAGTATTAAACATAAACAGGCAAGTCTACATTTAAACAAAATGAACCCTGTGTGCTTTCATACAGGTTTCTGCTCTTATAGTGAATGATTCAGCAGTTCGTGTTATTCCAAAAGGAAAGAAGTAATATTTTTAAAACATTAATTTCAGCTGATTACACACCGGTCATGTCTCCTCTCATGCGGTCTGGTTGCGTTCTGCTAGAACTTCCTCTTTAGTGATGCATTGTGTGCTGTAAGATGATATGAAGTCCTTCTCATCTTGTTGACTTTCCTGCTTCACTCATTGAAAATATAAAATCAGTTCCTGTCTTACATTTTTTTCTCTTGTTGAATATCCTTTTTTACTCTACAGTAAATCACATTCTTTTCTTTAAAGACTTGTATTTTGAAAAAAATTTGTAACTCTAACAACTGATGTAACTCTTTACAGCCAAGTTCTGTGGTGACCCTGGGATACCTCCCCGTGTCACAAGAGAGGGCCAGAGTTTCATCTTCAAATCCGAGGTCACCTACAGCTGCAGCGCCCCCTATGTGTTGGTGGGCTCCTCTGCACGCATGTGTCAGGCAGATGGCACATGGAGCGGAACCCCGCCACGCTGCATAGGTATTCTGACACTTACCGTCCGGTAATACAGGGATATTACAGTAGTATGTGCACCAGCTTTGACGTATGCTGGATCATTTTTACCTTCCTCTGCTGTTATAAATATATATCTGATATTCCTAATGCAATTATGAAGATAACAATGAAGTTGATGATAATGATGTATTACTTCTGTATCACTTCTACTGTAGAACCCACCAGGACGACGTGTGAAAATCCAGGCACCCCAGAGTACGGCTCTCTGAACAGCAGTCTTGGCTTTAAAGTAAGAGAGCATTGAGCCATGTCTGATACTCCTGGACTATCCTAGACTCTCGTATCAAAGCCATTATAATCAGAATAAGCAGAAGACAATTTCTGTCAGCCGTTACCCTTTCATCTTTGAGCACAAAAGCCCCTTTAAAACAGTACAGCGTGACATTTGATGTGCCTATTAAGAACTGAAAATCACACTTTCCATCGTTGTCGAGTCAAAAGGATATTCTCTCTGCTCTGGTGACAGGGTCATCTAAAGCTGTTAAAGGAGTAGTTCACCCAGCAATGAAAATAAAAGCTGAATACAATCGGAGTTACATTTAATAATTTCCTGTCCTGGCTCTTTCCAGCTTTATAAAGGCAGTGAATAGTGCCTGAGATTTTGAAGCTCCAAAAAAGGCTTCTATTATCATAAAAGTAAGCCATGCGACTCCAGTTTGTTCATAAATGTCTAAAAGGGATTAATATTTTGAGCCAAATATTTTTGAGCCAAATAAATTTTAAATCCAAAGGATTAATATTTTGGAAGAGCCAAGATATTATTTAATATAACTGTTTCAGAGGAAAGTCATATACACCTAGGGTGGAGAAATTATGAGAGAATTTAAATTCTTTGTGTTGAATTAAAATTCCTTAAATAAACAATTCTTTGAATGGCATTGAAGCTGTTTCACAGAGGCTCATTTGAGTATGCGTCGATGCAAGTCACTCACGAAATGTGGTCAGCTTTCCAGACCGGCCTGTTTTCTTAAGCGCTATTGATGTATTGTCAAGTTGATTCAGTCAGAATTAATCTGAAGGATGGGCAACAGGTTCAGATCAGCTACAGAATGTGCCACCAGCCCTCGTTGTTCAGAGTGTTTGCTCTTCAAACACTCACAATATCTGCCTTAATGATTGTGATGCCGCTTTTAATGGGCTCTTGGATGCTCACCTATCTTCCTGAAAGAGACAAAGACAAAAGAGTGAGATGATTCCATTGCAAGATTTGCCTCCTGTGACATCTTGTGAGCTGTAGCTGTGTGACTGATGCGGGTGTTTTAAAAACTGGTGATTATGTTTAGGAAGGAAGGGGACCAATATAATACTGATGTATGTGATATAATGGAGGCTTGAGTGACACTAGGTAAGTACAGTATATGAATTCTGGCTGATGATTCTGGCTACACAAGTTCAATTGTACTGATGGTTCAGTGTTAGAAGAGAGGTGTTCTGTGTATAGTATGTGTAGGCCACAGGTCATGTATAGGATGTATAGGGTTGAAACATTAACATAGGTACAGCTGAATGATCAAATGTTTAATTGTACAGACATTTGAAAATAAATCTGTCATTGCTTAAAAAGTAAGATTCATTCTGTTTTCACAATGCAAAAACACATTAAAGACAGACTGTTCATCATCACATATTTGCTCAAAATTCACATTCGTAAATAATTGAAAAAAAAATTGAAAATGCAAATGTTACATTTAGAATATGTATATTATCTGTTCTCTGCTCTGGGTTATGGGTAGATTTTAGACAAATGTCACCTTTGTCTTCAGATCTAATGTGAAGAGTGTGTGATCACACAGGCCTTGAGAAGTAAAGCTCTTTAAAGAGCAGAATACAGGTTCTCTCTGTCATGTCTGTGTCAGTCAGACTGATGTCACTGATTCTTTTTTAATGAAATCTAATGTTTCAGTGTTTCAGCTCAGTGTGTGACAGCACACACAGGCTCTCCTCCTCATTTACATGTTCCCCTTTAATACTGAGAGTCATCTCTGCTGAGCTGCAGTGGACATATGAAATAAATGAGATGAAGAGATTTCCAGGGCTTCTGGTGAACCTGTTTCTCTGGTCTCTTTAAACATGGACTAGTGTTTGTTTGTTTGTTAGGTCCAGTGTAAATGTGAAGTTAAGTTTCATATGATGTTTACCCACTACCCAGGAACAGATTTGGCCTTATACTATCATAAACAAACAATACTGAGAACTTGTATGTTAAAAACATGGCTTATATATAATTTGATCATATTTACGAATGTTTGTTCTGCTTTGCCTCCTCAGAGAAAATGGCCTTTTTAATCTTGAAGATGTGTTTGTTGTACAGCATGACGTTTTGAGAGTGTGTGATTTGTTGGCCGTGTGTCTCAGCTTCTCTCTCGTCTTCAGGTGGGCAGCACAGTGAAGTTCCAGTGTCAGACTGGTCATCTGTTACTGGGCTCCACCACACGCACGTGTCAGGAAGATCTTTCCTGGAGCGGCTCTCAGCCTCAGTGCATCCGTGAGTCTTTCTCCTCCCCGAGTCTCTCTCTCTCTTATTTCTCTTTCTTGTTTCTTTATAGCAGCCTGCTATCTTCTGTGTTTTGTAAGGGTGTATAGCAGAGAAAGAATAAAAAACGAGTTTCATGAGTAGTTCACACTCACTGCAAACATCGTTAAAAAAAAAAAAAAATTTTTATTTTTTAATAAAAAAAAAAAAAAAATTTTTTTTTTTTTTTTTTTTTTTTTTTTTTTTTTTTTTTTTTTTTTTTTTTTTTTTTTTTTTTTTTTTTTTTTTTTTTTCAAAAAATTTTTTGGTTTGTAGGAGGAATTTTTTTTTTTTACACAACAAGAACTTTTTTACCTACAAAAAGGGGGTTTTTTACACCCACACAAACGGGGTTTTTTACACACACAAACGGTGTTTTTAAACACGCAAACACGTGACTTTACACCCGCAAACACGTGACTTTACTGCATCAGAACAAATGAGATCAAATGACAGAGACATGTTTTTTCTGAACTTTAAGTTCTGTTTCGACTCCTTCCAGAACTCAATTATTTTGTTTGTTCAGCTCGGATCATCTGTTTTCATGTCTTGAGTTTTCTGTCATCCTCCAGAGTTTGGTTCTTCATTCATATGCATTTTATTCATCACATATACACCATGTGACCGGAGGATTCAGCTGTGGTTTATGAATGTGTTATCAGGAGAGAGTCTCATAAGATCTGTCCAGAACATATTTTACCTCCAGTCACAAGAGCTGAGTTATATTTAGTATGAAGCCCATTTAAAGACCATTAGGATTTTTCCATTGTGACATTTCTTTCATTACAGTTAAATAACCCCCAGTTGCTTGTTACTTTTGTATGAACATAAATGTATTAAGAATATTAATTTAGACTGTAAAATCTCTATACCTTACATTTTATGTTGGGCGATTTGTTGTATTACAGGGTTCATTTTATAAAATAGAAAAATTAATTACTGTATTACAGCATTGCGAATGTAATGACAACTTCTGTTGGGAATAATGAAAATGACAGAAGAACTTATATTACGGTAATGAGAATTTAGGAAAGAAATGCTAAAAATTCAGTAATATTCTTTTGATTTTAGGGTGAAATATGTCTCAGGCTTGTTTTTATCTTTCAGCACATGTGAGCTAAGCAACTGTCTGTCTTCTCTTTCAGCTCACTCCTGTAAGCAGCCCAAGACTCCAGCGCATGCCAGCGTGCTGGGCATGGACCTGCCCACCTTTGGCTACACGCTGCTGTATTCCTGCCAGCCTGGATTCATACTCACCGGAGGCTCTGAACACAGAGTGTGTCGCTCGGATGGATCCTGGACTGGGAAAGTGCCTGTCTGTAGAGGTAGCCAGTCAAAACACACACACACTCAACAAATCATAGCAGAATTCACATTTATTTCTTCCCTGAACCTCTGAGCCTGTAACGTTCCTGTCTTTGCTTTTGTCTTGTCGAGGCAGAAAGTGTCTAATATTATTTTGTTTGCTTGCAGTGAGAAGTCATGTGTGTAATACGTTTCCTTAAACCCATTTCAAATGGACTGTTTTTCGATGATTTGACTCGTGTTTGTCATGATATCTGTTCTGTTGTTTATTCAGCAGGCTCTAAGACGACCAAAAAATCCGAAACGGCTGTTCAGGGAACACCAAGTCCCAAAGTAAACGGTGAGTGTTTACAGAGCTGTGCAGATATTTGTCAAGAATTACTCACAGATTTGTGTTCACTCTGCAATCAACCACATTATTATCCAGTCAGATAAGAAAGTTTTTCCCCACTGACTCTGTCCTAAATGTGCTCAAAGGGTTTTTTGGTTTGTTTCTTTATTTGTGAATATCAGCCTGACAGAAATCAGTGAAAAGGTGTTTTGAGAATTCACCCCGTCTCTGTGAGCTGTACACTCTATAAACTGTGAACAATATTCATGAGAATGTTCTCTGCTTTTGAAGCTTGTTTATCACCTTTCATTAATTATTAAATAACAGGTAACTCTGACTCTAATCATTTGATTGGATGAGCCATGTTTGAAATCAATGTAAAATGATGATAAATACACACACGACCATTAATTTATTATTATTATTATTATTATTATTATTATTACATATTATTAGTTGCTTGACAACCATCAACATCCTGCAGAATGATTAACTATATGATGTGGGGAAGAAACTTGCTTACTCTAATAATTAAACATTTTAATACATTTGACTATTCACTTGCCACATTAAAATAAATACACAATATGAAACACGCTTGATTTCATGTTAACTGTGGTTCATTGCAGTCCCGGATGACGTGTTTTCACCCACGTATGCATGGAAAGGTTCATTTGAATATAAGGGAGTGAAGCAGCCCGTGATGTTGACCATCACCAGCTTCAACACAAGCTCGGGCAGAGTGAATGTGACCTTAACTAACGCACACTCAGAACTGCTGCTGTCGGGTAAGAGCACAACACAGTGAGCAACTGCTGCGCATCGTGTCATCTGTTAGAGAGCAGCTCAAGTCCAGAGGTGTCGGAAAACTGTCACTTAATATTTACACAAGATGACATGGGAGATATGAACGCTCTGTTTGTTCTTAGCCGCCTGTGTGGGTGTGTTTGTGGCATGTTTCCTGTCAATTGAATTGAAGGTAGAGGTGGGCGGTGTGACTAGTTCTTGATCAAGTAACATGATTTCACAGTAACAGTATACATCACAATGTAGTTATTTATGCAAGTAAATGGAAAAATTGTTTATATAATAAATAACCATGTGATGATGCCTGTTTTGTATAAATGGAAGCTGCTCACATTTGATTACTTTATTTATTTGATGGGCTCAAATCAAAAGATTATTCAAACCAAAGGAGTGATGAATCTGGCATTAGCAGAAAAACATTACATTTTACATTACATAAGACTTGAGATTAAAACCAGTACTAGTTATTAAACCAGGTTCTTAATCTTAATTCTGATTGGACGAGACATGCAGAGGTCAAAAATTTAAATGCAAATGAGGCACATGCAGTGGGCATTTCGTTAGGTATGTCTTTCTAATACTCAGGAAGACGCTCCACTGCTCTTTAAACTTATTTTTTATTTCTTCATGGCATTGATTTAAAGAGCTGCAGGAAAGTTTTGTGAAGGCTGTTTGGTGTCAACCCCTCCATGAGCTGAACTCCATGAAGAAAGTGTCAGGATATGTGCCACGCTCCGGTCCAGTGTTGTAACACAAAGCTCAACTTTGATCCCATTTGCAGACGACCTTTTAACACAGCCAATAATTACACAGTTTGCTTGAAGTGTCATTAAGTGGGTGGAGCTGGTGTGAAAATCAAAATAGAAGGTTGTATGAAAGACTAATCTTGTGTCTCTAGATACATCAACCACAACACAACATTAGACATGTTTCTTCTGTGCTACCAAGAGACCTGATGTTGCTCCCTGCGCTGGTTTTGTGGTGGTCGAAGGGCAGATGATGCTTGTGTTGAGAAATGCACTGACATCCTGTGACATCAGTAACCTCACTAAACCTTTCTGTAATTGTGGGTCAGACCTGCCCTGCAGACCACAGGAAGTTCCTACAAAACTCTTTTACTTCAGCAGTATTCTCAGGACGTCTGTTCTCCTGAGGTCTGATTGGGTCCCTTCAGAAGATGTTTTCTTCTGAGTCGTTGTCATGTTGCATCATTAAACTCCTGTTGAGCTTCAGTGATTGAACAGATGGCTTTATATTTTCATGTAAAATGTTCTGATAAACCCAGTAGTTTATTTCTCAGTGGATGATACAGTATCAAGCTGTCTGGGCACTGCAGAATCACACCATGATGGTCATGCTATTTAGTTGGGTGAGGTTGTAATGTTGGTGTCCAGTGTCTTGTGTGTTGGACGTCCTCAGTGTTTTCACATACAGCATTCTTGTTTTGTGTTTTGTCGAAACGTTTTTCATAAGTGTTCAGCTTTGTTGTGTTCTCCTTAAAGGGCCAGTTCATCCAAAAATTAAAAGTCATCACCTGCTGTGCTTCATGTCTTCAGATCCACACAACTATTTATTCTGTGGAAAACAAAAGATCATTTAAAGTATATCTGAATTTTTTAACCGTTCAAGTTAATGAGGGTTTTACAGTCAGATCTCAACACAGGTGATGAACGTTCTGTGTTTATAATGAGATATTTTGACACACAGGTGTGTATAAGAGCAGAGATGCTCACATGACCCTGCAGCTGTATCACATGAGAGCTCTGGTGAAGAGCACATACAGCAAGATCACTGAGGAAGCCATCATCATGGATGGATTTGTAAGTCGGACTCTTTATTATGGTTCAGTGCTGTGGTATGATACTAGCTCACAAAACATCATCTCTGGCTGTTTCTCAACATTGCAGGCAAAAAAAGCTTAAGTATTTTGAGAAAGCAAAACCCAGAGCATCAGATGTATTTGAGTCTCTGTGTTAATCTTCTGCTCCAGGTCACTGCTGATCATGAAGGAAACACATATTTTTTCCAGGGCATCATTCAGGGCAGAGACTACGGGCCATTTGGACTACAGAGACAAGGTGAACTCTATTTTAATAATGTCATCAAGTCTGTTATGTGAGGCCAAATGAGAAATAGAGAGAGAGAGAGAACCCTCAACATTTGTGAAGCATTGGGGCATCATTATATTATATTTCATTTCACAAAGGAGTTACACAATTCTGTTAATTTGTCATTCTAATCAGACTCTTATTATAAACACCAGCAACATTTGTCATCCACTGTCATAATTACAAGATCAATACCATTTAATTAAAATAAGAGAATTAATATTTCAAAGCTCTTTCATAACCCATTTATGTGGTAAGAAATAAATCATACGTGTACACTTGTAGTTTTACAGTATCTGATCTCTTTGCAAACTCAAACAAACATCCTGTTGTGACATTTGCTGTTTATTTCAATCATACCACTCGGATTAATGTAGCTCTTGTTTCCCATCATGCATCACTCAGGTCTGAACGTAATGGAGGCCACCAGAAGCCCGGAGATTCCAGTCAGAACCAATAGCAGCAGCTCTGTGGCCGTTGCCATTCTTGTGCCTTTTTTTGCCTTGATTTTTGCAGGCTTTGGGTTTTATCTCTATAAGCAGAGGTACGAGTGTCAGATCATCTGTCATGTGTTCTGTGTTCAGGATGAAGTACTGGCATATGGCAAAACAAACACTGAATACTGCAGATTTTAATAATAATGTCTGAAACGGTACAAAATGGATATGAACACTTCACAGTGAACTGCAAAAGAAACTTCTGATGTGAAAGTGATTATCATGAGAGCATCAGTGTATGTGATCACAGCTGATATTAAACACTCCCAGCAGTGCTGAGCTCATACCTGAATCAGTATGTAAATGAATCAACATTAAGTATTTAACATTCAACTGCTGTAAACCAGACATGTGTACTCAAATGTCATACATTTTAGTTTAATCCACAGCATGCAGTCAGAGGGGAAAACATACCATGTGTCCTCACCACAGATGCTCCAGCTATAACGTTTTACTGACATTTCCATAACGTTACAACTCGCATTAGAACACAGATATGACACATAGCAACATTTGCTTAACTAGGATTGGTCAGTGAAGTTTTAAAGGTGGGGCTTAGCAAAGGATCAGTTAGGTGATTGATGATTCTGACGTTTGATAGGCTGTTTCTTCTTCTTTGTTTACAGGAAGTCAGACAGGACAGAGTATACGGGCTGTTCTGTGCATGAGAACAACAATGGTCAGGCTACGTTTGAGAACCCCATGTACAGCAGTAACTCCAAGTCCATCGAGGGGAAGGTCGTCCGCTTTGACCCCAGCCTCAACACCGTCTGCACAATGGTTTGAGGGTTTGACCCCGTGAGATTCCTCACTTTTGTGTTGACAGATCACACATTCTTTTGATCTCTCTTCTAAGTGACTTCAAGCACAGTTTTGGGATCGAGTGCTCACACAGTAACTCACAGCTTTATGTGGATTTGCAGGAAAAAAACATAAGCTTCACCGTTTGAGTGGAGGAATATATATTCTATACATCTCACTCTGAGAGTGTTGATTCTGTACTGAAAGAGAAACAAAAACAGAGTAAGGTACATATGTGTATTTATTTCCATGTGAGGACATGTTCATAAAATGGAGCAGATGTGATTTTTAAGCCATTCCACACTCATCACGGGGCGTCACACGTACAGCAACATAGAGCCACAAATCATCTGGAATTTCTGAGAGCTTGATTTTGGTAAGAGCTTGATTTTGGTAACACTTCAACTAATGTTAACGAGAGCTGAGAGCTTGATTTTGGTAACACTTCAACTAATGTTAACGAATGGAACCGTTATATGAATAAATTAGTTAACATGAACTAACAGTGAAAAGCATACAATATTGTAAAACATTTAATCATAATCTTTGCTAATGTTAGTTAAAATGTTTTTGATCGTTCCTATTGACTAATGCCAACAGATACAAGTTTTACATTTAAAAATGTATTAGTGAATGTTGAAATGAACATTAACTAAGATTAATAAATGCTGTTTCATTACTGTTAATCATTAGTTCATGTTAACTAAGGCAGCTAACTAATGTTAACAAATGGAACCTTATTGTAATGTGTCACCATGTTTTTTTTTTATTTTATCCCTCTACAAATGGGTTGTTACATCACAGGACAACCACCAATAGGACTGAGGCAGTGTAGGTCATGTAATCCGCCTCCTGTGAGATACTGTAGTATTTGTTACTGTATTGTAACTGTAATTGGTTTCACTCTGTATGATTTGTCTCTGCTCAGACACATGGTTATCATTAAGACAAAGATGCATGGGGAAGCGCGTCAGATACTGCAGGCATTCTGAGTGAGTTTGATTCATGCATTGATAATCATTCATCTTCCGCATGATTTGATGCATCGTGCACTGTTGCAATTTACATACACGCACCCCTGCAGAATCTTAATGTTACTCAGCAAAGAAACTGATTCCATGTCACAGTAGAATGAGATCTTGTTTTTACTGGTCATACTTCTCATTTATAGTCAGATTTTGGACAGTTTTGCTGTCCACCAGTAACATTAGAGCATCAAAGTACAAACCCACACCCAATAAAACAGCCACTCTGTGAGCTCCAGCTATGAAACCAGTGTATGTGTGACACTCCTTTACACAGTGTTCATTGAGTTCCCTCACGCCAGTCCAGTGTCACTCAGACCTACTAACCTCCAACTGATCCAAATCGCTTGAACACAAGCATTCCTATTGGACAATGTTCATGAACTTTCTCATGGAATATCAACACTCATTCCTTCTAAGAAAGAAAGGTATCACTGCTCTTACAAATAATTATTACCTCTATATTTTGTCTGGGTGTATTATAGGTGAAGTTGTCATTTATTTTTTATGTTGAAATCTGTTCTCTTAAAGAGTCCTAATATGTGAAAAGTGAAGATGCATTTCCTCCCAAACACTGTTGCTATTAGAAACAAACAGTTGAACTATTTTTAACCTAAACAGACCAACACCTAAATAAGAGCAGGTGACACCCAAATGCACCTGTGCAGGTGACCTGTGAAGGTGTTTGCAAAAAATGTATTTCATTTGAATTAATTTGAATTATTTAAATAATGAAAATAATCATTACTTTGCAGTTGCAAATGATTGCTATTAGTGTCTCAAAAATTACAGACTACTTCATCTTTAAGTTATGAAAATTAACAAGAACAAACATCCTTTTAGGTCTGCATTATGACTTATTAGATTTAATTAAATATTCAAAAACTGTGTCATCATTTGAAAATGTTTCCCATCCGGGTAATTTTCAAATTTTCTCACTGATAACAACAAAAATTATAATTTCATCTGCTTTTGAGTGTCATTTCATAACTCATAATAGTGCCTTGTATAATATTTCACTGGTGTTTTTGAAAGGTTTTCAATTTATTTATTAGTAATTTGTGTTTTAATTGTTATTTGTTATTTTAAAGGAAAGAAGTTATGTTTGCATATACCTGCCAAATATGAGACATTTGTCAGTGCTGTTTGAACGCTTTGTGTCGCTGTCCATGATGTCTCTGCATTAACAGTTTGTTTTTACAGATTTCTTCGGTTTCTTCAGCGACTGTGTTTTGAAGAGTGTTGTGGTGACATGTATTTGGTCTCACTATTCTTATTAGTGACACTAAATATCCAACACTGTCTGAGATTTGGGATTAAATCATGAACTTCTCCGTCCTGTAAATGACTTCATATGAAATGTACATATATTTAAACTTTTTGAAGAGAGTTCTATTTTTGTGAGAAATTTGTAAAATGAAAAGGTTATGTAAATATTCATTTGTAAATGCCATTTACAAATAAAAAGTAATTTGCTTTTTTACATTTTCTGGATTTTTTCTGCTGTTCAACACGTTGTCTTTAACATTAATTTAAGGGATATTGTGCATTTATGATGATGACTGCCATAAATTAATTTAAAACAATTTAATTGTGTCTGAATTCTCAGTAGTGCTGATTTGGCTGCGTTGAATCCAGTGTTTAAGATACTGTCTAAGATGCTGTTGGTTTCTGAAGGCAGCAATGGATTCACTGTCTGTGATATCCCACAATCCATTGCATGCAGCTGATGGAACAAATACAAATAACATTTATGGACAGGTAAAAAAAGCAATGATTAATAAATGACAATTTTGCATGAATGTTGAAATGAAATGTTTGTTTGGTTATCTAAAGCTCACTTGAATTTGTTCAAGATCACTAGCTGTAAAGCCTATGTTGCTGTGGAAACCGGTCTGAGAAGTGATTCTTTAGAAGGACTTTCAAACAAACGCTGCCTGTGAAGTCACAGCACAACAGCTGCTTTCAGATGCAGAAGGTTAAAGTGTAGGTATTATTAGTATGCATGGATGCACACTTCAAAAACAAACACCATCAGTGTACCTCTGGTTTACTTTTCCACGGTTTATGGTTCACATTAATTCCACTCTTTGTGTTCTGTTTAGTATGGATAGTATGTGATATGAGATGCAGGGTTAGTCCAGTGTAATCCTGCTCGATGAAGACTGCTGCAGAAGCGTGAGGTGTTTGCATGCAGAGCTGTGTCTGATTTCAACACTGGCAGTAAAAGTGAAGGATCATACAAATGGTGTGACTTACATATCTAGGACTCAGACGTGATCAGTTATTGATGAGGGATGGAAGTGGAGAGAGTGAGACAGGTTTACCGGCAGTGATGGGGATATAAGCAGAGCTGAGCTTGATCAAACGGAGCGTGATACACTACAGCACCAGTAGGGACAACTTGTGGTGTCCCTTGTAGAAACAATTCACCAAATTAAAAGAGAATGAGAGCAGACTGAGGAAGAGAGCAGCCTGCAGAAGACATACAGGAAAACAATGTCAGACAAACGATTCAATGAAACATGTTGACTTTGGTTTTAAACCACAGTTCTGTTTCAAAATGTAGAGCTGCCTACACCAAAGGCATTCTAAAGCAGTCTACACCTGCTCCTGATTCCAAAAGCAGCCCTCAGGGATCCTTTCTTGAGGTCTCTAATATCTGTAATACCTGACAGCACTCAATGGTTTCACTATACGACAGTTTTTAAAAATCACAAAACTGTAAATAAGCAGAGTAAATGAAAATGAGTTCCAAGTGATTCTTTGCACATCTTGAATAACAAAAAAACTATTGTATCTAAGTTGAACCTCAGACTGACGCAAACCCTGCAGGTTCTGTAAGTTCTCCTGCTTTTAGGCTACAATCAACTAAACAGATACAGTATAAAATCACATTTGCATGTCAGAACAGACTCAGAGTTCTTTTACAGCCTTCTGCTGTTGTCTGGAGTGTTTGAAGCACAGCCTGACACAGGTTTCATCACACCAGAGACAATGAGACACTGAGCACAGGACAAACTCATCACACATAACCTTTCACAGTCGTCCTCACTGACCTCACAAACACACGCTTCCTGAGCTGGTCATGTAATAGAATGAGGGCTGAGTTGTCATGGCAACCAACAAGCCACTATTTGATTAGTGAGGTTGACTGCATTATTTCTGTCATTCTGACAGCATGCTTTAGCTCTTAATGGGTCAACACGAACTAATGCATAGCTGAGATGTTAAAAGGACAAATCTTTTAATTATTTGTGAAGGATTACTGGCATATCTGGCATATCCCTCAGGTGCTAAAATGCTTATCTTGCACCTTGAATACACACTTGAGTGCACTTGAGTGTTGTCTTCTTTAAAAGAGGTTTTCAAGATGGTTTATGGTACAGTTTTTGTGTCTTCCCACAAGCATTGTGTTTTTACAATGCTGTGCAGCTAAAATTAAAAATAAAAAATCTGCAAATGGTTCAATTCCTCTGCTGTTCATCTGTTTTTTAACATAAGAAACATGTCGACCAGAGTCAGTTGAACCATAAGACTTCTAAACGGTCCATTTAGAGACGCTGTGGTTCTGCGCATCTGCAGACGTGTTTGCCGCATGCCCAGCAGAAGTGCCACCCATACGGTTTTCACATTTTTTTTGATGAGATCTGTCAGCTATTGAAAGAACGACAATAGAGGGACGGCAGCTGACAAAACCAGTAATTTCCCAAACAACCTATTGCATAAAAGAAAACAGAGATCTGCTGCTCCGCAGTTACCTTGCAGGATAGTAACTCAACAGTTCTGTTTTGGAGGATTAATATATTTAATCTGATGATGTTTGCTGCTCTTGATGAGGCGTGTAATAAAAGTCACAATATATCATAGATTTAAAACTTGGAATTGAAAATGACCAACTTTGTCAGTGTGTATTCTGATGTAGTACATAGAGGTCATATTAGAAACACATAATGTTCCAGTTTTCCCTGGTGAGCAAACCAAAGAATTTTTACAAGAATCCTTTCGTGTAACTTTGTGTAACTTTCTCTGTCCTCGAGTTTCAATAAAAGCAAGCTGGAGAACATTTTCCTCAGCCAGACGGAGGTCTCTACTCTTCACACTGCCATCTGTAGCATTCGCTTCTTCACTGCAGTAGTAATTATCAAGGTAATGGTGCTTATCATGCATAAAATATGAATGTAATTTACATAAATCATCCCTGATAGACCAAACGTTCTTAACCAGAACTGCTCTTCTAGTTGGGATGTTTAAATATTTTATGTATTTGCGAACTGAAGTGGAAAGCATGAGGTGTTATGAATCTGATGCTGACATTTTCTCCTGACACAAAATTTTACAGGATAACAGACAGAGCTACAGATTTGCTGTCTGTCACTCCATACTTGATGTTTTGTCAGGGACAACACTGTAGATTGTGGCCCGAGCTGCTTAAGAAATCCTGATAAAACCTAACTGCAGCAAAAAATAGATCTGGTGTCAATGCGCTATTTTGAAAGACCTATTTGTCCTGGATGCAGAATCTTCAGTTTGGCGATGGCATCCCTCAGAGACTAATACAGCCCATAATGTACACCCATTGCATCAGTGAGTCTGCACAGCTCAGAGAAATCACACAAGATGCTTACTAACTCACAGAGATGTTGCCAACCCCTGCAAAAATAGACACAGGGTGAAATGAAACAGAGGGCCTGCTTTTTGTTGAACTGCTGTTTTCCATACAATTATGGCACGCAAAAGGCTGTATAAAAGTTGTCCATATGACTCTGTTAACATGAAAATCTTCCAGTGAAATCTCATGCACATTTTAAAAGCCAGGTTTGATTCTCCTGTCTGGCACAGGCCGATTTCCATTAAATAACCACTGGAGTTTGTGTCTGTCTCTACACAAAGCTTCAGAGGAGCAGGAAAACAGCACCAGGGCTCTGTGGACTACCACTGTAGTATTTGTATAGTGATTTTTTTTATCCTGTTAGGAGCTTGACAGCTGTAGTTACAATGAATGTGTAAGTATGCCATTGCATGAATAACAGTGTGAAGATTTCACTTTGTGTTTGGATGGTGGGTCGATGACGACTGATTGATGGATCTTCATCAAGAATTTTTCAATTATATTCATTCTCTCTTTCTCTCAGCTGTCTGTCACATGGGGATGAGTTCTCCATCTGCTCACTAAATGTATGGGGTAAAACACTGAGTAAAGATTGAGAATTGTTACAACTTTAAATTCTGATCAGATGGGCTGCATGTCTGTCTGTCTGCCTATCTGATTGTCTGTCTATCTCTCTGTCTCTCTGTCCGACTGTAACATCTTTAAAACTATCAAACTTCAAAATGTAAAACCTTTAAACTTTCAGACAAGCTTCATCAAGCTTATTATCTCAGTTTAGTTTCAGATGTAATTTATCTATTCATTTGATACTCAGTTTGATGCTTCTGTAAAAGCATAATGCCTGTTGGGAGTTATTGTTTCATTTCATCACCAGATCAGAAACTCTGCAGCAGTCATAACTGCAGTTCTGGAGAGAGCTGATTTCATTTCAGGTTCTGCTCTGTTTCCGGTTTCTCTGTTTCAGGTTCTTCTGACATGCTGACTGTTTAAAAGATGTGTGGAGGAAGCAGTGAACAACCAGCCAACCAGAGAGCTGCAGCGGCACCACGTGCCTGTTGTGCCCAGAGTTTATCCAGCTCTGCATTTCAATGCATGACTGTAAAGACCTGCTGCCTCCACTTAACAAGAAGCACCAGAGTAAGAATAAAGGCCTGGAAACCACCTTAATACCACCTTAACACTGTGGGGGTTTTAGTCACGGTAATACCATATTTGTTTGTGATGTACTATGATCATAACTATTAAGTGCATGATGTAACATTTTTACATTTTTAATGATTTTATTCAGACAATTACGTAAAAAATGCAGACATCAAGATGCCCTGCATCTCTTATAGCGCGTTATCATGGGTAAGTTGGTAACCATGGGGACAGCACAGCAGTTCATATTCATCTGCATTCAGTGCATCCAGTGACCCGTGCAGATCGACTGCGTTCACTGTGAAAGTGATGTATGGTGCAGGCTGTCGTGCTGTCCTCACAGACAAAGAAATCTCAGAAAATCCCAACCAGTATTGAATTTCTGAGTTTAACCAAGATTCAGAGCTCTGCCATCTGCAGGTCAAGCATGGAACAGGTGCGTCTTTCCTCTATTATATCTGGACAACATTGAGCTTATACTGAGTTGAAAACACAGTTTACACAGAAATGAGTTCATTTTGTGTTACAGTGTGTTGACCGTGTGTCTTCTGAGACTGACTTTTCTGCAGTGACCTGAGGTTGTATGAGGTTTACCATTTCTAACCTAAACAATGAATCTTAGAAAATATTACCTATACCTGTGTTCAGAGACTAGTGTACAGCAGTTGGTTGGTCACAGAGTACAATATTTACAATGGAAATCAGCTTAAAATGATTAAAAGAATACCAAACATTTCATATGTACAGTCCAGAGTTTGATGAATGGATGACTTTGGAGTGAAGAGATCTTGTTCTTCTCCTAAGAGGCTGCCAGGGGCCATCAGACAGCAAAAATTAAGGGAGACAGAAATTCTGAAATGTGGGCTTGTTTCAGGCAGGAGTCTATAGTTTTCTAACATCTGTGCATCAGTTGGAGGCTCTACATTTGACAATTGAGATATTAAAAAGCACATTCTTTTCTAACACAAATGAAATGCTTAAATGATTAGTTTAATTACTGAATCGGCTGAAAACCTGCAAATAATGTTTAAATACAGCATGTTATGCTAGCTAAGACATCAGTGATGATCATGAGAGACAGAAGAACCAGTCATGTTGAAAACATCTGAAACAAAACAGTTACAACTCAATTTACATTGTGTACGAGAGAAGGAACTGAGCATTAAAGGTCAAAACATCAGAAGCCTCTGAGACAGAAACCATGACACACTGATTCACATTTTATGTCATATTATGACCCATTACACTCATAGTCTACATGTGCAGGAATATTTCAATGACAGTCTGTAATTGGTCCCTTTTAGAGAGGAAACATGCCTTTCCTGTCTCTCTTTCTCTGTCTGAAGATTTTTGAGTTCATTTCTCAGTCTCAGAGCAACAACTGAGAAATTAAGAGGTTCATTGGTGATGTTCCTCTGTATGGGAAAGCTGATCAAAAGTTGGTTTTCATATCCAGTTTTTACCTCAGTTTGAATTCATATAATCTTCAGATATTTCTCACATATATGAGTGAGTGTAAATGCAATAAGCTGCCTCAGATATGGTGATTGATTCTGTCACTTTCAGTGATTAATACTTTTATAAAATTTTATAACCATGATTTCTCACAGTCAGAGTAAGTTTGTCTTATTGACTGAAGTTTTTTATTGAACAATGTCTGCTTCATTATACAGATATGTCACACGGTCCTGTTAACCAAGCAGTAACAACAGATTGATTCCCTAAAAGATGTTTCAAGATGTGTCAGATATGTCTTCAAAGTTTACTGCAGACAGCTAACTAGAATGAAGCATTAGATACTCCAGGGGCTCTGAGTCAGGGAAGTGAATTTCAAGAGGATGGAGTTTATTCAAAATATAAAGCATTTCCATCTTTATCCACATTATAGCCTCCTAATGCCGTACAAATTTTATCCATACAGTGGCATCTATGGTTTAAAAATATAACATGTCCCCAACTAGAGTCTCCTCAGAGAATCTCAGCCATTTCCAGCAGTGAATGTATGTGTAGTTATTTTATCAACAATGCATTACAATGTATTACAATGTTTTAATTAAATATGGCTTAAAAATACAAAGTAACACAATCTGTTTATAAGATGATAGCAACAAAGTTAGAGGAAGTTTGAATAGTCCAGACAGCAAAGAAACCATGTTTATTCCAGTAGTGTTTATTTAGGGACACAGTGTGCAGATGAAGTACACAGTCTGAGTTCTCAGTGAGTTATATCACATCCAGATTATTGGCACAGTGTTAAAGCCTCAACAGTGTTGCCTTTAAATGTACCACAGCAGAGAGAGAGCAACAGTCTTCAGTGGGTTACCACTCAGTGTCCAAAAAAAGTTCTACCATCAATATATACTTACTGCTCTCAAAATACTTTTAATAAATAACCTTGTCTTGTGACCCTAGTTTTAGACAAACTGCAGGATGTTAAATGATGATGCATCCACAAATGAAGCCAGTTTTCCATAAACTGTACAATAAACAAACTGTACAATAAAAAATTAAAGGCTTTCGTTTCCAACTATGAAAAAATAATCTTTCACCAAAAATTCTTATTGTAAATGAAGCAGGAGTGATCATTCTTTTGAATTGGCTTACAGTGTGTAGATTATATGCAGTGTACATTCCTCATTCACTCCATTTGAACCTTTAACTAATGAACCAGGTGTGAATAGCCAGAGGAGAACAGTGTTATGTGCACTGGATGGCTTTGTTTATTGTACATTCAGGTGTGATCTATCAATAAAAGCACTGGGCACAGCCACAGAGCTGCGGGCTTATAAATATGAATACACTTCAGTTCCTGGCTCGCCTCTGGCCTGTATGGAGAGATTTACTGCCTGTTTAAGGGCTCTTATTTCCACATCTCTGTGCTGGTAGGCTTGCTGATTAGACTTGAGTGTCAGGGATGGTGTTTAATGTTTTTTATAACCTCCTGCTCTCTCACACTCGGTGTTGTTCACACAGACAGTTACAGGTTACAGTGATGATCCTGCTTCATTCACCCTGGACATTTAGAATCGTTTTTCATAGAGATGTAAATGTTTGTTGTATCATTGCCTCACTAATGCCCACACATTTGCACAAACTCTCTAAATATCTGATTATGCGTGTACTTTATCTGCATGACTGGAGGGCCCGCTGGCCGCTCCACCTGGTGTTTTGGCTCTGTTCCCCACCCATGAGTACAGTGGCATAAATTTATCTCTCCTGAGACTCGTCATTAAAACGCATTTTAGTTCACACTGTTCTAGAATATAAGATCCAATGTTTCATGCTAAAATGTAATATTTTCATCATGTAATATTTTATTACTGATAATGATATTACTATTGCTCATAATTACAGTAAAACAAACCCCATAAGTATTAAAACTTGGGGACAAACATCTTTGAGAATTAAAAAAATGAGTCTCAGGATGTAAAACTTTCTTTTGAGTTTTTAGTTACAAACACGAGTTTAGCCTTAGAAACACAAAACTTCTAGAGACCTCGAATTTATAATAAAACCAAATCTGTTCCTGTTTACTGGTTTTATTTGGTACATATTGTATTTCTGAATATGATTTAATAACACGTTTCTCTGTGGCTGTCTTCAGGAGTCCCTCTATCAGCTGTTTAAGTGTCATTATTTTAACCTCTCACCAGCTGTGTGGTTTCATTCAGCGCTGGTTCTGCTTTTCAGAATTCAGTTTTCAGCTTTACACTGACTCTCCTGTCTGACTCTGAAATACTTCAGATTTTGGCAGCAAAATTGGTTTTAAATGTCATTTCACACTGTTTAAAGTTACAAGATACTGTTAAATATATCAGAAGAAGAGATTTCCAAGCAGGTGCTGGAAACTTTATAATGTAGTGATGATGTAAATAATGATGAGTTAATGTCCTGCAGTTAGTGGTTTATTAAAAATAAAGAAGATAATGAATTTTACTAAAGTGACAAGGGCCCTTTACAACCTGACTTGACAGCTGATCGTGTGTCAGTCCAGTAAGGCTTAACAGGGACAGTTCCCTATTATGGGCTGGATTTCTATTTTCATTAGAAACAGTGCAAAAATGATTTGTTTCACAGCTGTTAATATAGCCGTAGCCTGATAAGTTATCTGTAACCGGAGAGATCGTCATATAGCTCATCTGTCTTTTACAGACATTCAAAATGTCTTACTCTTACAGATGTGGAAAACCCAACTGGAGGACAGAGTGTACATCTCCACTGCCCATAGAGTCCATCACCTGCTCGGACCAGAGCAGGCCCGAGATCAGCTCCACCATCAACACACACACAACCATATCAGGTGTGATTTTACTTTTCTGCCATCTCTGATACATTTTTAATTAAAGCCACACAAAAAGATCAGAATTGGTTTTATTTGAAAAATTCAATACAATTATGATTAATGTATTTAAATTATTGTCTGTCTAAATTTTGCATTTTAATATGTACCTCACAACACTGTACAGAGCCCCACCCCCAGAGTCAATAATGTTTAATGAATGACAATTGGCTCTTTTTGATAGAAGGCAGTACTGCCTTTGTTAGAGCAGCAAAGTTTTAAAAAGTTGAGATCTAGTATTCTGGCTGAACAAACACACTTTTTAAGAGATTTTCTATTAAACAGATGCAGTATGTGTTCATAGAACAACAATGGATGTTAATGGGCCACTTTACTGTTGGATGGGGCCTCCATAGCATTTCATTACATTATGTAGTGAGAATATATAAAGCCTATAATAACCATTATTTATGCATATGACATGAAAGGCTAATGTCTTTTGTGCAATGACCTAGACCTGTCAAAGTTCAATCCTTTAGTCTGTTTACAGTGTTGTAGATAAATTAAAGCACATAGGGTGCTATAGGGAGAATCGTTAAAAAGCTTTCCACTTTAAACACTACAGATTGTTCTGTATGGATTCATTACAGCAGATAAGGATATCTGTGGGTTTCTAATTTCTCCTGAGGGTGTATTTAAGCATGTTTGATTATCTCTGTGTTTCTAATAGTTTTTTTGTGGTAAAGTCCTGCTGGTCATCACACTAACTAGATAATTTGCACATTTCCAGCTGTCTGCTGATCTTGTGCTGTCGGACTTGTTTCAGTTGAAGGTTTATTCTGTATCTCTGAGTGCCTCATATATTTCAGAAAATGTCACAGCTCCACAAAACCTCGACTTCTCATTATCTCTGTACTGTTTTACTTCACATTTTTATGTCTAATTGTAAAACTCTTAGGATGAATCAATTCTTATACTCTATCATTAAATTGAAGAATCTTTTGAATGAATCTAAATACAGTGGCTGAACATGTGAATATCACATTAGATGATAAAATATCAAACTACGAGGCAATTATTTTAAACATAACACAAGTTTGTTACGTTAGGTTTAAAATTATAAATCAACAATCATACTGTTTAAAATGAATACAGAAGGATTTGAATGTGCTGAACTACACCTGCGGTTATGTGACTTGACCCCAGTTGGTTTAATCACAGAAATCATTCAGGAAAGTGTTAGGTGTGAGAAAAGCTCTTGCATCATTTGTTTGCAGATGCCACTTGTGTTATTTTGTTATCTAAAGCAGTATCATTCAAACACTGCTATGTGCTATGTGCCTTAAATGTCTTTTTAGGGCCACTGTACATGTTCCCAAAAATCTCGACACTATTCCCTGACAGTCCTGTCTTTGTCAGCCTCTAGTCTAACGGTTGCAAAAGTAAGTCTTATAAAAGATTTCCCAGCAGTCTCATATAATCCATATTAACAAGTTTTAGCACTTGAGGCTAGCCATATACTGTACAAACTTTATTTTATTGGGCCATTTTAAATGTCAAGGTTTTTTTTAAAGCGTTTTTAAAGAAAGTATTCCAGTCTTTGGTTCTTCAAAGAGCACTGCTTATTAACCTATAAGAGCAAACTGATTCTTCAGGCCGTGTTTCTGAGCTCATTAACAGAAATGTCAGCCGTGAGTCAAATGTCAGTCTGTGACCTTGAGATGAGAAATAAACTCATACAGTTTACAGCAGGTCTGACATCACACACACACTCCCATGCAAACACAGCACACTAAACACACTTCTTACAAAATACATTTTTACCTCTAAATCTGACTGATGAATTCCTGTTAGGGCTGGGCGATACAGTGTAAGAATATCCCAATATTGATGATAACAAATTTATATTAATGTTTATTTTAAACAAACAGCCACTGTAAGTTTACCTGAGAAAAACACTGTAAAAATCTAGTTAAAAATAATCAACGTTTTCGAAACACAAGAATGAATAAACATTTACATGTATGCATTTGGAAAACGCTTTCATCCGAAGCGATTTACAGTGCATTCAAGCTATTCAATTGATCAATATTTGTGTTGCCTGGGAATTAAACCCACAACCTTTGTGCTGCTAACACAATGCTCTACCAGTTAAGCTACAGGAACAGCAATATATACCTTAATAAACAGCAATATTTACTTATACAGTCACATTTTACTAAAACACGTTAAATGCCTCACAAAGACCTATGTAACCATTCTTTGGTACTGACAAGCAAATTACTGCAAGTTTTCAATCGATTTGAATCAAATGAAACCGTTTGAATTGATCTGTGGAAATCTGTGGAATTTTTCTACTGAAGTTTAAAGCAGAAATGCTATTGAAATATTTAACGCTCTTACATTGTAACTCACAAGACAGGAAAGCAATGTGAAATTTATCTAACATCATCTGAAAAATATCTAATATTGCAAATATATTATGAACATTTATTATATCACCCAGCCCTAATTACCAGAATTTGATTCTTGACAAAATATTAAAACATACAGTACATTTTTTTACTTTTTAATTAGATAAACAAAGTCCCTCTCATGAACATTTTTTAACATGTAACTTACAGCCACATAAACACATTTAATGTTTAATTCCAGTCCATCACACCTGAGTTATGACATCATATTCACTTACAGTAATGTCACCTCTTCCTGAAGCTTCATCTCAAGAGGAACCTCACAAGAACCGGTTTCTGGACCAGTGACTTCTGTTAGAACTTACATTTAGCGACATTGTGCATTTCCATTTAATGAGGAACCTTGTGAGTCAGCTTTTCCAATTCACATCTCTGACTCCAAGATGAATTCCAAATCCAGTCTCTGATTGGACAATCCCTCCCAGCTCTGGTCCCTAAGTGAGGTCACCCCCATTCTCACGTTCTAGCCCAGCAGGAAGTGAGAAACGTTCTCATAGACCACAAAGGTTATGCAGCATGCTGGAGTGACTCGGATCAGGTTGGGCACCATCCCTTTATAGAACCCCGACAGCCCCTCGTTTCTGAATACAGCCGTAAAGCAGTTATAAAACTGAAACAGATATCACGCTGCATCTACTTCATACTAATCAAGCAGTAATACACTTACAATGGTAGTCTATGATAGCAAGGCATTCTGAAGGTTTAAAAGCAGAACTCTGAAGCTCGTACAAGCTTTTAAGAGCTGTTAAAATAATTGTCCTTTTAGTGGTGGAACTACTTTTCCAGGTGGATAACCATTATTATGCGTCACTGACTTCATTCTCCAACATTCCTTTCTATTGTGCTTACATGTGTTATGCAACAGTTTTATCATATGATGAGTATAACTAAGCACAAAGTTACTACTGTAAGTGATTTTATTACACCAGCCTCATGTCAACACATTCAAAGTGTTATTTTGTAACACTAATAGTAATGATTTTCCTGGTGCAATGCCTTTCCCTGTAGATTTACTATGTAAACTTGTATGTTGTACGAGTATTACTGTAAATATTTTTTGTTTGTTTTAGAAAAATGAGTTAAAATTATTTGGGTCAACAAAAACATGAGTTTTTTGGGTCAAACATCGCTTTAAAGCTGTAACGGACAGAAATCGTAATTTGCTCAAGTGTTTGGATGAGATTAGTGTGTGTGAAGAGTGCATGTGAACCTCTCTTTTACCTCCATGTTGTTCGGATCACATCTAATAATCCGTCATATTTATTATGCTGATCTTGCAGGCGGGCTCGGACCACCTGGTAGGGGTATGTCGTAGCCACAGCAAATACTTTGGACAAAGCTGCCATGGAAACATATTCTAATGGGCTCTGTAAATGGGAGAGAGCAACATGCGCTGTTATTACCTGTATACTCCATCAACACTCAGCTGATAAATGTGACACTAACACCCTGTCCAACCAGATGCAGCATGACAAGCAATTTATCTCTCCACCTTGAGCAGAAATACTGCATTACATCACACACTTACAGCCATTCATTTGATGTTTAATGTTTACATATGTGGAGCTGCAGTTTGGACCAATCATATTTCACAGTGTATGGAATACCATGTCCCACAATGCAATGTACTTCTCCATTCTGAAAACAGTAAGACATTTGCTTCATTTGTTTGTGTGATGTGCTCATACAAACCAGTTTGGCATCTGACTGCATCTTCCTGTATTTGTTATAATCTTTCTTCAGTTCTTCATATGCCATGAACTGCAGTGCACCATGGGAGGTCCCAAACAGACCCGGGACAAAGCCCTAGAGAGCACAACAGTTAACTCAGCTAGAAACCACAAACAAACCCTGCAGCGTGCAACAAAAACACGATTTAATAAAATCTAGGCTGCTCATTTTCTTATACAAATGCGCCCCCAGCTGGCAGTTCATATAATCTTATGACACACCTTTAATTTAACAACAATTTCCTATTACAGGAATGATCCACTAAAAAACACAATCCAAACAATACAAATACACGCAGGCCACAAAACCCTTTCAGAAGATTGATACCCGATAGAGTCCAGCGACGCCTTCCTGGCAGTAGATTTTCACCAGAGCGTCCATCATTCCCTTATACTGTTTCTGAGCTGCATCCGTGTTGTACTGCAGAACGAGGCGAGTTTTGGTCACCCAGATTGGGTTTGTCAGACACAGTGTCATTGCTCCTAAAAAACAGTATAACATGTCAGGACCCAATAAACAAGCATCACAATTAAAATGATACATTAATTTCTTATTATTTAAATGACACAGATCAACATCAGTAAATGGTATTAAACTAGTCATCATATAACTTACTTGTGTAATAGCTGCTTATTGTCCCCTAGAATTGTTATCAGGGATATCTGAGATTTTATTACCATCAGTAAAGTTTAAGGTCAGTCTCACAAAACATGTCCAGGTCACTTCACCAAAAATAACAAAATGTATAAAAATGTTTGAAAAAATGAACAACTGTAATCAAATTCTGATGTTTGAGGTTAAAAACAGGCTACGTTATAACTATGCCATTTGATTTTGTGATCTGGTTGTGCTCTGAGCTGGTTTTGAGAGACCGACCTGGTTACTGCTGTGAGAGATTATCAGAACTTACCTGCAGCTGCAGCCGACAGCAGATGTTCTCCTGCTCTCAGCTCTGTCTGTCTGCCCTCTTTACTGTATCCTTTCATTGCATTGTAGCTATGGATCAAAAAACAAGAAGTTATTCTCCAGAGAACAATGTATTATGAGGCAACTTGAAAATACACTGAAAACGATCCGTCTCAGGAAGCAAGCCAGCAAGTCTGACCTTTTATTAAAATGATCAACTTTATATGAACCATCAGTTTATTCTGTTTAAAATAAAACAAAATACATACAAGAAAAAATAAAGACCCCATGAGGCTCCGGCCCCCCAGATATTAGGAGTGACACCTTGATAAAGTCCCCGCAGCCCATCTTGGTGCCAGACACTTTTCATGCAGTGCACAATGCCAGTGTATTTAGGCCTCAGTTGCAGCCCATCACTCACTGCAATACAGTCAAGAGCAACATGTTGTGCAGAATGTAAATGCATCATGCATTGAGAGACATCATTACAGTGCGCATGTCAGTACATACTGCTGTTACAGTCACACCTGCAAACCTGATTTTGACCAGATCCAGAGGGTGCAGCATCAGTGTGGACACCACCCCTCCACTGAGCCCGGCCACTAAATCCTCCACTTTCACATGACGGAAGAGTCTCTGCAGGCCGCCGGGGAGAGTGACGGGAGAGTCCGGGCTGGAGCTCATGACTGTGACCGCTGCACAGCGACACATGAAGACAGTCTTAAGGTCTCACTGTGCAGTCGTTTCTATTACTGGAGCTTGTTATTGATTTCCCGTTAAAAGCTGAAGTTACACGTTAAAAGTCTCTTTGCGTGACTTTACCATTTAACGCGCAGGAGCGTTTACGCAACTGCGCATGCGTGACGCTGCACTTTCAAAACAAGAGTCTACGGCGAGCGACGAACCAACAAGCTGACGTTTATTTTACAAAATACGTGCACAGTTTGTTGTTGATTTAAACCACAATCATGATATATTTTACATTTGTTCCGGCGTTGAGTTCACTCTGTTACATGTTGGTTCACTGTACAAAAATGAATGATGAACAACACTCAGTGTTCAAAAGACAGTTTAGGAAAGGTGGATGGACCGGAACATCAGAAGAATTTGAAACATGTAATCTCATCACAACTTTAGACAATGCATTGGTAGCGTATGTTATTTCTTCAGCTATATCCTCGTAAGTATGCAGTAGATTGTTTAAATCACATTGTTTAACATACTACAGTTGTAAACCGAGTGCAGACCTAAATGTTCGGCACTTCAGAAACGATGACTTGGAGTAATTAGCAGTAAAAGTATGTAAAATGATCTGTAAAAAATGATTCCTATCGCGAGCCTTATTGATTTTAATGGCGATTCACCAAAGTAACGGTACGCTCACGACGCAATGAAAGCGCCGTTCAAGCGCCTCCGCCCTACGTCACTGGCGTAGCTGCGTCTGGCGGAAGTGGTGTCGGGGATGTAGCGCAGCTGCGAGCGGTCGGGCGTGAGCGGCACTTGCACGTCAATATTATGGGTACGTTCCTCACAATGTTACGATCTCTGTGTCGTCCAGCGTCGCGTTTGTGCGTTTGGCACCGTTTACGGTAACGACTGCGTTTCGCGTCGATCCGGTGCTGTGGTTTAGATTGGCGGCAGCGCGCGCGGCGGTTCCTGTCGGGTCGTGCCCTCGCGACTCACTCAGAGGCGCTTCCGGTTCGCTATAAACGCGCTCGTGTTGTCTGAAGGTTTCTCTTGTTAAAGAAACGTTTGGGATGTCGTGCAGGTTTAGTACGTGTGCGAGCTGTAAGTGAAAGTTGTAGAAGTACTGACAAGTGTTTCATGTTTAATGTATCAGAAGAGTTTGTGCTCTGGTGTGGAAAAGACTTTCTTCACTCTTCAGGTCTGCGATCAGCTGTCAGCCTGACATCCTGTCTTTAAATAATGTCTTTTCATCTTTTTAATCTCCTGTCTTTTAATCTAATAATAAGTGAATAGCTCACCTCAGATGACATCAGCTTTGTATCTAGAGATGCTGGTTTTACGTCTCATTCCGTATTTGTGTCGCATTGTGCATCTGGTTTCTGTAAACCACATAGAATTAAATCATTAAGTTGAATGAATTAAAGAATATAAATAAAAAAGCACAATAATGTTCATGCAGAATAAATGGCATTAGAGGGCGTCTGATGCTCCGCAGCATCACTTCTCGTTCAGCAGTTTCATCAGCAGTGATGCTGCACATTTGAAGCATCTTCACTCTGACTCTTCGGTTCTTGTGATTTATTTGCCAAATCTTAGTTACATGTCGGTGCATGTAGCAAACTGAAGTTAACAGTCATTCATAACTAGTTAGCAGTGCCAAACATATGAATCCACCTTCTCTTTCTTTATTGTTAGGGTTACATTAGTGTGTAGCAGTCTAAATGCTGTGTGCAGTGAATGTGTACAGATGGAGGTGTGGCTGTTATTTAGTGGCAGTATTTTATGTTTCGACTTTAGTGAAGGAGCTCCAGTGCTGTGCGTTCTGGGTATTCTCACAACTGTTTTCAGGACAGTCAGTCTGAATGTTTTTTTAAGCAGTATTGTAAGGTTCTCATGTTAGCTGTTAACATAATTCAATTGAAGGTTTTCGGGGCCTTCGCTGGTCAACTTTAACCATGTAATGTTGCAGTTCTGAATCAGATTACTGGCCAGCTGGAGATGAACTATTATTTACTCACCAAATCCAATTTTAACCGCTGTTTGGCATTTGGTAAATGTTTACACCGTGTGTGTAGTCACACATTGATGCTGTTTGTGTCTGTCACTCATTTTTGTGCTGTTTTTCTGTCTCTTTCTGGAAATCTTCTGCAAAATTGCTGGTGGGTCCTGAACTCTTTGACCTGCTGAATATCATTTCCTCTGATATCCTGTTTCTTCATTTTGCCACAACAATCTCAACCAATACCGGCCCTGCCTGGATTTAAATAAGCAGCAGTAAGTATTGCAGTTCAGCAGCACAGATCATATAATGACACCTAAAAATCTTATTTAAGAGCTTAGATTCTGTGTTTTTATGATAGATTTATCTGTGTTTATCTGTTATGCCAGTAAATCCCAAATGAAAAGTGTTAGCATTTACATTTAGGCTTTTAATAGACGTTTGTTTGTCTGCCTGTCTTCAGCAGCAGAAGAGTCTGGAGGGATATGTGGGATTTGCAAGCCTCCCCAACCAAGTGTACAGAAAGTCTGTGAAGCGTGGTTTTGAGTTCACCCTGATGGTTGTGGGTAAGAAACAAATGTTCTTTAACTTTATTGATTTTGATCTGCTTTATAACCTTAGGCATGTTTTTACAAGTACAGATAACCGACCACATAACTTTAGGGATTGTGATGAATCCAGTGTGTGCTGGAGTAATGATGACCACTTGAGATGCTTCCGGTTTAGTACTGAACGTGTGCCAGTTGTGAGTCTACATTCTTGACTTTTGGTCTAAATGATGTTTGGATAACCACTCAGGAAACAGCGGTTGAATAGCTGTGATTTCACATCCTGTTCCCCTTGAAACATACAGGGACTGTTTTAGTGAAGAACAGCTGACATTTAAAAAGTGCAGTGTTGAAGTTGATTCTTGTATGATTAAATGAGTTTACACAGATGAGTGATATGTTACTGTTTGGTTCAGTATGTAACCGTATAGGGCTGTGTTGTCTGTGGCTTTGTGAGCTGTGCTGGTGTAGTGATATGTCCTGCATTTATGAAGCTGAACTGATATTATGCATACTTGGTTGTGATTTTGCATACTTGTTTTAGGTCAATAGAAAAAGTCTCGTTATGCTGATCTGATATTTCTCACAATCCTTATTTGTGGTTTTATATAGATGAAGCAAGACAATGTCATTTCTGTTATTAATCAGTATAGCTGTATAGTCAAACATTCTGTAAGCATTTTCAAGTCTTTCTTCAGCTGATTTGTAACACAGGTTGGCAGTGTTGTGTGGGTGGACTTTACTCAGTTGTTCCAGCATTGGTGTTTGGGTATGGAAGATGACCAGCGATGTAATGGTGCCAGTCACTCACCCTGCCTGAAGCAATTTACTCCAGTTAATGTGCTGACCTCACTGCATGAGACGTGCAGATGAATCCTCTCACTTTTAATGGATTAGTTTGCCATAAATGATGTTATGTCGTGAATATGTCAGCATATCTACAGATCCCTCTTTGTGCTGATGTTTCTCTTGGTTTGCTCTCTTTTCAGGAGAGTCAGGCCTGGGCAAATCCACACTGATCAACTCTCTGTTTCTAACGGATCTGTACTCTGCAGAATATCCTGGGCCTTCACATAGAATCAAGAAGACGGTTCAGGTACGCTGCATAGCTTTATTTCTTATATATGTGTGATTTTTGCTTGTTCTGTCTTGGTTGAAAACACCTTCAGTTTCCACTTAAAACACAGAGGATTTTAACCAGTCTTAATTAGGAGTGACTCCGTGCAGACACTCACCTCTGTAATTCTGGTTTCTTTCAGCATGCTTCAGTAATAGTATAGTGCAATTTCCTACGTGTTTGTGCTTGTAGTTTTTCGAGTGACTCTGAACAGTGTCCATGCCTTTACACAACACTTGTGCTTCATGCTAATTCTTTATCATCACACATTTTAACAAAATGTTGAAACTCCCAAAGCCATCATGAAAGTAAAAACAGCTAAACAACATTTGTTGATTTAATAAGGTAAATTCAAGTTTGTAAACACAAGTAGCAGTGAAGAGCCGGGCATTACGGTTAACGTTTCAAACTTCTTTTACATCATAAAGCAGTTATAATTAATAATGTGTGTTGAGTGATTAAATGAGTGAGTTTGTGAACTGTGTTGAGCAGGTGGAGCAGTCTAAAGTGTTAATGAAGGAGGGTGGTGTTCAGCTTCTGCTCTCTATTGTGGACACTCCAGGATTTGGTGTTGCTGTGGACAACAGTAACTGGTAAGAGCTCCAGCACTCATTCTGTGTACAGGCAGGGTTGCATGTCAGAGGTCATGTGATATGAGGTTACAGTATGTCCTGAAGCGTGTTTGTTTTAATTGCATGTCTGCTCCAGTTGGCAGCCGGTCATCGATCACATCGACAGTAAGTTTGAGGATTTTCTGAATGCAGAATCCCGCGTGAACAGACGGCAGATGCCCGACAGCAGAGTGCACTGCTGTCTGTACTTCATCGCACCCTCAGGACATGGGTGAGACATTTCATCTGTTCTCTCCATTCTTTCTCTCAAGTTTGTGTATATATTTTATATATATATATATATATATTCTGTGAGCAGTTGAACATGTGTTAAAAAAGAGAATCTTTGGCTCTGTTCAGCTGTGTTGGATTCACACAGTTCTTTCCTTGCTGTATTACAGTCTTATGAGATCACAATACTACTGGCATGTATTTAACTGTGTCTGCACATTGTTATAGTGTTGTGCTGTATTCTGTCCACCAGACTGAAACCTTTGGACATCGAGTTCATGAAACGGTTGCACGAGAAGGTCAACATCATCCCACTTATTGCCAAAGCAGATACCCTCACCCCTGAAGAGTGCCAGCAGTTCAAGAAACAGGTCAGCCAATCACAGTCTCTTAGCTCTGGTGTGCTGCTTCCTCTTCCTGTACTCTTCTGATGAAGTCAAGACAGGAAGAGAGCACATGAGTTCAGGACTCCAGCAGTGTGTGTGAGCGTTTTGCCATCTGTCAGAGTATTATCTCTGCATCATTACTGCTCAGACAGGAAAGATCAGATGAGTACTGCCTCAAACGTATAAACAAAGATGTTGTGTTCTTCAAACTACACAGCCTCTCGTCGTCCTCTTGAGGGAGTTTGTTGGCTTGATGGAATCAGTGTTTATGTTTGGGTTTTTTTTATTTGATAACAGTTTCACTTTTTCTCCAGATTATGCAAGAAATCCTGGAGCACAAGATCAAAATCTACGAGTTTCCAGAGACAGATGATGAGGAGGAGAACAAGATTGTGAAAAAAATCAAAGTAAGTGTTTTTGTGAATGTTAATCTTTAAGTACATATGGATGTACACACACACAGTCAGTGAGTCATATACTTCCTCATATACTTCCGGATACAGTGAGTAATTCATTACAATGTTTTAGAGTCTCTCTGTGTCTCTTTCTCTGTCTCAGGATCGGTTGCCACTGGCTGTTGTAGGAAGCAACACAATCATTGAGGTGAATGGGAAGAAGGTTCGAGGACGGCAGTACCCGTGGGGAGTGGCTGAAGGTAGATGATCTATAAATGTCACCAGCTCTTAGAAGGCCATAGAAGAGCTGACACATCTACAGTTTAGAGCTATAAGATTACTTTAAAATGTGTGATATTCACTTGAAAGACTATAAATAACTGAAGATGTAGCTTTTTGTGAAGGATTTGTTAGTTTATTTAAAAAACATATTTAAGCAGGTGGCGAAAAAACAGCAAAAATCAGTACATTTTAAAATGGTGTATTATATTGTAAAGGGTTGTGGAAAAGTCATGTTAATTTCTATAGTGAATTAAAAGTTATAGTGAATTTTCTGGTATGTATTAAAAACTTGATGAGCCAGACATTGTTCTTGGTAAAGTCTCAGTCAGAGGGTGAGAGAACTCATGAATGAGTGTGAACATACAGCTGTGTAACACTGATCATCTGCTCTGTCTGCAGTTGAGAACGGAGAACACTGTGACTTCACACTCTTGAGGAATATGCTCATCAGGTACAGACATCACACTACACCTGACTTTACAGTAGGAATAACTGACTGGAGAGTGATGGGCTCACTTAAACTGCTTGTGCTCAAGGTTTGAAATAGATGTACAGATAAAAAAATTGAAAAATTGATTTAGAGCAGTGTGTAATACATGCCCTTACAAGTGGCTTATAAGAACTGTTTTGGGACAGAACTCACATGCAGGACCTGAAGGACGTCACAAATAATGTCCATTATGAGAACTACAGGAGCAGGAAACTTGCAGCCGTCACCTGCAATGGAATCGACAACAACAAAAGCAAAGGCCAGCTCACCAAGTAAGAGTTTCATAATTAAGAATTTGAAGAATATCTCTGGTGAAATAACCATTTGTATGTTTATTAATCAGAGAACACATTATTTAATTATTCAGACCTCAAAACCAGAGTGCTTTGTCCTGAGATTCAACCAGTTTGTACCAAGCATTGTGGAATGATACAGAACAGCAGCCTTTAGTCACTGTGTGTGGGGTTTACAGTCCATTCTTCAGAAACCTGCTGAATCTGTCTCACATCACACCTCACAGTGGCAGAACAAACACTCACACTACACTAATCTTTGTTAATGGCAGACACTGCAAAAACTTTCTAATGTGGATCTATTATTTCAGTCCATTTGCTGTGTGTTTGTGTGTGTTTTTAGGCTGTTTATATGATGACAGTTCACTGTAGCTGTGCTCTCTAACTTGATGAAAAATCAAGCTCTTAACACAAGCATCATATGCACATACTGCATGCATGAGAACACGCTCTGAGGTCACGCTGCAGTTTAAAACAGTCTAACCCTAAATTCATTTGCAATAAACCATCTTTAAAGTGTTGTCATGCTGTCTAGTCTCTCCTCTTAACAGATATGATTTTACTCTTTAGTGTACACTGTGTTTAGCATGCTGAGTGTGTGTTTTTGTCTTTTAGAATTGACACAGTTGAAGGCATGTAAGTGCTCATTTCCATTATTCCAGCGTCTGTGTAGTGCACATCCTCTCTTCCTCTGGCACTGTGTCTTTGGTGTTTGTCAACCTTCTTTTTGCTCCAGTTTCCTCTGTTTTTTCTGGGGAGTCACAGACCATTGACGTTGTTAGATTAGTTAAATAGACTCTCTGTAACCTTCTTGTGTCCCTGGCGGTAAATACAGTCAAGCAGTTGTGTCTTTTCATCTGGGAATGAGGGCAACCATTCAGAGATGCATTGCGGTTCACATACGATTCTGCATTGACCCACTAATACAACATCTGAAGTGATTTTCTTTTAGACCATTAGCTGCCGAGTTAATGAAAGTGTTAACTCACCTTTATGTTAGGTCAGTAATATACCAGAGCAGACTAGGACAAGTCAGTAACACTTTATAACAAATGGCAAGTTTAATTGGCAAAAAGAAATATTTTTTCTAAGGTTAATTGAAGTACCAGCACTGCATTAATATGTGTTGGGAATCTTGTCTGAATCAGTCAGATGATTTAAATGGTTGTTGGGAGATTCCGTCCCCCGATTTCCACCTGACTTGTTGCTTTCTCACCTCTTCACACCTCACTAACTCTGATCAGCAAAGCGCTTTTGCCATTAACACGGTCCATTCTGAGCTGCTGCAGCTGCCTTCAGGTTCCTCTCAGACCAGGATTTGTGTGTCGCTCTGTATTCTTGTTCTCTGCATTAGCAGGACCACCCACAGAAAGATGTGAGGGGTCAGCTGAAGCACAAGAGATGTTTCACTCACGTGTCATACTGAACTCATCTTTATGATGAGGATCAGGCAATCTCGTTTCTTTGGCTTGAGAGCTTTGTTGGTCCGTCTTCTCCTCCTGTCTCTTACAGATGTATATGCAGGCATTCATCTAGAGGAAAGGTGTGAACTTATGTGTTCTTATGGTTGTGAATGGTGTGTGTTAATACCAGGAGCCCTCTCGCACAGATGGAGGAGGAGAGGAGAGAGCATGTGGCCAAGATGAAGAAGATGGAATTGGAGATGGAGCAAGTGTTTGAGATGAAAGTCAAAGAGAAGGTCCAGAAGCTGAAAGATTCAGAAGCCGAGGTACTGACCATACCACAACTCAACTTATCCTGAACAGTGTTTACATGTACTGTCATTATTATTATTAGTATTTATTGAAAATGGTTTGTAATCGTGCCCTGCCAAACCTGCCAAAAGTAACCTTTACTTAACCTTCTTAGTTTAGCCTAAAGGTGAAAAAGTGACTTAAGTTACTTTGTTTGATGATTTAATGCTGCTAATTCTGTGTGTGAAGCTGTTTGCTTGATTTGACGTGACAGACTCTGACCTATGTCCTCTTCTCTCTGCGTGACCCGTTCAGCTGCAGCGGCGTCACGAGCAGATGAAGAAAAACCTGGAGGCCCAACACAAGGAGCTGGAGGAGAGACGGCATCAGTTTGAGGAAGAGAGAGCCAACTGGGAGAGTCAGCAGCGTATACTGGAGCAGCAGAAAATGTACGTGACCAAACTACAGCCTTCAGACGCCTCACCTGATATCCCACAGTCTTGAGCAATCTGCAGAAATCTGGCCATTTTAGGCGTGAAAATGAACAAGTGCAGATTTTTATTGTGATATATGTTGAGTGCATTTGCTTAAAAGCAAGTAGATTTTGCTGTTTTGACTCCATTTCATTTTTTTACAATGATTGTAAGCCAGTCTGCTGTAACTTGAATTTATCTCATCAGACTGAAATCTTCTTTTTCTTCCACAGGACTTTGGAGAAGAATAAGAAGAAAGGGAAGATCTTTTAAAGGCATTTTTACAATGCACAGGTTGTTCTCAGATTGGCCAATTCACAGATTGGCCAATTCCCCCTGACCTGATATCTGTGTTGTCTTCAGTCAGACTCGCAGCTGTCTGTGTTCTGCTGCAGGCCACCAAACTGTTTGTGAACTTACAGAAAAGAGTTGACCTTTATCAGACTCTTGGGCAAGCCAAAGTCATGCAAATCTAAAATATATATATATATATATATTATATATATATACACACACTGAATTTTGTGTCTTGAGACCTTTGTTTACCACTTACCCACTGATGTCCACAGATATACCGGAACACACGTCTAACTGTTGAGAGACATTTTGGTGAAAAATTGTTTACTCATAAACTGAAACCTCGGTAACAGAAGTGTTTTCTGAGTGACTGTGTGAACTTTACTCTTCTAAACAGCGTAAACTTCTGAAGAAACGCTTGTAACGTGGCCAAACTGTTCGCCTATAAATGCACAAATGACATTTGGAAGGGATTTGCTCTTTTGGTTTATGATTTGTACTTTTTCGTCTTATTGCAGAAGTGTTCCAAAATATGTCTAGTCAATATCCTTTGATCACCTCCTATAACTTCATTAATGTTATTTCATTTATTTTTATATTATATACAAAATCGTATACATACACCAAGACAGCTAATGTAATTTTTTTTTGTATGTTTATTAGAATACTTGGCAGACTGATGTGTAAAATACATGGACAGCATCAGAAATATTCCTCAAACGGTCGTGATTATGCAGGAGTGTTATCAACATGTCTGTCTGCATAACCTCACCCGTGCTATACAGTGTTTGCAGCTGGGACAACATGAGTCCAAAGCCGTTTCTGTCTCTCCATATCTGTATTAATTTTATTTTTCATTTGTATTGTACAGTCTCTTAATAAACTCATCATATATTAAATCATATATTAAATTTAGCACAAGAAAACTTACAGAGAAAATGTATAGCTCTAATACTAAAATATTTCTGAATATTTTTTTCATCTTTGTGATATAATTATGATGTATTTTATTGCATTAATTGATTTTTACTCTGTTGAATATCTTGGACAGTTAAAGGGACCCATATTATAGTTATAAAATAATGTTCAACATTCTGTAATGAGAGGTGAACACACGAGGGCGCTGCTGAAACATTTACAACCTTAAAACATGTCATTAAAAATAATTTAAACACATTGCAATTTGTTAAAAAACAGAAAACAAGCAAGCAACATATTTCACAAATTAAACTGTGTAGCATTTAAGTGTCCAGATAATTTGGTGCCCACTAAACATATTAAACACTTATTCATTAGACTAGCACAAGACAAATGCAACAATTTCAGTTTCACAAGAAAGTCATTGTGCTTCATTTCTCCCTAGAAGAAACTCGGAGGAAAATAAGTGTCAGAGAATCTGACATTAATCATGAAGTAGAGAAAACCTCAGAAAACCTCGGATCTCACCTGGTTCAACTGCCTGCTGTTTTCCATTAAACCTACAAAAGTCTGAAATCTCTGACCTGCAAGTAGTTTAGTGAGACGTTACAAAAATGATGCATCAACTTCAGTTGTGAAAGAACTGATAGACGCGTCAATAATAACTGTTAGTGTTATTTAAGATTCACTGATTATGGCCAAAATAAAATATTCAGCCAAATATGCTAAACAAATAACTTTCACAATAACTAAGCAGGTCAAAATTTAGCTAACTCACGTTTCTGTGTAATCCGTGATTTTGCTGTGAAGAGAAAGCAGTCATTATTTTCAGCTTAAGTCACCAACAGATGTTAAATATTATTATCATAATCAAAAAATGACAAAAACTGTTTAGAATACAGAACAAAAAAAAACTCTTATTCCCTAATAAATCATAAAAGTTTTGTAGTCTAGGTGTTTGGCTGACCCGGTTCAACGTTGTCTGTAATAATTTGATATATGATATCATATCTTTATTCCATAGCTAGCCAGAGAAGGAACATCAATACAAGATATTTATTTAATTTGATAATCTACAAATAAAAGACATGACAGCACATCAGGAATTACCAGCTTGATTTGGATGGCTGTCTTTTATCCAGTTATTCTGATCAGGATCAAAGTTTTGGCACAGAATATCAGTGAAGCAGAAAACAGCAGTAGAATAAACAGGCAGCTCTTCATGATGTGCTGATGTCTCAGGCCATGAGCTTTGTGTGACGTCTGGCTGATAATCAGTGCTGAAGACCAAAGACTTCTCTGATGCTGAAACCCTGGACTGTTCTTCTGAAACAGAAGTGCAGACGGTACCAGATCTTGTAGCTGCCAGACTAGAGCTCTGTTTAAAATGAGCACACGATGAATCAGGTGGCAATGATGAGTTATTAAAAGACAAAACCCCTTCACACTGGATCATCCCAGTCAGACTCATCCACTATATCGGCCATTATTCATGATTCTGCAACTGACCTCTGATCAGCTCCTGGATCAAATTCTTTAGGTTGCTTGAGTCACTATTACACATTGACATGCTGTTGTGATTGATTACCTGATGTACTAATGTTGCATTGATCATTTTCTAACTATATTGATCCGGATGGTGAATGTCCAGATCACAGCTTCTCCAAAAATCTTCTTGGCGATCTTCTCTGTTGAAGATGAGCTTGGTTCTCTACCCAACCTTTAGATTCACTGCATGGCAGGCTCAGTGATAAGGTGAGCTCATAATAATCGTCAGATCATTTGATCAGTTATCACTACTTTAACATCTCCCTGTTCATGTTTGCTTTGTTCTGCAGGTTTGTTTTTAATATAGAGAAATAATTCATTTACTCTCTTTGAATGGTTTATTTTTTAATGAGTTTGGGGTTCTTTAAAACAATTAAGTGCAGTTAGACCGTGTTCAGATCATTTTGATGAAAACGTTTCCCTCTGTTATCGTCTATCAGCTTATATCAGCTTATATATATAATTATATTAGGACTTTTATTTTGAAAGCGTCTGTCACATTTGGTTGTGCGCAGCACTGCGTCTGCCTTCACATTTCCCAAACAAACTTCAGGATGAGTTCTCGTCAGATGTGAGTATATCTGACATATATTTGACATATCTCTACTGTCTTTATATCCTGAAGCATATTTTATTGAGTCATATTTTATTATAGCGATTTACGTTTGTTATTTCCGGTGAAGGAAAAGTGTTGTATGATTAGTTTAGCTAGCAACAGTAGCTAACTCACTGTTATTACAGTCAAGCACATCCATTGAACACAGTTAATTCTGTTTCTTCATCTCATCACAACAACATATCTTATCTTTCATAACTAAGTAACTTTATATTATATCTTAATAATATCTTAACAAAAAGTGCAAAAGTCAAGAGGTGTGCTTTAAATAAAAGATTTTCACATTTGTACACGGAGATCTTTCAATGCATCATTTCTTGTGTGGATCTTTGCTTCATTTACACTCTTCAAAGCAGAAATATTATATACCAAATATGTTATAAATATTTTTTTATCAAGATTATAATAATGTCTTATCTATTTCTCTTCCAAAATGCTTTATTCTGACGGCGTTACATCTGTCGACTGCAGCAGAAGGTAGTCACTGCATTTGACAGTCATGTTGAATTGATATTTCTGTGTGTAAAAATCATAATCATGTAATATTGATGTAATATTGATGTAATATTGGTAAGAGACAAAGCTTATTGACGTGGTGAAGTGTAAAAGTTAAATGTCTCGTCAGGTTTCTTATGTACATATGTACATAATGGACATAAAGCCAGTTTTTTAATACTGTTTCAATCCACCTTGTGTTTTGTACATTTATATTACATTTATGCAGTTGGCTGATGCTTTTATCCAAATTTAGGGATTCTTTATGAGTCTGTGTGTTCCCTGGGTAAACGTTTATTTTAAAATGTGCTACATAAGTGATATGCAGTGTTTTTTGCAGGTGTCCTCTCTGAAGAAATCACTCTTCTAGCATGTCGAGCGGCTACAAGCCAGACATCCTGTGGTCGCCGCATCACGCCGATCGTTACGTGCTCTGCGATGCTGAACTCAGTCTGTACAGGATCGGGCCTGCAGGAAGCTCGGAAACCAAAGCTGGAGCTCTTCCCTTATCTGAGGACACTGCAGCCACGCTGCTGGCCATCAACTCTGACACGCCGTATATGAAATGTGTGGCCTGGTACCCAAAGCCTGAACCTGAGTGTTTGCTGGCTGTGGGGCAGGCCAATGGTCGAGTCGTCTTGACCAGTCTGGGGCAAAGTCACAACTCTAAATGTAAAGAGCTGGTGGGGAAGGAGTTTGTGCCCAAACACGCCCGACAGTGTAACACTCTTGCGTGGAATCCAGTGGACAGCAACTGGCTCGCGGCTGGTTTGGATAAACACCGGGCTGATTTCTCAGTGTTAATTTGGGACATCAGCAGTAAGTTTTCCCCTGAGGCTGTACCCACCGAGAAGCTTCGTCTGTCCGGAGACACGGATTCAGGGCTGGTGGTGACCAAGCCGCTGTACGAGCTCGGTCAGAACGACGCATGTCTGTCTCTATGCTGGCTGCCTCGTGATCATCAGAAGTTACTCTTGGCCGGGATGCACAGGAATCTGGCCATCTTTGATCTGCGCAACACCAGCCAGAAGACTTTTGTGAACACCAAAGCCATTCAGGGTGTGACGGTGGACCCCCACTTTCAGGATCGTGTGGCATCCTTCTTCGAAGGTCAGGTTGCCATCTGGGACTTGAGGAAGTTTGAGAAGCCTGTTTTCACATTGACAGAACAACCCAAACCTTTGACCAAAGTGGCATGGTGTCCCACGCGCATGGGCCTACTGGCCACACTCACGAGAGACAGCAACATTGTCCGCTTGTATGACATGCAGCATACGCCCATGCCCTTCGGCGATGAGGTGGAGCCCACCATCATCGAGCGCAGCGTGCAGCCCTGCAGCGAGAGCCTCATCAGTAGCTTCGCCTGGCATCCGTCAGCGCAGAACCGCATGGTGGTGGTGTCACCCAACAGGGTTATGAATGACTTCACAGTCTTTGAGCGCATTTCATTGGCCTGGAGCTCCACCACGTCGCTGATGTGGGCATGTGGGCGGCACCTCTACGAATGCGTGGAGGATGCCGGGCCGGGGGCAGCTGCTGTTGAAAAGGACATCGCCACTAAGATGAGGGAGCGAGCACAGTCACGCTACGGCCACGACACTGTCCAGGTGTGGCGAAACCACGTGCTGGCAGGAGGGGACGACCCCCAGCTGCGCTCGCTCTGGTACACACTGCATTATATCCTTTACTGCAGTGCTGCTGCATTCAGAAACCTGCTGCATTTAGAAACCTGCATTCTGACATATGTTTGAATGTTGTTGTTTTATTTCACATTTCCTAGCTTACCCCACGGCTGAAAAGCCAAGAAATCAGAGCAGTTGTAATGTCTAAACTATTGTGAAACTCCATTTTGGAAACTCCAACTGGGAATTTTATTATGTTTCCAGTTTTGATTCATCATGAATCTTTCCTGTGCTGTGTGAATCTTCAGTTTGTGTTGTCATATTGTTTCTTTATATTTCCTATGTGGTTCATACTCATGAAACAGTACACTGAAACTGTGGAGCAGAAGCAACTGGCCAATAAACAATCACTAATTTATTCAGGCATCAAAAACATTGTCAAGTCCAGCTCTGGTAAGTAACCAGAACTAGCACCCACATGAATTCAAAACATGCTGGTAGGTGGTAGCTGACAGAAGAGATGGGTAAGAAGTATTCATGTTGCACAGTAGAAACATTTTTAAAAGTATTTTAAGCACATTTTCAAAATGCCCTACAAGTCGACCTACATGATATTGTCCTCTAATGACATTCCACCTTCCACCCACCCGCTCCGCAGGCACCACAGAGACGAGGCGGTGCTGGTCGGGCTCAGACAGACAGACTGATGTACTGCGGTATCACAGTGAGGAGCGCAGTCTGGCCCTGCAGCTGTGTGGCTGGATCAGTCAGGGACCCGATATCGATGTGGAGCCCTTCCTAAAGTCTCTGGAGCAGGAGGGCGAGTGGGAGAGAGCTGCGGCCGTCGCCCTCTTTAACCTCGACATCCGCCGGGCCATTCAGATTCTAAATAAAGGAGCTTCCTCTGAGAAAGGTACGAGGACAAAAGGAGACACCCTGAAACTGAGACTGTGAGCCCCTAATCAACAAGTGACTCCAAGACATGAAAATATATGGAAAACTAGACATATATATCCCTAAGGCAACATTTATCTCTACAAAATATGATAAATATATATATATATATATATATATATATATATATGTATCATATGTATCATATTTTATCAAATTGAACAACCTCTTGTATCATATTTTGTAGAGATAAATGTTGCCTTTAGGGATATACAAAAAGTTCATAGTCACCGAGTTAAAAGTCATTAGAGGGACTGTGTGAAATCCAGACTTAGTGTAGCAGTTGAGAATCAGCAAACACCATCAGCTATCTGTGTGGACAGTCAGAAACCTGTTTTATATACCTGACAGAATGACACCTGCTGCTGATTCATGATAGTAACTGATCTGAGGCTGCAGACACATACAGCATTCATATCTGCCTATTGTGGTTTGAATTTAAAGCAGTTTGTTTTGGCTATGAAACAGATATTGTTTATAGTGTGTCGTCCAGCGGGCTTGTATTCTTTCTGTTGTCGATCTGTCTGATGCTGTTTTGCTCAGGTGATCTGAATCTGAACGTGGTGGCCATGGCTCTGTCAGGCTACACGGATGAGAAGAACTCGCTGTGGAGAGAGATGTGCAGCTCTCTGAGGTTACAGCTGAAGAAACCCTACCTCTGCATCATGTTTGCCTTCCTCACCAGTGAATCTGGCATCTATGATGGGGTCTTGGTATGTTAATAACAATTAGCCACAAAAGACTGTGTGATACACTGACTTTAACACATTTGATTTCTGAGAAACGCTGTTGATATTTTAAATCAACACTCAGACAAACATACTTGTCGCTCCCCCCCGCCCTCAAAATAACAAACATGCTGCGAAACACAGACAACAACTGGTGAACATGCCCCTTGCTGATTGGCTACAAGAATGTTATGGTGTTGCGGTGACCGGTCCAATGCTTTTTGTTGTTCTCTTCTAAACAGCCAGGGCTGTCCGCAAACACAATATTTTTCAAACGCACATGCACTCACAAAACAAAATGGCGAATACTCACAAAATTGTTTCTCAGAAAATACTTGTGCCTTTAATATATCGAGTGTGTACTCATTTCATTGGCTGTATGGTTTTATTTTTTACAGTATGAGAGTCGTGTGGCTGTAAGGGACAGGGTGGCCTTCGCCTGCATGTTTCTTAATGACACTCAGGTAAGAATCACTTACCCTTCAGTTCAACACGTCACGGTTGCACGATCAATAACACGCTGGCATTTGTCAGTTGCCTCGTTACATAGACAAGCTGACCAATGAGATGAAGGAGGCTGGTAACCTGGAGGGGATTCTGCTCACGGGTCTGACCAGAGACGGTGTGGATCTGATGGAGAGTTATGTGGACCGCACTGGAGACGTGCAGACGGCCAGTTTCTGCATGCTGAAGGTGACCCATCACAAACACATGATAACGACTCACAAAACAGAATCAGCTGGTTTCCAGGGTTACAGTTTCTGCTCTCTGATTGGTGGATTGAAACAATAGGTGGATACATAAATGGGGGCAGCAAAAATGTTTTGTGGTACTATACATGTTATAATAAATAAAGGTAAATGCAAAAAAACACTTTAAATATAGACGCTATTTAATCCATTTTCACAAGATCCACAGTAAATGTAATATAGGCAGATGTTTTTATTGTGCAATCGTCTCAGGCTGCATGTACAGCAGCAATGTTGATGTGGTTTCAGCTGTAGATCAGTACAGGTGGAGATGAGTGGATATAAAGCTGGCTGATGTGATGTTTGTTTCAGGGTTCTCCAGGAGAAGTGCTGAAAGACCCTCGGGTGCAGTGCTGGATTGAGAACTATCGGAACCTTTTGGATGCCTGGAGGTTTTGGCATAAACGGGCTGAATTTGACATTCACCGAAGCAAATTGGATCCCAGCTCAAAACCGCTCGCACAGGTTACAGTCATGTTTCTTTCTGCCTGTCCTTATGCTTGATTACTGATGCATGACAATATCAGTGTTGACCAATCTTCTCTAAACTTTTATCGTCTTAACCCATGATCTGTATTTCTTCAGGTGTTTGTGAGCTGTAACTTCTGTGGAAAGTCTATATCATACAGCTGCTCAGCAATGCCTCACCAGGGTCGCGGGTTCAGCCAGTACGGTGTCAGTGGTTCACCTACCAAATCAAAAGTCACCAGTTGCCCAGGATGTCGCAAGCCGCTTCCACGCTGTGCCCTTTGTTTAATGAACATGGGCACCCCTGTGTCCAGCTGCCCGGGTAACACATCAGATTATTGATTTACTGATTATTTGAAGTTCTTCTTGATCTGATCTCATCATGTCAGCATGTATGTGATCTTCATCTGATCAGGGAAAGCAGATGAGAAAGCTGATCTCACGCGAGACAAAAAACTGGCTCAGTTCAATAACTGGTTCACCTGGTGCCACAATTGTCGTCATGGAGGTCACGCAGGTCACATGCTCAGCTGGTTCAGGTGTGCAACGACATATTCATTCACGTACATTTAGACAGTTTATTTAAAGAGACAGTTCACACAAATTTTTATCAACTCATGTTGTTTTAAACTCATGCTGTTGGTTTGTCCATATAACACACACACACACACAAACACACACAATCTTTAAAAGATCAGAATTTCAGTTTTGGGGTGAAGAAATCTTTTAACAACCTGAGACCAACAAACAGTATTGTAATAAATCTCACAGGCTTCAGGTGGTTTTTAAAGGTCCAGGATACTGTGTAATACGTGTGCTGCATGATTCCAGAGTCAGATGTATGTGTATGTATATAAATGTATTTGTCTTTTCTTTCAGAGACCACAGCGAGTGTCCAGTCTCCGCCTGCACCTGTAAATGCATGCAGCTGGACACCACAGGAAACCTGGTGCCCTCTGATAGTCTATAAATACATTTAAATCTGCCCACTTTACTAGCAACCAGCTGGCTAAACTAGTAAGAGGTGATAGCAGAATTCCCAACATTGTAAGAGTCAGTCATGAACGTGTCGTTCTGACGCTTATGGAGTGAGCACACCTCATCAGGGTTAGAGACAGGTGCTCTACTGTCATGATACTTCAGCAGTTTGGTTGTTAGGATTATGTAACCTATGATTAACTCACCCCCCCACAGTCAGTTGTGTTTCCTAAAACATTTAACCTGCTTGAGAAAGAACGTCTGAATTTTTGACATGTATTAACAGAATGTGACCTAAGAGTGAACAGCAGCAGGAGTGATGATGATAAAACAATTTCAGTAATGCCATTAAAGACAGGATCAATAAAAATAGGAATGCAGATCTTACCAGCTGAGGAATGCAGGGGAGTAAAGTTTGGTTTGTCAGAAGTTGATTTTTTGTGACCACTGACTGTTGAATGAGCACTATCCTTTAAACTGAGTGAGTGATGTTGTTTCTGTTGTTCTGTGATTTACTGTATTTACTGTAGTCTGTACCACACTGAACCTCTGTGTGTTTGATTGATTTCTAAACTGTCAAAGATCTACAAGATCAGAACATTTCTGAAAGATGTTTTTGTGCAGGAACTGCAGCAGAAATATAGTAGGAGAAAGTGAAAGAAACAATTACAGGAAAGAAGTAAATTCATTTCAGACTGGACTTGTTTTAAATTTATTTTTAACAACATAATACACAGAATGTGTTTTTTTGCAGATTGCTGTTGTTTATAATCTGTAGGTTTAACATGAAAATGAAAAATAAGATTTTGTAGTGCTGCCCTTAACTTATTGCACATCAATGCAACAGCGTCCTAACATCCCAGTATTTACATGATTGGGTTCTTTATTTTGGGGGAAAACGCCATCCTGCACTCATGTTATTAAAACCTTTAAAAGTTTATCAATGTTGAGTATTTGTTTTATGTAACAAAAAGTGTTTGCATGAACTGCAGTACATCAGTATTGTTTATGCAGATTATCAGAGTAATAACTATAATAGTTTTCTGTTATTAAGTACAAGCAATGTTCACATTTCACTTTACTGAGAAAACCTGAGAGCTTATTTTGTGATCTTGACAGATAAACTGTGTCACTGTATGGAAAAGAGCTGCATTAATATTCTTTATAATATCAACCCGTTCAGATACCAAAATATAAGAACCATGGAAACGTCCATCTGCTCCAGCTCTCAGACGCAGTGCAGGCCCACCCCAACAGGAGATGTAATGGACCCGTGTGTGTGTGTCTGTGTCTCTGTGTGTTTGTGTGTGTGTGTGTGTGCAGTAGTTCAAAAGGAAGCAGTGTGTAGTTATAGCCCTTCTGTACACATGAACACATTTTCAGGTCTTTTTTGGCATTGATGCAGCAGTAACTCCTCCAGCAGAGATCAGCTGGGATGGAGTGATCGGAGGTCTCCTTGATTGCACTTTTTTACAGAAGTCCATCATCAGATGTTGTAGATATGAAGCAGATGAAACCCGGCAGGAACACAGAGACTCAGCAGATAACAGGTACGCATTTTGCTTTTGCAGGTATGAGATGCTGTAACAACATTAACAGAGTGCTAAACTCTGTTAATGTCCCCACCTTTCATATAACAAATGTGGATGATAAACTGCATGTGTCTGGATTCAACACGCTTTGCTCAGGTTTATATACTAAATTAAATCCGACCTCTGATATGATCTGCGTCCTTTTGTTTCAGAGTGTTTGTAGTCTGTCCTGCTTCATGTTTAGTGACATTGACTTACTGTCATTGTGTTGTGAAATATTTTGTGTAAACTACATTTCATTACAGTTTCTCACTGTATGTATGTTTCTCTCCTCTCTCAGTAAAGAATTAAACTCAGATCAAAGTTTCCTATCGGTTTATTAGTTGTAGAGTACTATTTAAGATCATGTTTAGTTGTCATTATCTTGAAATAAACAATGCATTTTATTTTGATGATCATCTGACTGTATGTTATATTTCACTATGAGTTTCTGCAGGTGTCTGTGTTCACTGTAGTGTACTCACACTTCTCTTAGGCTGCAGTTTCTGCATGTAGTGTTAGTAGTCTGCATACATTTAGTATGGACACTACACAGCATGTAGATTTTCTGCATGCACTGAACTACCCGGGTGAGTTACAGTGTTAAAACGTACTTGTTGATTCATTGTTTGATTTGTATTTCAGCACTCTGACAAATGACAACAGTGTAGTAATCCCACTGTAGGGAGGCTTTATTGGCCCATAATGCATTCTGATTCATATTCTATTTAAAGATAGTAAATTGATAGTCATGTTGTCTTGCACATTTTAAAGGCGTGTTGTTATATCACCAAACGACTTTTCTCTGTATGTTTAGCTCTGCCTCTGTTAACTCAGACAGCTCTGTGTCTTCCACACATGCAGTGACTGATGCGTGTGTGGATTTGCATTTGAAATGCTTCTCTTGCACACAAAGGCCCCGCAGCTGCCTCACAGCAATCTGGAAGTGAATGCAGCCGTCCCCCAACAAATGCATTGAAGAAAGATGTGTGTGTGTACTACACTGAAAATGTTTTGAGTTGATGGTTCATTCTGATGCTTCAGCGTGGAGCTCACAGGCCTGTACTGCTACCAACTGGGACACTTGTTTTTTAGTGATATAAAACAGTCAGAAGAGGGTAAACCTATATTTAGATGCCACCTTAGCATACATTCTGACCTTTCTGCCTGCACAGGCATCTGTGCTGCAGATGCATGCTGGATCTGTCTGTGCTGTGGACAGCATGCAACCGGGTTGTTGTGAATTTCAGCTGTGCATGTGTGTACATGAATGCGGGTTTGATGAGCAGTTTTACTCTGGTTCATTTCCTGCTGTGTGTCTTTCAGTGTAACTCTGTAAGAACAGTCATTCAGAGGACGTTCACTGTCTTAGAAATATTGCTGTCTTGTTTGTTGGAAATTTACTAAACTAAAGTTGTCATTTATCTACAGTTCTTTTTCTCTAGTATTTAATTCTGAATTGTCTTTATTATAGTTTTATTTGGGTACTCTGCCAGTATGATGTCTTATTAGTGACTTGCTCAGGTAAACGTCACTATTATTTGAACAAACCCCTTTAACACCCCTTGTATACAGTTAAAAACGTTGCTGCCCTAAATGATTAAGTTTAATCAACTTAATGTTGATTAAAAAAGTCATTTCAACTTAAAATTTTAAATCCTGACTGGTATAATTAAAGTGTTAAGCAATTTTTCAACCATTTTCTTAAAAGTTACAGCAACTCAAGACCTGTCAAGATTACAAAGAGTATATTGAAATGACTGGTGCAGCCAAATTGATTAAAGTTAAAAATTTAAGGCAGAAAAGTCTTTTTTTTACAGTGTAAGTTTAGCATGCACCTCCTGTGCATTGAACATCAATATAGTTAAATCACAGTTACAAGCAATCTGACTGATAGTTTTACTTTGGTGGATAATAAACAGGTGAAAAGACATTTAAACATTGAAAGATTAACCAGAATACCAGAATAAGGGCCGGAATAGAGATCTGTGATGTGCTGTTTTCATTTGGGCCAATAAGCAAACACACATCAATTTCCTCTAAAAACATAAAAAGCTAGCTCTTATTTGTCTTAGACAGAAGTTCGTCATCCTCTTCATCATTGTATGGCAGTAATGGCTCACATCAGTGCATAATCATCAACATCTTCTCTTGTTTTCTTCACTAGCACCATCAGCTGGTCGACAGCCATTGGATGATCTGTCTGAATTACCTGACTGGACCCAGCGCTCTCTTATGAGGGATAAATCCACACAGGTGAGACACTTTCTGCTGCATTCAGTTTGCTTACACAGTTCTCATACAGTCACACCAAGAGGTTTCACCCACTGTTACACAATTAACAATGTCATTAGACTCCATTACAAACATGAAAGCAAGTGGCCGCTTGCAAACAGCATTTGAAGCAGCTGCTGTCAGGGGATGGTAGTGGGTATTTGACAGAGCAGTCCATCACATCACAAATGGACATATTACACTTACTGTTCCACATACTGTATCTGGTTTTTTTTTATTTAAAACGTATCATGTATTTTTGTGAAATGTTTTGCTTACAATCTCATTCATGCATTTTCCCTTATATATTATATTAAGTGTCGCTTATATTACACACCCACAACCCATTTTACTTCTGTATTGCAGAGTGAAACAGGATGTGAGATGTACTTGACTGTATCCATCAGGAATTGATTGTCATGACCAGTCCGCTGCTTTAGAGGAAGGGGCCTAGTCACATCAGCTTGGAAGGCAGAGCAAGTTATTTTTTTAAAGGTTTATAAAGACAAACACGTTTAATATGCACAGATGAATCACATGCAGTATGATCTAGAATGTTCTTGTAAGTCAGAAGGGCAGATCTGGATTTCATGTTGGCTGCGAGTGTTCAAATATTTATTGACAGTATTACAAATGAGGTTTTCAGGGGTTCTAGTGCAGCCGCACTGGTCACTGTGTGTGCTGAGCTGTATTGTGAGACTGTTCCTCAACAGCATCTTTGGTCGCTGCTGAAACCTCCAGTTTATCTAATAAAACAGGCTCAGATGCCTTGCTTCTTCATGGTGGTCTGCTACCATACGAGTTTTCCCTGGTGTTGTGTGCAGTGAACTCTTTCTGAAGGTGCTGCAGTTTGCACCTGTCGCTCTGTGTGTGTGTGTGTGTGTGTGTGTAGGTGTGTGAAGGCTTGACAATGCTCATGGTTCTGTATCTCCTCACCACCTGGCGTTCTCTTTGTGTGTCTGTGCTGAGCTGCCCGCAGTGAGATCCATACATATGCTAATGCATGATCCGGCTCACAGAGAACATCAAAATGATGCTGTTCCTCTCAACATCTTTCTTTATGTACTGAACACATGGTGTTGGCGCTCTGCAGCATGTTAAGCAGCGTTTGCCATTGTTCAGCAACACAGATTCTCAAAAGAATGTTCTCCATCTTATTCATCAGCCAAAAAACAACATTTGGTTATGTTTTCAAAGTCTGTCTTCATAATGTTATAACTTTTCTGCTCTGATTTTTTTCATGTTGGCTAATGTCACAAATCAGCAGCAGTTTTGTGATTGGAGGATTGGGAAAGTTATTAGACTTGCAGTGTATTAGACTTAATAAAGTTACAGCTCATGCTAACTGCTGGATTGTATTTCAGTTAGGATCTTACTTCAGAAGGTAGCTGACTGTGTCGGCAGAAGACGGCAAGACGGCTCAGTAGGTTCTGGAAACGAGCCAGCATCTCTTTATATCAGAAACTGTTTCAGTGCAGGTGTACATCTGCAGTGACATTTCTTCTGCCTGTACGATACTTCACCCTTCACCTTAACTTAGACTTCCAGTTTATCTGCTGGTAAACCACCAAACAGCCCATTCAGCCCAGTAGCTTCAAGCTGTAACACCACACTGAAGTGATGTCTGAAATCAGACAAATGATGTCAGAGAAGAGACTAAAGTTCACGTATTTGTGGTGTCCATCTTTATGCAGCTCTGGGCCTTTGTTGTCCTTTTTATTATGGTTTTGGTCAAACACACTCGTAGCATTAAAGCACCACACACATCCTGTTGTTGTTATGAGAGCCGGACTGATGTAGGTTACATAACTTTTATTTGATTATATTCTACAGTACCCAGTAATAGACAGAGACCTTTAAATATCATATACAGTAGATATCAGTATATGGTTTTATTAATGGCGTTGAAGACACACATGGTTAGTGGCTGGCTGTAAAGAACACAGTGAAGAGAAATTGTGGAAATATATAAAAAGACTGTGAAAGTGCTTTCTTTTCCACAGAAAAGGTAATATACAGTCTTTCACAGATATGCTTGAGGTCATGTGGTCCAGTGCAGTGATGAGTATGCAGACAGACAGACAGACAGACAACTCTTCTACTAGTTATATAGCCATTAGACTGTAGGTTGTTTACAGGTGCCAAGCAAGAATCAACATGTATGATCATATGTTGACATTTACCTGCTTTTTCATTTATTTGCGACAGCTTTCCAAGCAGAGTCGAGACTATCCTTGAAAATGTGAACTCAGTAATATTAGGTTGTTTAGTTTATGAATGTTTTTGTTCTGCCTGTGTTCTCTTGCTCCAGGTTTTGAAGGTGTGAGATGGTGGCTGTGCACCTGTTCCACCACCTCATCACAGTGATCTTCATGCTCACAGCACAGAAGTGGAGATCTCCTGCTCCTCTCCCACTCTGAACACTGAGGTAGAACAGAAGTACTCAGAGCATCACTGAGTCCTGTGATACAGACACTGTGTTTGTATTTAAGGGTTGATTTGATTTTGTCAGATGACAGAAACGGTTCACCTCTGCTCCAGCTCGCCTGCTCTCCCAAACCCAACCACAGCTACATGTTTAAAAGAGAACCTCCTGAGGGCTGTGAGAAAATCAGAGTGTTTGAAGATATCATGTGAGTATCCTGCATGCGATCCAATGGAAAACCCATAAATATCAGGAATATTTATTTCTCCAGGCATAGAAGCTAAAATCCTTTAAAGCCATGTTTATGTCAGTAGTGACTGAATTTTTTTAGTTATAGCAATTGTTCTTTAAAGGTAACATTGTTTTGTAAAAAAACTCCAGTAATCTTAACTCCGTTTATTTGTTTTTAAGTTCCCGTTAACAGTTATTAACAGCTTCAGTTAGTAGTTTTACATTGAAGGGACACCAGCTTTGTGGCTCTCATTATGATATTTCTATTCATGATATTAACCTCCCAGAGACTTGGTAGGAAATTTTTAGCAGCATTTGAAAAGTTTATTGTAAAGATAATTTTCTGGTTTCGGTCTCTTGTGTAGTAACTTTGCTGGAATGCACAAACCTTCATTTAACCATATCCTCTTACTAACCTGGTTTATTATATTTAGCTGACACATTAAAGGATTAGCTGACAAACTGCTACTGTTATTAACAGACCAATAACCAAATATTTAAGGTCTTAAATGCATAACTCAGGTTTAACTTCCAGTAGGGCTGGGTGATATCTGAACATTTATATCCCAGTTTTCAGTCTTATGACAATATTCAAAACATGTTGATATTTGTATTTGCTCCATTTTTGCGAAGTAGAAAAACCACAAATATGTGAATATATAACCCAGCATCTGTTTTATTTTCCTCTGCTGATTATGTGACACTGTTCGTTTGCATCAGAGTTTATTACTGCTGAACAATAAAGTGACCTTGTATAAAGCAGAATATCTGCATATATTCACACACGCTTCTGATGTTTTTATTACAGCCCATCTGTGTCTAATGTAATAACTTTATATTCACTGAGCAGTGTAATATATGTATGCACTGTAGGAATGGTCACAGTTTATTAAATTATCTTTTATGGGTAAAATTCATGTTGCTGGATAATGTGCTGTTTTTGACAAAATTATATTTTTACAAATAACTTGATCAGTGAGGCTGTTTGGTCCCATTGTACGTTTGCTGTTACAGGATACATAATATTTTAATATTTAAAAATGCTTTTCTAATGCATGAAACTGTTGTCCTGTGGATATATCTAACAGTACAGTGAGACTCAATCCTCAGGTACACATATATATATATTCAGTACTGTGTTAAAAACAAAACACACACACATAAACGCTGACAATTAATAAATGTTAGTTTGACCACCAACATTTTAAATCTTCTCAAGAAGAACAATAAGCACAACAGTAATGTTCCAGAAGTAACGAATTCTCCACAATATTTTTAGCAGTAACATCTAAACCTTTAAATGTACTGTACCATGATCTCAAGAGTTAGTTTTTTTATAAATGAACAGATTTAAATGTCATCGCTTAACAATGATCTTTTACAGCTGAATTCCTGAAAGAACATCACCTGAAAGAGCCCCACAAGGCTGAGATATTGGAGATAATGCAATGCAGCTGACAATCAAGTCTTCTCACACTCTCAAACAACATCTATATATAAATATTGTATATTAATTTAAATGTTTTGCAATAAACATATTTCAACACATTGTATTTTAATGTCAATTTACACTCTTGGATTCAAATGGTAGGTCTGTTTCATCACTATGGAGAAAATGAAAGGTAACTTCCAGAATCAAGACCACTGGTAAAAGTGTCTGGTTACTGTTGTGCTGTAAACCTTAACTAGCCTTTAGCAACCAGTAACCACATTTTCACTATCGGTACATATGAGCTTTAACTAGTGTGTGCCAGAGCCAGTTGTGTTTCCACTGTCACTACCACATCATACATTTACAAAAGAACATTATTTGATATTAAATAAATTCATGGAATTGCCTAAACCCCTGTCATATTTAAGGCTTTTGAAATGCAGCATTAGTTTTAGGTGATGCACTAAACTAAAATAAAATGCAGTTTTATCTAAACTCAACTACATTTACAAATATCTTGCAAAATCTGCATTCCCAACTTTCATACCTGAACAAGGCTGAACATTTAGAACAAATAATGATAAAACTACAAATACATGCTAATTACAATATACAAAAGAGAGTGCGGTTATTGGTATTGGTATATTAGTATTCTTTGGCAGCAAATATTTTTTCAGTAAATCATAAAAATATTTCTGATATCATCCTAACAGAGGCATTTGTAGGTCTCTTACAGGTGACTCTTGTAATTTCATCACGCATTCAGCAGATCACGCTCTTCATCTGTCCGTCCAATTGTCCGGGTTCGACAGCGGATCCAGATCAGCAAACAGGTTGAATCAGGCAGAGAGATCTTTTGAGTTTGCATCTGTAATTTCAATAGCACACAAACCATATTCATACTTCATATCATGAAAGTCATATTTTCATTTATATTTAAAATTACACCCAATAAGATAAATAAATACTTGGTTTGCAATTATCGACTAAATGATAGTTGTGAATTATAAAGATTTGGCAACTGAAAATTGCTCAAGAAACTGTGGATAAGAAATGAATATATTCATTATAATTATGTATAATGATATTAAATTCTGTAATACATTATGACAGACAAATGCCTCATGATATCGCTTAGCCCTGCCCATCAGTGAGGTCATGCCCACTGTGTCTGTATTTGCTCACCCTCACAACATGCATGTCATGTTCATAAACATGTTCATTATACCAGCTCATAAAGCTGTAAGCACCTCTTGCTGTAGGTTTGGAAGACATTTGGCCATTTACAGATGAGCTGTCAGAAATATTCTGTGAAATGACTGTTGCCCAACCTGAAATACAGAAACACACGCAGACATTCATTATATGCATAACAAACAGTTCTTGTGGTTTTTCACTAGAATAAGCTGTTTTGGACCAGACTACAGTAGCCATCAGTTTAATGTACACATGCTTCTCACCTGAGACTGTGGACTGCAAATCATTCATGTTCTGGTCCAGCAGTCTGGAAGGCAGGAAGAAAGCTGACTCCTCAGACTGGACCTCAGCTCTGCTAATGCTGGTCTGCTTATCTTCTCCAAACACCTCCTGCCACTCCTGTGAGAAACCCTCATCCTCCAGAGAGCTGCTGCCCAGAATCTCACTCAACAGACTCAACAAATCTCTCTCCTCACTGGAGGAGAAACACCCACCTGTTCCTGCATATACAAACAATCACTGAATAAGCAACAGATCATTTCTGTTTACAAACATTTCAGTCAAATGTAGAGTAATACAATATAAAATCTACAAGTTCTAAATATCTAAATATATCTAAATTGCTATAATGAAACTGTATTAGCCGATATCACACACATACCGCATACACTGGGCCACCAGCTCTCCAGTTAGTGGTATCAAATTGGCTATTAAAAACCCATGTAGGACAACACCACTAATATTTAAACTTCCCTCTGTGTTGTGGAAGTTTTTCAAATGTGTTTACAGTACATTTACCTGTTTGTGTGGATTTCCTGCTTTGATTTTCTCCTTTAATTGAAATAAGCCTGAAATACATCAAGAAGAGATAAATGAAAAGAGATTTGACCGGAAGGACTGACTGAAGTGAGGACAGAACAGATCCTACATCTCGTTCTGAGTTACATTGATAGATTTCTCATAGGTGATGCTCTTAATTAAAAATGGAGCAAGTTTTCACAGGGGCCATATCCTAACTTCCTGTTTGTATAAAGGTATATAAATTCTGTATACATTCTGATAAATTCTTATCAGAATCTTATCATGCACCTATGGTCTATATAACCTAAAACTTCTTTTGAATCTTCAGTGAAGACTTCAGTACAGACAACATTCTGAGCTTGTCTTGAACTTTGGTTGTCTGGTTTCAGTGTCTCACCTCCAGTGTTGAAGTGTCATGTGTCTGATAGCCTCTGAAGTTCTCATGAATGGCAGCCATCATGCGAGACGTTTTCTCCCAGAAGTGTAACAGTGTGGTCTGTAGTACAATCACAAGAGACAGATATTTATGCATTATAGTTAACTGTATAAACACACACAATTTGCACTGTGACAAGCACTGCATGTACCTGATAGTTTGTGAGGACGTGTGAGAGCAGAATGCAGCGACTGGCTCCCAGCAGATCCACTTTCTGACGCACTTCATTCTTCAGTCTGTCAAAACTCGTCTTGGTGAGACGCACCTGAGTCTGAACCTTACAGGTATATAAACATACAATATAATCAAAAACAACCAGCAAACTATCTCCACCAGGAAACTATATATAACAAAAAGCAGACAGACAGATTTGTTTAGAGACAGATTATCTCCACCATGTATTGGCCAAGAATTGCTCTCTTACTGTACACAGAAAACGGCATAAGATGATGCCAAACATATAAAAGACACCATTTAAATAAAAGTAAAACATATAAACGTAATGTTTTGCTAAAACGTTAAGAATAGTGTATAGGGTGTTTTTGGGTGGTTTCTTATTAGGGTGGTTACTTGAGTTAAAAGTGCCTGTGTTGTGTAGTTCTGATCAGGTAGTCACAGTTTGTCTGTTAACATGGGCAGTGACGCCCCTGCCGGTTGATTCTGTAATTATAACATTCATCCATTCTGAAAGGCATCACCTTAAAACTGTTAATTCACATCAACACCAACATCAGTCTGGATGACTAACTGACTTTGTCAATCCTTTTTCTCTTATCAAATGTTTTTCGTTCTCATTCTCTTTAAAAAATCATTCTGAGCTGTGAACTTTATGGTGAGACAGACCTTGTGGAATTTTTCCATCTGCTTGTCTGTGTCAGGGTCGAGTTCCTGAGAAACATCCTTCATCCAGAGCAGAGCTCCTGAGTACTCTGTCCGTAATTGTGCCAACCGGTTCACCGTCAGCCAGGTGTCAGAGACTGCCCGGTAACGGAAGGTTTCCACCTCCTGGTACAGACGAGCCGGCGGCCCGCACAGCGCCAGTCTGAGAGAAAGTCAGTGAGCGAAAAGTCAGTTTGTTTCAGCAGAGAATGTCAGGACGGATCTTTGCTGTGAAGAGAAGCAGAGAGCTTTCCCAGCGGCCTGCATGATCTTTCCAGCTCGACTTTTGTCCTGAGAGCCTTGAGAACGCAAGAACCGACCCAGTTCATTCTCCACCCGGGACAAAACTACAAACAGCATCTGAACTCACATATGGACTTTATAAACAACATCTATATTTCCCTATATTTTATCTATTTAAAGGTATTTCATGTATGAATCTTGAGTTACTTACGGCTAATTCTTCTTTGATATTGCTCAATCACCTCGAGGAGCTCCATGCATGTTCTTTGTACAGAATGAAACACCTGAGAGGACAATTTAAACCCAAATAAATCACATGACCATCTGTATCTTTAGAACCAAATTTTATTTCCAACATGTTTAAGATATTGTTACTTTCTGGTTTTCTCTTCCTCAGAGACAAACCCGAGAAGCAGCAGACCTTCAGACCTCAGAAAATGGTTTAACAAGTGCGTGTTTTTTAGATATGTCCTCACTTTTTACCAGCAGACAAATATTGTAATTTTAAATCTTTTACAGTACTTTATAAGAGGACATGCAGGTTTGTTGTTAAACATTTGCATTAGCTTGTAGACAGAATTAAACTAACATTCATTAGGATAAACAGGAGATCAATCTCTGTAGCTCCTCACCTCCACGTCTGAAGAAACAGCTCGTCCTGCTTTCCCGTGACTTTAATGAACTTTTCCAGTTTTTCTGCTGGAACTTGTTCACCACAGATGATCTTCTCTGATGACCAAACACTCATGAAACCATAAATAAACCATTACAGTCTGCACATACACTCCGTCCGTCCATGATGAATGCTTAATGAAGATGAGTCTCAAACCAACAGAGCGTACAGTAATACACGATTTATAAATACAAAGCAAATGTCCTCAGATCACACGACGCCGGTTCATTCGTTTGGGGACTTTGTTGTTTAACACACTCTGCGATAAGAGAGACCGCGCATGCGCCTCACTGCGCCTCCAGCTGCGCGTGCCTGCGCACGAGTGGTGACGTCACGCGCGCTCCTGCACGGGCGCAGCACTGTGGGAGTCATTATTATCATTGACTTTCTGTGTTCTTGTCATGATTTAACGAGTCATATTTAATACATTTATACATGAATAACTATATTTAAATATACTAATATACATGAATGACGCGTTAGAACAGGAACATTAAAAATAATTTAATCATTTAATTCTATTTGAACGCGAATTATTCTGCAGCTCAGACGCGTGACCTGTGTTACTTTTCTCAGCGCTAGGGAGAATGGACCAATAACAGTCGTTTACTATGGAGGCTAATTAATAAACAACGCTTGAAATTTGTTTAAATTTGCGCAATTTATAGGACTACATACATTTAAAGTAACATACAGTTTAACTTTTGCAAAAAAAAAAACAACAACAACCAAAACTGTCACGATGGTGACTTTCGTGTTTTGATCCGTCAAGCGCCACCTTGAGGCAGAATCGATCATGTCCGTCCTGCACCATGAACATCACTGTGTTTAAATGAATGGCATTACATACAGATACACTGACTTCACACTCAAGTGTTCAAGTGATAAGAAAAAGGGATACAGAGAAATGTTAAGAGGTGTCTGATCAATCTGTCAAATCAGTCTGATTCTTGAACTGAACAGAAAGATTTGTCTTTTACATACAGCACATATTCATCATGTTCACGTGTAAGAAACGTGAACACCGTATCATACAGAAATGTTGTTTTACAAAATCAAACCCAATGAATGAAGTTAGGGGTCGCAAACATGATTAACAGTAACTAATGGGTACATTTTGGACAATCAGATGAAATTTACATTGTTACCCCGAACTGATCTTAGAACTGTCCAACATAAACGTTATAAAAAGAATATTATTTTAGGAATATTATTTGTTTAGACTTTGAGAAACATTAACACAATCATGCATTTTATATTTGCTTTTAATATAAGTAATTGCCTCCAACAGCGTGTGTCACAAAAGTTTTAATCCATTAATAAAATAACATTCACTTCATGGGCATTTACATTAATTTACCAGAAAATATGACAAATCACTGACACATGATATCAACAAGGCAAAAACCAATTACAGGATCTTATTAAGTTTTGTTCTGTGTGTCAGGAAAAAAGAGACGTATTCACCAGCAGCTGGCACAAATGTCAGATCTTCTGACGTGTGCGTGAAGACTATCTGTATGTACTACAAAGATGTATCGCAATTTCAAAAGTTTGAAAACCATAAAACCATGATACAGGACTTATATTGCTATTCAGCTGCGTTGTGTTCATCTTTATTCTCCCAAAAACACATATTCATGGAAGCAACTACAGTACCACAATACATACATTTGACTTGAAAGATTTGTCTTAATAAATACAGTCATCTAACATGTCATCTAAAATGAATTCTTACATTTTTAATACAGAAATTAGCCCAAGGCAACCACCATTTACTAAAAGTACATTACAAGTTTAAGGGCTAACTCATCCAAAAATTAATCTAAATTAATCTAAATGCAGCTAAATAGTCAGAGATGTCTAAACTGACATGGACAGAAACAGTGTCGGACACAAACTTTAACCTCACGGAACGACATGAGCCCAAGAAGTCGTGGTTTATAGTGAATGTAGAATTTATAGAGTTTACAACGGCTTTGAACATGAACATGGCTCATCCAATCAGAATCAAGGACAGGAACTATCCGTTTTCTGTTGCAGTTCAGCATGACAACCTGCCAAGTGATTTTAGTATGTATGAAGGCTTTTAAACGTTGTTTCATTTGGGAGATAAACTGCTCATCCAGTAGGGAAGTAAGGAGATTCACTGTGGTAGTTGTAGTCTGGACACACTTTCTGCACCAGTTTGTAGTCCAGGCTGTAGAAGTAAATATAGACACAGATGACTTTGAACGGTTTGGAGCAGAGCCATGAAACATGACTGTGGGTCTGGGCTTGGTCGCAGCTTTGGGACGGGTCGAACCAGCAGCGGGAGCTTTTTTGACTTTTCTCCATCCTCTCATGTTCCACTCTGCAGTTAAACATTCGAGATTCCACTGAGTGCAGAACAGATGGCTGTGTTGTAGCATCAAACACCACCTCTTTGGTCGGAGGCACCAGCCCTACTGATACATTCCCTCCCCCAGTTGAGTTGTATTGGAAGTAAACGCTGAACGTTCCATTGCCGTGATCCACGATCTTCCCTTTGATGAGCAGGTTCAGGCTTGCCGTCTTCACATTACACTGGAAATCTCCCCAGCCAAACATTTTCTTACCTTTGACGCTTTTCACCATGAAGTGCTTCCTGGTCTGTTGGGCAGATGGGCGCGTCTCTGTCAGATTGGGGCCCCAGACCTCTGGCTCAGAACAGAGGTGGAGCTTATCAGACTGGAAGTCCTGGGTCGGGACAGTATCAGGGACATCAGGACTTGAGGGGTTCGAGTCGGCACATAAACGCCTGTTTGTAATCTTCGGCCTGTCCATTTGTGGAGACCCGGGAGTCAAAGGACTATTTCCTTTGGCATATCTTGTCTGAGGAAAAGAAAACAAACAAGTGCACTTTAAAATGTCCTTTCACACAGAGCATACTGTGAGATACTGAACAAATATGACAGGAGGAGAACGCTTTCATGAAAAGTTCCCTCCTTGACCCCGAGCAAAATGATCTAAAAGCAAATCTGTCTTACAAGACAGCTATTTTATACCTTATCTCTTTGATCAATAATCCAGATATTACAGTTTGTTACAGTATGTCATTCATCAAAGAGATGTTCACTCCAACGTCATGGGTCAGCACAAGGTCAAACCTGAAACAGGTACGAAGAATCAAAGAGTGTCAGAGAAGTGCCTGTTATGAATAATAGAATTCTGACCATCAATATCAAGATCAGAAACATCTACAGGTGTGTGAGGACAAGATGACCAGACTCATACTGGAGTGAAGAATCTCTCAATGTAACTGCAGGGTTAGAAGAGCTTTCTGATACTTTGTATACTTCATAATTTACTCAGAGAAGGACAGACAGATAGACAGAAAGATAGACAGACAGACAGACAGATAGTCATTAATGACATAATAATGAGCAACAGAGATGTCAGAAAAAATGGTCCACTTTCACCCCCTGCAGTGCTGAGCTAATGAGATCATTTACAAGGAAATTAAAAACATCTCTCATTTTCCGCATTTACATTTCAGAATTAAATTTTATGATACACAATACTGTAAGACATGGAGGTTTACTGTCAGAATGCAGTGAAACATAATTAACTTCATCTAGAGCCTGACAGTTTTCCAGAACAGCTCTGGGCAGGATTACAGCCTTCCGAAGGCAGATTTACAGGAACCTGTCTAATGGATTATCATGATACTCCAGCTGTAAATATGATCAAGGTGTTTTGAGTCCAGAGTTCATATTCCAAAATGCTTTTATAGAATAACATTCACAAATGTGACTTACAGCATGTCAGGTGTGTGAATCAGTAATGTCTTAAAGCATAAACTTATATTCTGCTGTATACTTATTATGATGGAATATCATATAAACTAAACTGATGTTTTATAGATAAATTTAATGATTTGGTTTAGAAAGATGAATGAAAATGGATAAGTAATTAAAACAAGCCCTGTTTTATTACTTTGCACAAGATAACTGTTTGTGTTTTAAGATCTTTTGAATGCTAAATTCTAAACCAATACCAATAACTGAAAAGTTCACCAAAGCACAACTTCACATAATTACTTTACAAATTCTATCAGAAAGTTAAAAAAATAGTCACTAAAGAGCAGCTGTGACCATCCAGTCCATCTTAGTGCTAACACTCTAACTAAACATGTACAACCCCAAAGATATTTCATCTGGTAACATGAAAATAACTGTTTACAAGTCAGCGGAGAGATTTTATATGACTGAAATAACTTGATTACATTGTCACACCACTGAAAAGAATCATTTTTAAAAGTTAAATGAGGTACAAATAACTCTTTTAAAAACTGAGCTGCACGTTTTCACTGTCTAGTGCAGTCAGTTAAAAAAAAGAATATAATCCAAAGTGCAAAGATGAAACCATGACATACTGTAACTGTGAAGAAACATTACCAGAGAGAAACACACACACACAGAGAGAGAGAGAGAGAGAGAGAGAGAGAGAGAGAGAGAGAGAGAGGAAAGAGACACACATACAGAGAGAGAGAGAGAGAGAGAGAGAGAGAGAGAGATAGAGAGAGAGAAAAAAGGGGGGGAGAGGAGGAGAGACAAACACACACACAGAGAGACAACAAGACAGAGAGAGAGAGAGAGAGAGAGAGAGAGAGAGACATACAGAGAGAGAGAGAGAGAGAGAGACACACACACACAGAGACAGAGAGAGAGAGAGAGAGAGAGAGAGAGAGAGAGAGAGAGAGAGAGACACACACAGAGAGAGAGAGAGAGAGAGAGAGAAAGAGAGAGAGGGTGGGAGGGAGACTCCCTTTGAAATCCACTTCAATCTAAAGTTGAAAAAGAATTCATGATTTCATGGTTTTTATCAGTAATCAGTACATGATAAAACATTTAAAAACAATGATGTTTAAATGAAAAAACATAAACAGGCATCTGTGAATACAATAATCATATGAACACTGAAGCAATTTCATTCAACATGTCCTTCACAAAAACTTCATCTTCAGAAAATCGAAACGTTCACAGCACTCGTATATTGGATCTTTATCTCCAGGGGTCAGACACTTACAGTCACAATTTTATATTTATATAAAAGCAATACGGCTTCTGCTTGAGCACAGTTGCCTCTTATTTCAATTAGTGACAGATCGATCTTCAGTCTGAGGTGAGTTAGATCTTCTACAGACTGAAGATGGGGGGGTCGAGAAGACAAGACATCAACACCCAACACAAATTCTACTTCTCTAGCTGACAACAGTGGAGCGCTGCATCACTGTGAGAAGCTCTGGATTCTGATACGTGACATCCAGCTGCTGCAGTCCAGCAACATCTCAAACCTTATTGAGCATCAATATACCTAGAACATACTGGGCCAAACTGGGACACAAAGCTTAACACTTGTTTGCTCTATTTATCTTGTATATTTATCTTATCTTATATTTATCTGTGTCTTTCTAATGCACAAAACTGTCTACGCAGCAGTGATTAGTTCAAGCTGTTTCTTTAAATGAAACTGGTGTTCTTAATCAAATTACTAAACTAATATTTCATCTTAAGTGTTAAAGTAAACCTGCCAGACGTAAAGTCGAGAAACTTTGCGACAGGAAATCATTCTTCTGGCAAATAATGTAGTTCATGAATGTAAGAGCAGGATGTGTACGGTCGCCTCGCTTCATCCCATCACATTTAGTCTCTGATCCATCTGTTTCTTTAAATATTAAATCTCTGACTGAATTACTTCACGACACGTACAGTTCACTCATTTCTTTTCAATATTCTTGAGTATGATGAAGATACACAACATCCAACAGGGCTCAATAGACTCCCGTGTAAATTACTCTCACTTTTACTCTGACTTCTTTCATGCATTTTGGACTCTATAAGGACTGATTAGAAATTATGATCAGAAATTCCGAGGAATCCCGTCAACTTCCATTCGGGAATATTAATGTCGCTGTCCGTGGTGCTGAAACTCAACACAGAGCTACATTATGATGAACGATCATTCATAGTGTAAATGTACTTACATCATTAATGTGGAGGAGCATCGTAAGAAATGTCAGACTGCGTGAAACCATCATCATCCAGCAGATCTGTGATTCTGTAACTTTCCTGACAGCCTCTCAGTGGGTTCAGTTCAGAAGTTCATTGAGATGGAGGTCTTGTTCTGGTGGAAAGCTCTCGTCTGAAGAGGATTTCTGCTCTGCTGAAGACACACGATCATCTCACACTGACACGCTCCCGCACGGGAGGAAACGCCTCGATGAGTGTAGACCGGACCGATCCAGCTCGAAGATAACACTTTATAATAACGTTCATTATTGTAAAGTTATTATAAAGAAAACACTTTATAATAACTTTCATTTATAGCACCATTCCTGCTGCGCACTACTCTTTCATCTCCCCATCATGTATGTCTTAATATAGTCGATTAAATATTAAATCTGTGTCTTTAAAATCACTTTCCATCCTGGACATTTTGTCCTGATCAAAATATATAAAAGTATGAAACTTCATCAAATTAAACTGACACACTAACTCTGTAAGATGCCTCTCTATCCTTTGAGAGGTAGTTTGATCTCAGTATTTCCAAATGTTTCTGCTACCGTTTAAAATACTGGGGTTATAATGAATGAAGTTTATGCACCTGAGTTTAACCAGAGCATATTTAGAAGTCAGGTTATAACAAAATCCATCCTACATTACAGAGCTCAAAAGACACTGCACAACAGCAATAACCTAATACGAGATTCCCTCATACAAACTTTAAAAGCTGCTTAAAATGGCTGTGGTTTATGCACACTCTCACTATATGGAGTAATATACAATATTTTTAAAAGATGACGTACCATCAAAAATGTAACAAGATTTACAACATACAGAGAGAACGCATGTGAGAACTGGTTTCATCTGACATTTATAAAAACACTTTCCTGGAGCACACAAGTAAGATACAATTCAAGAGTGATCATACGACAATATTGAAATTGTAGTTTGGAGGAGAATTTCAAGACACTTTTCAACTAGATGTTAAAAACAAACATTTAAAACCACTGCTAAAAACAAGCGTCTGTGTGACTGGACTTGTGTTACTATTCCACCTATACCATATATATTAGACAGCATAATAATGAGAAATGTAAGAAATGTCTTTAAAACACCATAATACACCAGAATTTATTATCTGTACATCATCATTAAACATAAGCTGTACAAAAAACCTTCATACTTTACAAATATGACCATTATCAAACAAAAAATCAATGATACATACTAAACATTTCTGTGCAATATAAAAACTCATCTGAATAAATGAATACACAATATTTACAAATATAAACCAAGATAAACATGTATTTCACCAGCTGATAGCAGAATGTCCAGACTGAATGAGGAAATAATGAAGAAAACGGACTTACAAAAAGCCTTCTGTTTTATTAATATTTTAATGGAGGTTTTCAGAGGGCTTTATTATTACAATATGATAGTCATGTTGTTTTATCAATATAATGGCTTGTTAATTCAAATCAAATTTAAGTTCCATTATCTAAGCTTGTATACTTCATATCTGAGTTTTTTTAGGGAATAAAGTAGCAATATATAATAAATTTAAAATACTTTGTAGATATACAAATTGATTAATGTTTAATAATAATTCACTGAGCGATAATGTGTCAAGTCACCGTCCAAGAATGATTTATGTACGTTGATATTGTTCCAACAAAAGTGCTACACATATAGAAGTGCTACACTTCAAAACGCATCTGCATCTGTATTCCCCCAGAACAGAAGCTTATCAGAGTTTAAATAATAAAACAATAGATATAATGCTCAAAATAAGGACAGAGTGTTTGGATACTTCTGGTTGGGAAACATTAAACAGGTCTACAGTTAAATGACATTAACCATTGACTGAATTAACTAATAGTAGAACTACACCTGTGTTCACTCTGCCAGTGTGAACCTGAGGGACTGAACCTCACGTCCACACCAGACGGTTAAAATCATTTGAGAACTGAGGGAAGCTCTGCTTACAAAAGATGCTAGATGTGAATTGCTTTGATATTTTTGTCATCTAATGCAGTGACTGATGAATGTTTAAGTGTTTAAATTCTTTTTGAAGGGTTTGTGTTTTCCATGAGCATTGTTCTGCAAGGATTTGGCAACAACTCGTAACGATACTGAGACACCTTCTGTATTTTTACCAATAAGGCAGAAAATCACCATTTCTCCCCAACAACGGCACACAGACCAGTTTTATATATATAAATGGAAAACTTTAACAAAAAATACATATTCAAAGTGCCTTGAGCAGGAAACACACATTAAAGAATCTATACAATGCACAAATAGTGAAAACAAATGACAAGCTTTTTAAAATGTCCCACTCTTTGATTTATTTGTACATGTTCTCTTTGTTGTATGTTCATGTGGTTTATTGTTAAAGAACCGCTGCTTCACACATGCTGTTCAATGGTGAATGAGCTGCACTAATATAGTGAAAAATAACCTGGAATCAGAAAGGAACTTCCAGGAAAAACTGGATTTATCCTGATACTTCCACCTTCCATAGAAAGGCTGAATCCCGGAAGTTTTGTGAGCAGATTCTGTCTGTCATGTGAGTGATATTTGAAGTTGAATTAAGAGTTCTTCAGGCTCTCCTCTGTGTTTTGGCAATATTTATTCATTAGCTTTCTCCAAAAAGTCCTACACACATGAAATCGCTCAGCTGGGAAGCACAAGTCAGAAGAAATTTTTAAGATCCTAGAGAGCAGTCCGACCAACAGCCTGAGTGCAGTTGCATAATCAACAAACACACGTAAGGAATCCAACATTAAATGAAGGCATGATGTCACAGCATGAGGCGATTGAAAGACTCTTCCAGAACCAGGATGTGGAGAAGATGATGGTGTCTTTCAGCTTCTGTGACTCATGAATGTTTCTTCATGTAAGTTTGATCCAGGCATTGAGAATCCAGTGAGATGGGCATTCTCATCTGAATGCCTAAATCAGGGAATCTCACAAAACATGTTTGTGCCATATTTCATCCAAAAATCAAACTGTGGTATTGATTTTATGACAATAAAGCACATTCGCTCCCAAAAATGGTGTGGCTGCTGTAAAAACATTTCTCAATTTAAATGTAAGAAATCAATTATAATACAGTATTGTTACTATGCTACAGTAAAAAATTATGTAATAAGAATCTAATGGAAATCAATATGACCATAATAATAAATTAGAATTACACAGAATATAAAGAATATCATTTTTCCATTACAGTAATTACAGTTTTGGGAGGAAATGTGCTTAATTTTCATTAAAACAACAGCACAACACAAAGTATCTAACAGGTTTTATTTTCATTATACAGAAAAAATTTCTTGTTTTTTGTTGGAAGGTTAATGATGTTTTATAGGATGTCACATGTCTGCATCTCCATCGTACGCCAGCGTCAGAGGCTTCAGTCGATTGTTGTTTTGTCTCCGCTGAGGTTTCTTTGGCTTTTTGCTGAAAGCAAATTAAAGGTTTCAAAACTGGCATTAGAATTTGTTATAAAGAAACCTGATGGCCATGTACACACTGCAGCTGATTATGTTAAAGAGTTTTACTCTTTTATTTAAATGCAGTTTTGACTGCCAAAACTTTACAGTGTGTGTGTGTGGCCTACGGGTGACAACAACTATTACAGATATGCAATGATGACACAAAACTGCCTGAAAATGATCAAGAAAATAATATAATGATGAAATCAGGATGATCAGTAATAAAATCTGACTGGTGTCATGACAAATGTAAACACTGTCAACTAGTCAAACAGGATAAAGCAGTTTGATTTCAGGATGCTTGTTGTGGATCAGATTGGCCTCGTTTATATAAAGCATTAAAACATGATCAGAAGTCACTCTGATCCTAAACCTAGTGAGCTGCCTTCACAGCAGCAGCATCTTTAAAGACATCATGCTTCACAAAGTTCATGTTTCCAAGGCAACTCGTCTGGGCTTCCTCACATCACATGTATCCCTGAACAAAGCACTGTATCCCAGAATGCAATGCGACAGGGTCAATGAAAAAATAACCCATGGTGACAAGTGACAGGAATGTTGATTTTAAGTTAATATACATTGTATGCAATGCTAAAAATTGATTAAAATATATCGTTAGAAACTTATATATATAAATTACATGCTGTGTTTAGCCTGAGAAGAGCTGCTGCTTGTATAGAGCGTTCTAATTCACTTAGAATGTTCTATTTCAGTTACAATGTTGCCTTAGAAGGCAATTGCCTATGTAGGCAGCTCACTAGGTGTTAGACACAGTCAGTGTCTGTGTGTCTAAGCTAAAACTGCAGGCAGCATACCCGGGTAGCTCAGCTCAGAGCTGAGACACAATGTAAGGCAATGAGGAGGGGCACCAGACACAGGGCTTGAGCTGTGATGGGAGGGGCTCAGGATCTCCACAGATTTAACTGGCTTTCGACTCTTGACTGGTCTGCTGACACTCAGGGCAGGTGTACGTCAGTTCATGGGCATCTGGGCCCATCCACACTGCTGTACCGTTGACAGAATCCGGCGTCTCAAGTGAGCGGCGGAGAGCACAATAACTGCTGCTCATTATGAGTGAGACACACGGATGACGGGAGATGGGTCAAATGAAAACATGATCAAATGAAGACATGGAACAAATGAGGAACATGAAGGTGTTGATGAAGAGGATGAACAGAGATGTTGTTCCTACCATGCGAGGTAAATCATTGACACTATAAAGACGAGGAGGACAGAAACACCTGCTGCCACACCATAAACCCACGTCTTCAGCTTCCCATCTGAAGAGAGCAGAAACTTGCTGATTATAATGTTCACAGATGCTTTCAAAAAAAAAAAATTAAAGTAATTAAGAAATTATTGATAAGGACTGATTAATTCATCAACATAACATCAGATCGCAAGCAGACACATCGAACACTTTTCACAGGAAATAAAATTTATTCTGTTTTTAAACAACACAACAAATAGCTGAAGATCCTAGAATGTAAACAAGAAACTGCTCAAAGACATTTAGCTGAAAGACATTTACCTGGTCCAAAGGGTTGCAGGTACCATGTGCGTCCTGCGCGGCCCGGCTGTACTGTGGTGGGGAGTGTGGGGTCAACGGCCCGGCTGGTCTTTACGTCAGACTTACTGTCCCCCACCGTGGGGATCTCAAGAATTGGGATTGGTGCACACTGTTCCAGCAGCCCCTCAGCAGACAGCACCTCAGTGTAGCCCTCCTCGCACACACACAAGCCTTCCTGCAGGGGGCAGCACAGACACACAAATAATCCATGCCCTTCACTCTCACTCACTGCCTGAAACCAAGTTTGCTTATGACTGTATATACCTGTAACAGCATATACTGATTATTATTTATTCTGGTCTGTGGAGTAAATAATCATGTGGTTATGCCTATTTTTGGAAAATCCAGTGAATTAAATACTTGACAGAAGACTGATATCTGATATTTTGCAAACAGCACAGATCAGCGAGTCTCTGTTTCTTGGTAAAACTGCATCTGTCCTATAAACGTAGAACATTGATTCTGTTCCTCAAATATTTATTTTGGTGCCTTAATGGATTGTTCCACCATATGGAGAAGTTCTGGGAATGCATTTTTCAGAGACATCTCAGATTAATGCTCCTGGTAAATGTTCCAGTGAAGCAAAAGTTTATCTTGAGCAGATGGTGTTTGATTTGAGCTGCATGTCACTCACTGCAGCATATGTAAACATTTAAACTTACAGTCAAAAAATAAAACCAATAGAAAGGTGTAGTCTATGACCTTGTGAGGCGTGACTTTCTGTTCCAATCTTCATTCTAATAATTGCAGATGATTAGACAGACACTGTCTCTCAGAATTAAATGAATCCCACAATCCTCTGAACCCTCTGAATGTTTTACCTCTGAACAGAACGACTGCGGCTTCTCACAGTACGGATCACATGACTCGTCTGGGCCTGGTGTTTGCGTTGGAGGACATCCACCTAAAGACAAAACAGGGTCATGATTATTTCAGCCTAAATCACAAGAAATCATTTTAGATTAAGCTACTCACATAATTAGCACTGAAAATGTTGAAAACTGTTGCTGTGTTCTGAACAGAATACAGTTTACTAAGTGAACACAGCAACATGCACTACATACTGTCTGTTTTTAACCTTCACTTTGAAACTGTCACGTTGCATTGTGGGATTCATGATTTCACGCAGCGTGCTTTTGTTGCGTACTGCATATATTGGAAAACAGTACATTTATTGAAAGGTTATTGTGTGCATACAGAAAATCTGTGCACTACACAAACGCATACCATAAAACACTGTATGTATACTTGTATGTATACTACAAAAATGTATACTTTGAGCAGCATGCTGTATGAGCACAGCCTCTGACTATATAACAAAACTCTGACGGTATGCACTGGTTTCTTCACGTGGCTGGAATACAGTATAAAACAGCACCTGTGACGTTGATTCCATCTGAGCGCTGACACCAGATCAGTTGAGAACTACTCATCCACCTGTACTCCAAACACTCTCCATCTAGAAAGGTGGATCCAGACACATATACATATACTGAATCCAAACTCTAACACTAACACAGAGTGACACTCCTAGAATAATTTCATGCAATTCTTTTGAACAAAAGCAAACATAATAATAATGATCTATACATCACCACAGACAGAAAGCAGGGCTTTATAAATAAACTATTCAAAAAATCTAAATGGTGAAATGACCTTGTGTGATTACTGTAAAGGCTGAGATAATACAACAATACAGTCTGCAGGTGCTGCGTTCTTTAAAGTGAGCATGCAGCGCTCTGTTCTGTTGTCTACCACACAAAATACTCTGAACATAAGTGCAGCCCACTATATGCTGTTTTCAACAGTCTGAGTATTTTACAACAGGTCTCAATATGTTTGCTTTGTGGATGGAACTGCAAATGTGAACGGCTAAAAATTCACATCATTTCTTCATATTTAGTTGTTACCAGTGACAGTAAAGGTAACACAGTATCTTGCTGTACATGTATGTGAATGAGACCATTTCTCACCACTGCAGGGCCTGGACTGCCACTCCTGATCAGGACACTGAGCGATATTTTCTGGTTCCTGAGCGATCACGGCCCGTGAGCGGACCTGAACCGCAGGGAAGTCTAAACGCTGACCCCTCACACACACGCTCTGACACGGGCTCCAGTCGGACCACTCCATCAGATAACAGTCACCTGAAGAACAAGAGCTGATCTTCACACACGTGCTGCAGCTGAGGAACACTCATCATTCACAGCACATCAATACAGCCAAGACACCCTGTTTAACACCCAAATTTATTAAACCTATACTTAGCTAATTAAACTTTAAATGATTAAACTTACATTCATTTATTAATATAACTGAGTTTAATAATAATTGATTAAGAATCAAAAATAATGTGCGGTGCTTTAGTGTTTTAGTTACCAGGGCAGGGTAAAGTGCAGATCTCCTCCAGAACAATGTTTTTATTTCCATCTACAGCCTGTTCCAGTCCAGAACACTGATCCTCCTCTACAATGCTGCTTTTCCCCTCACTGGATCCATCTGATACAAAGCAGGACAGGTTTCGGTAACGCAGGCCCACCCCGCACACCACCTCCTACAACACACACACACAGACACACACAAACACACACACAGGTCTGAAACATGTGCAAGGTTCTGCAGTTATAAACACTTTCTAAATCCAAAGATCAAAAGCAGGATTGAGACGGGGAAGATCAGAGAGAAGTGATGAGAAGACGAGGTTGACAGTGAGATTGGAAACTGAAGCATCAGTGAAGTGAGATGCGAGGGTTCCAGCGCAGGTTGTTAGCGCATGTAGCCGCATGTTGATGGGAGCTTCAGGTATTTAGCTCTATTGTACGATGCAATTCAATAAACATGAAAATGTTTGAATTTTATGAGCCTCCTCACAGCTCAGTGGAAAACAGAACAGAGAGAGAGAGAGAGAGAGAGAGCAGATGGGAAAAGATTAAAACAGAAAAGATTAGAATCGTTATTTTAAAGGTGCACAAGCAGAGCGATGAGAACATGCAGCAATTCTGATAAGAAACTCTGGAAAACAGGCTGTGAACAACAGATGCTGGGTTGTGAAAATTAGTCATTGAATGAACTGTACATTTACAGTATGCATCACAAATACATCAGATGAGAAGAGACAGTGAGAGACCTCAACACGACACTCTGACCAGGGGCCGTACTGCCACCTGTAGCAGGGCTGCACTGGGCACGGCTTCCACTGCTTCATCTGAGAGGAACACGGCCTGCCATCGCCCTGAGACGGTCGGAGCACCACCCGCCTGCGCCACATCCTCCCTGAAGAATCACACACACAGAGAAAACATGAGCTTCATCACTATTAATGAAGATGATTTTTAGATATGGCTGAGTGGAAGCAGGGTTCTCACACCTTTTGACCAACACATTTTCATATGAATTTTGTTCATCTTTACTGGCTTTTTAAAGATTTTTAGGATTTTTTAAAAATAATTCTGTAAATAAGATTGGCTTTTTATTACTACATAAATTGCCATGATTTTCCACACACATTTAAAATGCATTATTTAATATAAAGATGTATCACTACCATTATCTATCTACACACACACACACACACACACACACACACACACACACACCTCTCTATACTCACACACACCTCACACACACACACACACACACATATACACACACACCTCTATCTACACACACACACACACACACACACACACACACACACACACACACACACACACACACACACACCTCTCTATACTCACACACACCTCACACACACACACACACACACACACACCTCTCTACACACACACACACACACACACACACACACACACTCTTTACACACACACACACACCTCTACACACACACACACACCTCTTTACACACACACACCTCTCTACACTCACACACACACACACACACACCTCTCTACACACACACACACACACACTCAAACACATACACCTCTCTACACACGCACACACACACTCACACTCACACACATACACCTCTCTACACACGCACACACACACTCACACACATACACCTCTCTACACACACACACACACACCTCTTTACACTCACACACACCTCTTTACACTCACACACACACACCTCTCTACACACACACACACCTCTTTACACTCACACACACACCTCTCTACACTCACACACACACACCTCTCTACACTCACACACACCTCTCTACACACACACACACCTCTCTACACACACACACACACACTCACACACATACACCTCTCTACACACACACACACACACCTCTTTACACTCACACACACCTCTTTACACTCACACACACACACCTCTCTACACACACACACACCTCTTTACACTCACACACACCTCTCTACACTCACACACACACACCTCTCTACACTCACACACACCTCTCTACACACACACACACCTCTCTACACACACACACACACTCAAACACATACACCTCTCTACACAAGCACACACACACACACACACTCACACACATACACCTCTCTACACACACACACACACACACACCTCTTTACACTCACACACACCTCTCTACACTCACACACACACACCTCTCTACACACACACACACACCTCTCTACACACACACACACACACACCTCTTTACACTCACACACACCTCTCTACACACACACACACACCTCTCTACACACACACACACACACACCTCTTTACACTCACACACACCTCTCTACACACACACACACACACCTCTCTACACACACACACACACACACCTCTTTACACTCACACACACCTCTCTACACTCACACACACCTCTCTACACTCACACACACACACCTCTCTACACACACACACACCTCTCTACACACACACACCTCTCTACACTCACACACCTCTCTACACACACACACACCTCTCTACACTCACACACCTCTCTACACACACACACACACACACACACACACACACACACACACAACCATTCGGCTGAAGGGTTGGCTGTCTCAGATAACCTGCTAGCTCATGCCACGTGTTTAGCATAAAACTGCACCCAATACATCACGCTCCCTCTCTCATCCTGGAGGTGTTGGGCAGACAGGCTGTGAATTTGTGTTTTATGTTTATCTTTTGTGTTTTATGTTCATTTCATCTGTAATCATCAGCCAGTACTGTCTTAAAATTCAGCGTGTTATCTCCAGGTTTCTGAGCTCCAGCTATTTCTCCTCTGCTATTTCTATGCATACATATCACTTCACTCTCCTTCTATATTTACAGTCTTTGTAACAGGAATGACACATTTAACCTGCAGAAATAAAAACATGTCAACTGTACATGCACAGTCTCACATGGCCGGGGTTTTGATTCAGGGCACAGAGTTTGGTCCACATTGCAGCTTATTTACAAACTACACTAAATATAGAACAGTGAGGAATCATGTTTGGCATTACCTTCAAAACCACAGGTCTGAGAACAGTCTGACCATGCTGACCAGTCAGAGAGCTGGCAGTTGATTGGACACTCCACCATACAGGAAGCATTCATCTGCCACTTCTTTTCCAAACCCAGCTGTGAGAGAAAACAAGAGAGTCTTGAGATAAGTTCTTTTAGCACAATTTGAGATGACATTTCATCCATTTGTGATCTATGAGAAACAACTTATGTCTTATGTCTATGAGAGACATAAGAGATCTCGCTCATGATTTTCTATGGGCAGGCATTCACTTGAGGGGTTTGTAACTCAGATGTAGAGTGGGATGGGCTGGAACTAGGTTACAGGGTTAATATGCCGTGAAGCTGATTTTTCACCCGCAGGGTCCAATTAAAGTGACCAGAACTACTGATTTTGACTGATCTCCTGCTAGCTCAGACTCACATTAACTCTCAACTGAAACCAGCATAATAACTTCCTTTCCTTCCCACCGGCTGATGACAACATCTTATTCTATGCAGCAAACAGAGATTCTGGATGTGTCACTGTTGCTAGTGATCATATTTATTGGTCTGCAATTGCGCAAACCCCTAAACCCCTAAACTTAAGTATAAAACTAATAAAAATGAAGTTGTATTGATTCTTGTGTAGCAGCACAAAAACAGATGTGGGCTGAGGCTCATAATGACAAAGAAGAACTAGAACCTAGTTCTAATTCACACACTTGTTGTTTCTTTAGCAAATGCAAATCTAGCTACTGTTTGTAGGCACTGAGAATATAGCAGTTTAAAGTGACAGGGTCTGGTAACTAATACACAAACCTCTTCACAGAACTGGAGGTCCACAGATTTGCCGTCACTTCTAACACAGTCTAACATCCTCGTCTTGAGACCGATTCCACACACAGCGCTGGCACTTAACTGGCATGTGCTCCAGTCTAAAAGAAAACACGCATTATCCAGTGGGCTTTTATTAAGCGACATGTCTGAGTCAGAGGGATCTTCCTCCAGAGAGAGTTTTTGAATATTCTCACAGCAGCCTTACTCTGGTGCTTCACTATTTTAATGTTCTTTGGGAGTGTTGTGAATGATGTCTGGGCAGATGGAGAAAGCATTTCCAGTAACGATTCTAACTCCTGAATTATGCATACACAGCGTAAAATGCTTGAATGGCAAAACAGAGAGAAAAAAAGAGTTTTTGAGTTCTGCCCAGCCTGTAGAGAAAATGCAGGCAGTCTGAAAGAGCTGAAAGAGTGTCAACACAAAAACATTCACAACACATTTTACTTCATTCTAAAACATTTATGGCTGAAATGAGATATTGAGTTCTTTGGTTTTAAAATAACATGCATCAGTTTATACCGAACAAAATTCACTAAGGATGTAAATTTTAAAGAAAGTAAATCTGAATTTGTTGACTTCAGTAAAAATACTAAAAACCTGTAAAGCAAACCTGTAACAAAATACGCAAAATAAGGAAATGATTTCAAGTTAAAATGCATAATCACGGTATCATTTAATACTTCAATCACAGTTTAATGTGCAGAGGCAGATGTATATAAGCTATTTGTAGGTAAAATTCCTGAATTACAGTTTTGAAATTCCCAAACCAGCAGAGTTTTAATGAATATGGGATGACACACCTGTGATGTTGTAACTGTAGTGAAAACAGTTTCGGTTTAGCAGACAGGGTTCAGTCTGCATGCTGACTGGACAGTCCTCTGCCTCTTTCGGCAGACGCAGGGCGACTGCGGTCCGCTCGCGGTCTCCTCTTCCAGTACACGGCTTTAGGAACAGAAAACAGAGTTCTGTTGAGCACAACTTCACATGCATTTACTGCAGGCAAGACTGACAGCTGGAGACCTTCTGCATTTCTCCTCCAGCAGTTTATCTGAAAAAATGCCTCAAACTGTCTGCTGTGATTCCTTATCCCACTGTTGAGACCTCACATCTGCTGGATCTCAGTGAGGTCAGGTGACCCCAGGATAAAATGATGAGAGAAAGTGAGAGAAAGAGAGAGATCACCACGATAAGAACAAAACAGAAACAAATGAGACAACTGTTGACATACAGCAAGAAAACAGAGCTATAAAATTCATAGCACAGCACAGCACAAGTTAACATTGTGCGAATTTGAGAATTTGAATGACTTAATGCAAATCTGAGCTTAGTCTGAGACACTACTAAGATCTCTTCTGAAACTCTTGGGGAACACAGTTTAAGATACTGCTGAGATGTGTTGTAAAACTCAGTTTTACTCAGAAGCACAATGAGAGCCATGGGCTAGAACTCTAGAGGAGACAGATGAGATTACTGTGGATTCAGTGTGCCGTCTCAGTATACAGTGACACTGATGTAGTGAGTGTTAAATCAGAAACCCTCTCCTGAACAAGATCCAATTACAGTCTCAGACACATTATAAAGGCAAACAATCATCTGCCTCAGCCTGTGATGTAATGTAAATGTAAATATCAGGTGTAAACGAGGCCTAAATGGATTAGAGGTATCCTAACCAGTTCACATGGGGTCCAGGGACTCCAGTCAGACAGCACGCAGTCTTCCGGGCATGGCAGACGGCTTTCCCTGGTGCCCACTGGCATCTCTTCTGGATCACACAGGTAATCGTCAACCGCGTCAGTCGGGCCGTCCACAGTGTTTAACATACACCTACAAATGACAGAGGTGTTGGAAAATACATGACACTAACTTGACTAACTTTATACATGGACTTAAGGAGGCAGGTGTAAAATGGATTAAGTGTACAGTCAGGCCTCTATAATGCTAATGCAGGAAATACAGTAGCACAACTTCAAAGACCTTCAGGGCTCTCACCTGACTCTTCTGGTCTGCACACCCTCACCACAGTTCTCCTTTAGGTCCACGTTACTCACTTTCCACATGCTCCAGGGTTCTGCAACCCATACATACTGAGTGCAGTCACTGACGCACGGCACCATCTCATAAACCTGAAGTAGAAGATGAGCATCAACAGAACCACTGAACTAACCACATCAAACTCTTCTCATCTGAAAACTGCAGGAATTAGCTTAAAACATTCAGGTCTACAAGAACAACAATAAACCAAACAGAGAACATCTAACTGATAGTTAACAACAAAAGACAGACAGGATTAAGACAAGAGCATGCTTTTACCTGTGCCTGTGGCCAAGCAGCATTTTAAGAGAGAAAGGAGAAAATATGATCAGAAAATATGTAACACACGTTCACGTGCCTGAAGTCAACATTAATACATCTGTGTTCATATTTTCTCCTGTGTTAATACACATGAACATATATTATAAGAGTAAACAGTCAATATAGAATATGGTAATATGAAGCTCTTGTCCTGAACATCAGATCTATCACATGAAAACAACACAAGCTCCACTCACATCGATAAACTGAACATTGTTGATAAAAGCAATTACACTGAATGTAAGAACATATTTTAATAAGCTAACAGTTCAGAATGACTCTAATGTGGTGAGATCCAGGACCAGCAACGGCTGTATACAGTATAAAACATCTGTATATTGTACTGATCGAACGTCTCATATCTGGTTTGTAGGTCTGATGCAATACCTGTAGTAGACTGTACCTGATTAAGGTGGTCCAGTTTGGGGCAGGGTCGCCCTCCATTGTAGGGCTTTTCTCGGAGCCACTTGGAACGAACTTTCACCCCACTGCCACAGGATTTGCTGCAGCGTGACCAGTTAGACCACTCGCTGAGTTTGCAGTCAGAGGGGCAGGGAACGATACAGGCCTCCTCTATATAACCTGAAAACAGCACATAAAGTTTGAAAAGCATTGGCTAAAATTGCTAGGTCCATTCTGATTGGCTGGCTGAAATTTTGGAAGTAAGTTTACCAAACAAAGGTTTGTAACAAAGCAAGAATGCAATTCTTGCTTTGACAAACAAACACCAAAATCCAACACAGATGAATGAGAAACAAGAAGAGCCAAAGATTACATTACAGTTCATAATAACAATACACTAAACATAAAGAACCTCAGTATTGTATCTGGACTCAGACATCAGATTAAAATTGTATCACAAGGTCCCTGCAGATTCCCAGATCTTCGTCCATCAGAGGCTGGTGTGTCAAACACATTTAAATGTACTCACGTGCTGCTTACATGCCTGGTTATAAAAGAAAAACACGCTTTAACTTCACACCCAGCAGTTTTGAGCACAGATCGTCTAATAGCAGTAGGTATGAGCAGCGATATTTTGAGATCCAGGATTGGTTGGAGAGTTCAGTGATGGGTCAGGGAATAGGATATGCTTTAGCAGCTAATGCTGAATTTTATCACTGCTGTTTTCTCAGCCCTGTCCTGCCCACTCACTTGGAGCATTTTCCAAAAACACACACATTCTGTTTTTCCTATTCACCTTTCAGAGCATCCTCTTAAGACCCCAAATCACCGAGCCAAATGTTTTACTGTGATACTGTGACATGATAAAACAGACAGTTGTGGTGCTGGATGCTGACTGGTCAGTAACAGATACTGTATGATATGAAACCCTCGGTCACATGCTACTCACAATAAGTATTTATAACCAGTCATGAAACTGTACTGTATATTGTTTGCTTTAAATATTTATTTTTGTTTTTCCTTACTAATTTGCAGTACACACCATTAGTGCTACCTTTAACAGAATTTTAGCCTGTCTCTTAAACAGCCAACAGGACTGTTTGAACTTTAATTTACTCATCAGAGACGTGTGTTGCTGGTGTTTGGTCATTGATAAGTGTTGTTTTTGAGTGATGATGAGGGAATGTACTGTTACTGATGAATCAGTAACACCATCAGATTTATGAGCCGATTCATTATAGGTTACATTTCACCTCACATCAGAAGAAAAATACAATACAATTACAATTGTTAAAAATGTGACAACATTCTAATAACTGTAATATCCAATAACAAATAATTTGTTAAATACTGATAGTATAGTAACTGAAGTATATAAGTAAAAAGTAAATATAACATTTTTACATGATGATAGTATTTGTTGTACTGCCTTTATGCTGATTAAAGAATACAACTGATAACTGTATTACAATAAAAATTACTGTAACACAGTAATGACCATCTAATGAGAATTATCACTGAGCATAATAGGATTTAAAAAGTCAATATCCAGACAGTCGATGAGAATAGCAGAGAAAACGTCTTTAATCTGCATGAAAATAGTGTCACAGTGCAGAAAATGTAATGAGTTAAACTGAGCTAATGAGCTAAAAAAATGCCCAATTTTATTTCTTTCTGCTGATTTTAACGGTTTCGCAGGAATCAAACCCACGACCCTGGTGTTGCTATAGCATCATGTTCTATTAGCTGAGCCTTATGAATTCTCTTGAAATCAGAGAATATGAGAAAAATATGCAGGAAACGATGAAAAGAAGAATGTTGCCTCTGTCTGACATTCAACACTTGGCATTTCCTCTGCTGATAACAAGCAGCTGGAACACAAGTGGTGCAGCGTGTACCCACAGGCCTTTCTGCATGAAAAATCAAAGCAATTAATCAGAGAGGTGTAGGGTGAGATCCACAGCTTCTCCTCCTCCTGAAAGATTTGACATGGTGTTGACAGCCTATGGGAGAGTCTGTCCCCAGGGGGGGGCACCACAGACACCCAAAATAACCTGCAAAATATCCTGCAGCATCACACTGAATCTGTATACAGCAGCCTCTGCAGCCTCTCTTCCCCCAGTGTTATGCCTGTCAAAGGCATGTCAGCTTGCTACACTGCTAATACAGGGTAAGTGCCCTCTAGGACGGGAAGACAAGCCCCACTGCCTGTGTGCTAACCTTTGACCTGACACACAGCTGTCTGTTTCCCTACAGACACTTCAGAGGTGGTAGAACAGACCTCAGAGCTACAGGCCGTTATAAAACATGGTGGGTCTCGTGTTTTTCACTGTGTCTGTCTCACGGCTGCGGTGACCTCCTTCCATCAACACAATCCACATCCTGTCTGAGTTCTGACCCTGGGCAACAACAAACGGCTGCACAAACACTGCACAAACTCCGTCATCACTTACTCACTCTCATGTTGCTATTTTCTTCTCTTTCATGGAGCAGAAACAATGTTTTGAATGCTTGTGCTTCATTTGTAATAGAGACCAGGAGCTGCAAACAGGACAAATAAAGTGCCATAAAAGTCCACACAACTCGTGTCAGCTTTGTGTTTTCTGTAGTCTATATCTATAGTCTTCCAAAACTATATGCAATAGCTTTGTGTAAAGAACAGACCAAAATCTATGTCCTCTGTATATTAAATGTTGACAGTGTGGTTGGTTATGAGAAATAAGTATCCAGGGTGTTTTATGCTGTTAAACCTGATGAAACCTTGAAAAAACCATGAAATCTTCACACTCCATATCTGGATTTGCATGTACAAAAATAAGATTTGAGAGCTATAGTGAAGCTCTCTGTGACTAACAACTTAAATTTTCAGTCTGTTCTGCACATTAAACTTCATACAGCTTCATATAGCTTCATATCGCTACAGAAGACAGAACTTCTTCTGTGCTTCTTCTGTGTTTATTTTGAAGCTTGACAGACAGTCAATACAGATTGTTGCTCTGTGGAAACGACTAAATACATCTTTCTAAATACATATCACAAGCATTTCCCATCAGAAATAGCACAGGATTCAGTCTTTGATATGTAATGCACATTTATGTTAAAACATGTAAATAAAATCACTCATGCAAAAACATGCTAAGCTGATAAAATGACACGTGAAAGTGTCTTGTGTGCATGTGTGTCGGTAAAATACACATCAAACACAAAATATGATTGATGCGGAGCAGATCTTGTCACATTCAAATGAAATTCCCCTCAATAAGACCAGCTGCAGAAGAAACAGGCAGTTATGTTCTTGATGTCTTCAGAGAAGAGAGATAAGAGTCCAGACTGATTTCCTCAGCAGCCCAGAGCAAAGTGTCAGAGTTTCCTATTAAGATGAACTGTACCGATTAAGAGAGAGAGAGAGAAAGAGAGAGAGAGAGAGAGAGAGAGAGAGAGAGGAGAGAGAGAGAGAGAGAGAGAGAGAGAGAGAGAGAGAGAGAGAGAGAGAGAGAGGGAGGGAGGGAGGGAGGGATGTGATACGGCTGCAGAGTTTAAGGACATGAAAGGATCACAGCATAATTAAGCTGCTACTTTTTGGAACATCATTGTTTCGTAGGAGCACATATATGATGGCTGAAAATGCATCATATATGTCTACACAGCTGCTCTCCTGGTTTGGCCAAGCTTCTCAGGTAAACTTATTTTAATTTTGGTTTCAATGTGATTTTGGGGACTGCTCATGTGGCCATCAGTCAAGCAGCTCAGGCTGTTTCAAGATGCTTTTGTTTCTCAGCAGGGATGACATCTGATGACATCACAGCTTGCTCTCTTTACATTCAAACAGCAGAGATGTCACACAGATATACACCAGTATTCATCAGAGGTGGTTTAGTCTGATATCCTGTGAACGCTCTCACGAGAAAAGCATCTTCCAAATGAATAAATGAAAATGTAATTGTGAATAATAGAGCATTGAGTCTCTAACCTTAATCACGTCTCTCATGGCAACGGTTTGTAGTCAATTAACAGCTCTTGTTTTACAGTTTAATTGTCAGCCAGTGGAATAATTGTCTTTATCATAGTTCATTAACAATGTTTGCTAAACAAGATTCACTATAAGGCCACTGTGTGACGAGAAAGCCCAGCAGCGCCTGTACTTTCTGAGCAGACTGAGGAAAGCACATCTCCCACCCCCATCCTCACCATGTTCTACAGAGGGACTATCGAGAGCATCCGACTGTGCAGCTGCATTACTGCCTGGTTTTGGAGTTGCACCATCTTGGACTGCAAGACCCTTCAGCGGATAGTGAGAACAGCTGAGAAGATCATTGGCGTCTCTCTCCCCTCCATCACCGACATCTACACTTCACGCTGCATCCGCAAAGCTTTTTTGCTGCTAAATACTTATACTGCACATAGTCGTATGTTTACACTGATGTTTTTATTATCACCAGGATCACTGTTTGAATCACTGATCACTGTTTCACTGGTTGATCCTGGAGAAACGTTGTTTTGTTTCCCTATGTACTTGTATATGGTTGAAATGACAATAAACTCCACTTGAACTTGATTTTCCTTAAAGGGACTTTACATTTACATTTACATCTACATTTATTCATTTAGCAGACGCTTTTATCCAAAGCGACTTACAAGTGCGGAATACAACAAGCGAGTGAACCTGAAGAGGCAACTAGACACAATAAGTGCTCACAATACAAGTTTCAGATCTATCAGAGTATCATATGCTACAACAAGGGAGAGATTTAAAGGGAAGAGGGATAGGAAATGAAGGGAAAGGAAATGAAGGGAAAGGATTTTTTTCTTTTTTTTATGATGAGGTTAAGTGCTCACGAAAGAGATGTGTTTTCAGCTGTCTTTTGAATATTGCCAGGGATTCTGCATTACGGATGAAGGCAGGAAGATCATTCCACCAGCATGGAGTGGTGAATGAAAATGATCTGGAGAGTGATTTTGTCCCGTAAGAACTCGTAAGAATGAGTGAAAGTAGGAGGATGCTGACCCAGTGATAGATCTGTAAGCAAGTGTCAAGGCCTTGAACTTGATGCGAGCAGTGAGCGGTAGCCAATGCAGAGAGATGAGGAGAGGGGTGACATGGGCTCTTTTGGGCTCGTTGAAGACGAGACGCGCTGCAGCGTTCTGAATCATTTGTAGAGGCTTGATTGTGCATGATGGCAGTCCTGCCAGAAGAGCATTGCAGTAATCGAGCCTAGAAATGACCAGAGCCTGGACGAGAAGTTGTGTTGCATATTCTGTTAGAAAAGGCCTGATTTTCCTGATGTTATGTAATGCAAATCTGCATGACCGAGCCGTCTTAGCAATGTGTTCTTTGAAGGTTAGCTGGTCATCAAAGATTACTCCAAGATTTCTGGCAGAACTTGATGGGGTAATTGAATCGTGATGTAGGGTTGGATTGGCAGGGAAGACAAGAAGCTCAGTCTTTGCCAAGTTGAGGCAAACTTTGTTTATAATCATAACCCTAAGTACTGTATTACAGTACTTACAGTACTATTGTGATACTCCGGGTTACGGTTGGAATGAGCATTGTGTTTGATCACATTCAAATTTATTTACACCTTTAATTCCATTGCTCACCATCAAGCAGAAATGTGTTATTTCACCTGCCGGAGGAGAAAATGTTTTCTCCTTAAAAAAGATTGATTTAAAAAAGACTTTGATTTAAAAAGACTTGTATTCAAAAAGCCTAACAGAGAGAGAGAGGAAGCGGAATATCACAGAGACCTAGAAGTAAGAAGAACAGTAAGAAACCACCTAGCAACCACACAGCACACCCTAGCAACTGCATAAAACCCATCAGAACAGCTTAACAACTGCATGTGGTGACACATTTGGCACAGGCAGACACCTCTCACAGTTTCTCACAGAGGACACCAATAAAAACCTGCTTATCGCCATGACAACGGGAGAATTTAAGGGTGGCTCTCTTGCATGTATATTATTTTGATGCTTCTACTGCATTGTTGAAAGCACATGTTCCACAACAGTTAACAGAAAATAAACTCTGATTAATTACATTTAATTTTGTATTTCACAACAATACAAAAGTGCAAAGCATAGAAAAATACAGACTGTTCACAAGTGAGAGAGAATGTTGTGGATGGGAGCTAGACAAATTCATTTTAAAACAATGAATTTGAATGATTTTAAAAAATCACTTTACATTCAACATTACAAAAATAAATTTAATAAAATAAGATGCAACTGCCTTAATCTTATAAACAGCAAGCACTGACTATACACAAAACTGATGCATAATTCACATACTGTCTTATGAAGGCAAGACCTCATTGGCTGGATTTAGTCAATGTGACTTTGTGTAAGTCAAGAAAATACAATATTCCAGTAAAAATACCTATACTGTGAGTAAAGCTAGGCCCATGAAATTGATTATTTTAATGACAGAGCAGTCCAGGAGGGTCACCTAGTAGCATCAGCTAATTATAATAATGTCCTCATAAATATTCATGAGTTAGTCCACCATGAGAAAGTTCTTTACTGTAGAGAGACTTACCGTGACTGTTACAGCGTGACGTCTCCACCAGCCTGCTGTCTTGATCATAACACACCATGGCCTGGTAACGGTACCCCTGCCCGCACTCCTTAACATCTCCCTGAACCCTCACACTCAAAGCGCTCTCCACACGGCCCTCGGGCAGGATGCAGTCGGACCAGTTCCCCACCGGCTGGGCGTTGTATTTGTCACACGGGCAGTACTGCGTCTCACTCAGCGGGTACATCTGGCTGTTTTTACATTTATCCTTTTTCCTGCTTTTTCCTGTAATCAGAGGATGTGTTAATTACAGCACTAATTAAACTCACTGACGAATGAGTCATGAGCATCACGGTCACCTCCACATCTCCCGCCTGTCTCTGACTCACAACATCTGCCTGCAGCTGCACATGGTACCTCAGTAATACCCTGTTGTGGTCTGGCTGCATATATCTATGTGTGTATGTCTTTGTGCGTCAGAAGAAAGTGTGCATGCATAAAAACACGTGTGCACCTATGCAGTGTGTATGCAAGAGTCTGAAACTGCATGTGTCTGACAGTCCACTTGCATAAAAGAAGCACAAATGTACTTGGCAACAGTGCCTGTATGGAACTGATCACAGTATGATGGCTTGCTCGTAATCCTCCTTGTGAGAACCGAACCAGCAACCTTCTGAGCTTCAACCAGTATGTCACACCACCCAACAGCTTCCCCACACCCAAACCAGTGTTAAGAATGCCTGTCTTCATTACCGATGAGAGATCTCCTCCGTGTACGAACCCCTACACAGTCTGATGTGCAGGGAGAGAACTTGGACCAGTTGGTGAGCTGGCAGTCATCTCTGCAGGGTAACTGGCAGGGCTGGCTTACAGTGGGCATACTGCTGGCAAACCTCAGACACTGCCCGACATCCACCACTGTCCCATCCAGCTGTCTGCAGGAGATAGCTGAGGATCACACAAACACACACAGACGCAGCGGTGAGACTCAACACTCCTGTAGATTACAGGCAGGATGTGGCACCGTGCTGGCCAGCAGAGGAGCAGTGCAGATTAACAGCAATCATTTATTTATAGGACAGAATCACACGATTCACTTTGATCAGTCACTTATCTGAAGAGAAATGATCTATTAGTTTCACTCTGATATATCATATTAAACATTTGTTATGCAGCTGATTCCTATTTTTATACATTTTTAGGGTAAAATTGTAATTATGTACAGGACAGATGCTGTTTCTTATATTCACAGTGTTGTATATATTTAACACATTTTCATTTATTGTCTTCTTTTCTTAAGGTTTTATTTGTTTGTATTTCTGTTATGATGGTAAGGTGAGGAATGCGAAGTAAACTTTTTAATATTTTTAATATAATATAATATAATGCACAATATATATTATTACACTATCACACCATATCTAAGATGAACATAATCATGAAGAGTAATGAAAGCACACTGAGTGACAGTCTGATCAGATCATCTGCTGTGTCTGTAAGACAGACATGTTAATCTGCTGTCAGTCCTGTGATGGTGTACAGTAAATGACGTGAGTCTGAGGAAACAGGAAGCATTACAGTCAACACTAATGATGAAACACTGACGTTACAACCAATCAGATCACTGGTGTGAAGGGTGGCTTTACTGCTGATGTGCGTCTAGCATGAAGAAATCTTGTGTTTATTCACGATCTGCTGGATTCTGCAAGACTGAGAGCAGTTGTTTAATGAATCTGAATAAAAACACTAAAACTAGCAAATATTTAAAGAAAACAAGAACAATACACATATCTAAAGAATGCTTGAATGTTGGATAATATTTTAAGCAGACCTCAGATCAGATACTGTACACCAGAAATCTAAGAAAACCAAGTTGTTGTATATGAAGAGCTAAACAGACACACTGATGTGTTGTGGACATAGAAGCTGCATTCATAGTCTCTGTGCGGTGTTACTGGAGGTGACGGCTAATGTACCTCGTGTTTGGACTCCAGCTCCGCAGTTCTCCTGAGCTCCTTTACTGTCCCTCCGGACGCTCCACGTGACCAGCTGACATTTACGCCACTTGTGTGTTTTCCACCTGTAATTTCCAGGTCATTTCATTAATATGATTCACCGTTGTTCAGTTACCACACTGTAAATCTAAATTAGCTGACTTGATTTCAAAAAGAAAAAATCAGAAAACAGATTATCTAGGAAAATTTTAATTAATCTGTTTTGATTTTTAATCACTTATGCAGAACCCGTAGCTAATTGTTGTTTTTGATGCATAGCTGCAAGTGCCTAATAACTCCCTTCAGACGTGACTGTATTTACAATACAGCACAGTAAACATTACTATCATACAGAGAACTGAAACTGAGAAACAGAGCAGAGACATTTCTTGTGTGTGTTACCTGTAACCTGGGCAGACAGATGGAGTCTCACAGTCTTTCTCTTCATAAAGGACATCTGGACACTCCTGACCTCCATTAGCTGGTGTCTGGATGACCACTCGATAACGAGACCGTTTATTCGTCTGTCCATTCACACCTGACCATTCAAACACTCGGGTTAAAAACATCTTGAATTCAACTGCATTGATAACGTACATTATCTGAGTTTATGCACAACAGACAGACAGACAGACAGACAGACAGGTACCTGCTTCACAGGATGTTGGGCACTGTGTCCACTCACTAAAGGGTGTCACTATACAGTCTGTCTTACACGGCAGCAGACAGGGTCTGACAGACTCAGGTCGAGGGGCCTCAGGACATCTGACAGAAATAACAGACAGCTGAAATGCTTCAGAAAAATGAACATCACATCAACTGCACTAAAAACAGGTAGATGCAGAACCCAGAAACACACGTGAGAGATGTAAACTTCTGAATCATCACCAGTCTAAATGAGATTCAGTACCAGATTTATCCAGTGCATCACCACCACATAACAAACACACGTGAGAGCTGTAAACTTCTGAATCATCACCAGTCTAAATGAGATTCAGTACCAGATTTATCCAGTGCATCACTACCACATAACAAACACACGTGAGAGCTGTAAACTTCTGAATCATCACCAGTCTAAATGAGATTCAGTACCAGATTTATCCAGTGCATCACCACCACATAACAAACACACGTGAGAGCTGTAAACTTCTGAATCATCACCAGTCTAAATGAGATTCAGTACCAGATTTATCCAGTGCATCACCACCACATAACAAACACACGTGAGAGATGTAAACTTCTGAATCATCACCAGTCTAAATGAGATTCAGTACCAGATTTATCCAGTGCATCACCACCACATAACAAACACACGTGAGAGATGTAAACTTCTGAATCATCACCAGTCTAAATGAGATTCAGTACCAGATTTATCCAGTGCATCACTACCACATAACAAACACACGTGAGAGATGTAAACTTCTGAATCATCACCAGTCTAAATGAGATTCAGTACCAGATTTATCCAGTGCATCACCACCACATAACAAACACACGTGAGAGCTGTAAACTTCTGAATCATCACCAGTCTAAATGAGATTCAGTACCAGATTTATCCAGTGCATCACCACCACATAACAAACACACGTGAGAGCTGTAAACTTCTGAATCATCACCAGTCTAAATGAGATTCAGTACCAGATTTATCCAGTGCATCACCACCACATAACAAACACACGTGAGAGATGTAAACTTCTGAATCATCACCAGTCTAAATGAGATTCAGTACCAGATTTATCCAGTGCATCACTACCACATAACAAACACACGTGAGAGCTGTAAACTTCTGAATCATCACCAGTCTAAATGAGATTCAGTACCAGATTTATCCAGTGCATCACCACCACATAACAAACACACGTGAGAGATGTAAACTTCTGAATCATCACCAGTCTAAATGAGATTCAGTACCAGATTTATCCAGTGCATCACCACCACATAACAAACACACGTGAGAGCTGTAAACTTCTGAATCATCACCAGTCTAAATGAAATTCAGTACCAGATTTATCCAGTGCATCACCACCACATAACAAACACACGTGAGAGCTGTAAACTTCTGAATCATCACCAGTCTAAATGAGATTCAGTACCAGATTTATCCAGTGCATCACCACCACATAACAAACACACGTGAGAGCTGTAAACTTCTGAATCATCACCAGTCTAAATGAGATTCAGTACCAGATTTATCCAGTGCATCACCACCACATAACAAACACACGTGAGAGATGTAAACTTCTGAATCATCACCAGTCTAAATGAGATTCAGTACCAGATTTATCCAGTGCATCACCACCACATAACAAACACACGTGAGAGCTGTAAACTTCTGAATCATCACCAGTCTAAATGAGATTCAGTACCAGATTTATCCAGTGCATCACCACCACATAACAAACACACGTGAGAGCTGTAAACTTCTGAATCATCACCAGTCTAAATGAGATTCAGTACCAGATTTATCCAGTGCATCACCACCACATAACAAACACACGTGAGAGCTGTAAACTTCTGAATCATCACCAGTCTAAATGAGATTCAGTACCAGATTTATCCAGTGCATCACCACCACATAACAAACACACGTGAGAGCTGTAAACTTCTGAATCATCACCAGTCTAAATGAGATTCAGTACCAGATTTATCCAGTGCATCACCACCACATAACAAACACACGTGAGAGATGTAAACTTCTGAATCATCACCAGTCTAAATGAGATTCAGTACCAGATTTATCCAGTGCATCACCACCACATAACAAACACACGTGAGAGCTGTAAACTTCTGAATCATCACCAGTCTAAATGAGATTCAGTACCAGATTTATCCAGTGCATCACCACCACATAACAAACACACGTGAGAGATGTAAACTTCTGAATCATCACCAGTCTAAATGAGATTCAGTACCAGATTTATCCAGTGCATCACTACCACATAACAAACACACGTGAGAGCTGTAAACTTCTGAATCATCACCAGTCTAAATGAAATTCAGTACCAGATTTATCCAGTGCATCACCACCACATAACAAACACACGTGAGAGATGTAAACTTCTGAATCATCACCAGTCTAAATGAGATTCAGTACCAGATTTATCCAGTGCATCACTACCACATAACAAACACACGTGAGAGCTGTAAACTTCTGAATCATCACCAGTCTAAATGAGATTCAGTACCAGTTTTATCCAGTGCATCACCACCACATAACAAACACACAAGATGTAAACTTCTGAATCATCACCAGTCTAAATGAGATTCAGTACCAGATTTATCCAGTGCATCACTACCACATAACAAACACACAAGATGTAAACAAACCACACACTGGCAGCTCTTCACATTAGCAATTGATCAGTCAGTCTTAAAGGAGGCATATCATGAAATTTTTTATGCTTTTAGTTTAGTATGCACTGATAATTTTGTGATTTAGTAACTAATAAATGCACAAATAACATAGTTTTTATGACCAGTTCTGTATGTGAAGAAGATTCTTTATATTTTCAGAAGATTCTGTATGATCACATTAATGCCTTTAATGTTTAGATCATCAGCTATGGTTTTACACATCTTTCATCAAACTGAAACATAATAACCAACAGTCTCAATACACTACTGGCAACAAATACAAACACTGGTGGAGACTCAACAGGAGAATCAAGAGATAAAATGTCTTGACATTATGGATTACAGCAGAATCTGTGCTGAGCATGACTCTGCTGTATCTGCAGCACAACAATGCCTCGTCTCAATCTTATTTTCTGTGCTCCATGGTCGCATTATTTTCCAGATGGGCAGATAAGACCCCACATCTTGTTCCAGCTTTCAGTCATCATGTAATACTCGGTTAACATTCATACAGCTCCTCACAGTTTATGTGTACGGTTATCTTTAATCTGCTCCTGTATTTAAAGCACTGCTCCAGATCAGATAAAGATAAACAGTGCAGCAGAGGGACATGCAGTAATCTGATCTCTGATCAATCCTCCACGCTCTGGCATTCTGGGAGGAGAGTTGCCATGTGCTGCATGTTTCATGAGTCGTGAAGTTGCAGAGCTGCCACAACATAATAAAGTGAGGTCTATGTAAGGCAGATTTATTCCTAATACCAACGGAAGCTGTAAATCCTGCCAGGGAGACAAATCCGGTTTGGATGTGCAGGGCTCTCCTGGTACATTTCTGACAGAGCATTAGCAAAAATCCAAGGCAGGCAATGAGTCATTTAGATGATATTCTCAAGAATTTAAATGAAGGACGTTCCCTCGGGCTGTTCTTACCTGCTACAATCAGTTAAGAGTGCAAATTGTTTTACTGCAATATAATTATATGTGAAGGAACAGAGGATGGAAATGACTCATTGAAACTAAAATAGATCACTAAATACATTATTGTAACAAACGGAAATGATTAAACTGGAATAGGTTAGGAAATGTCCCAAAAGCATCATTGAACACAGTTCATACATTTAACTGTGAGGTAGAATAGCCACCTCTCCAAACTGTCATTATTTTTCAATTAGGATTAAATGTCATCAGTGGTGATGTTAAGTGAGGAATCACATTTCCTCTGGTTTCACTAAAGCAGTTCATTAGAACTGAGAAACGATTACATATCGTTTGTGCATCATTAATCACTTCTATCAGGATAATCTGTTAAAACAGAACTAGTCTGACTTGATAAGCAGTGTGGGCATAATAAAGGTATTCTTAAAGGGATAGTTTACCCAAAAATGAAGATTCTCACATTTACTGCCCCTAATGCTGTTTCAAACATGCATTTCTTTCTTTCCTCTATGGAAATAATTTTAAAAACCTGTTTTAGGTTAACTAACAAGCCACTTGATGCATAATGATGCATAAGACAAAACAGATTATGTAATTTTATAGCAAAAAGAGTTTTGCTTGCAACCCTCACCCCTGTTTCCTGCTGTATTCTTCACAATATAAATGACACAAAAAAGCTTAAAAGCTTCTTGAACTGTCAGGACGTGTAACAGCAGCTGTCAGTTAGTGTGAGGAGCATCAGAGGTCTGGGCTCTGAGCTTCAACAGCTCTGTCTGTGTGGTCGTGATTCTTCTCACCCTGACTCCATGAGTGACACAGAGTGGCTCAGAGCATGAAAACCTGCAGAAGACAGCTCAGCGTGATCTCAGACCTGCCCCGAATCATGACATCTGGATGGTTCATGATTTATTGGAAGCAGGTCCAGATGAGATATTTAAAAATTCTGAGCCAAGCCTTCAAACTTAGATTTATCTTTGGTTCCCATTGAATGTTTTAAAGGTAATAAAAATGGTGCGATTTCTGAGAAACGCTGCTGATATTTGAAAACTGACACCCCTCCCTTCATTGCTCAAAATAACAAACGCTGTAAAACACGGGCAACAGCTGCTGGACACGCCCTCTAATACTGATTGGCTGCGAGAGTGTTATGGTGTTGTGGTGATCGGTTTGAGCCACTATGTTTTTATCCTGTTTACACAGCCACGACTTTTAGCAAACAATATTCTTTTTTCAACACACATAAAACAGACATCTGGCAAATATTCACAAAACTGTTTGTTTGGATGGTAATGCTTCAGTTTTCAACTCCTGAAACTCTTTCTCAGAAATCGCTTACTGCACTAATGATACACACTCCTCATCTTATTGTATTATTCCAAATGTTTCATCTTCATATTATTTCTAGCTCCAAATCAAAAACGGCTTTAACCACTACACCACACCCCACATGCAACTTAATTCAGTCTTCCTGAAACAAAACAACAACCGATTCTTGTCCTGCTGTGGCAGAAACACTGGAGAACTGCAGTGCATTATCCCTGCTTTACTCAGTCTGAACTCGTCTATGTCAAAAACGTGTGGTGATTGTTTTCAGAAAGGATCTATGGGGGGATAGTGCCTCAGTGCTCAGTGATGTATTTTGTTTATGTTAAGTATGGAGTGGCTCCTCATCTTGTGGTGATTGAACTGCATTAAAGAATCAGAGCCACTTGATTACTGCCATTATCATCAATGGAAATTAACAGGGCCTGAAAATGACAGATAATTAGCCAGTGTGTGAGTGTGTATTCAGCTGTCTGGTTTGCCTGCGGTGGAATGATGGGGTGTGTGACCACACAGATGTCTGTAGAGCAGTTACAATCTGCCACTCAAACATAAGCCCAGCCCCTCGTCTTCATCTCAGCAATTCTTCATCACTCATTCTACAGACTGAGAGAACTCGGTTCACATGTGCTGCAGTTTCATCAAGATTATATGACACATCATTTTATAGAGTTTTATAAAGAGCTGGACAATGTGAACAAAATACCACACAATGCTCATGTACAGTTTGGGTAATCTGATATCTGAAAATGTTTTTATATTTATGGGGTAAGACCAATTCTGTCCAATCCAGTTAATAACTTTACCAGTTAAAGTATTTAATTTATAACTTATATTTAGGTTTACGTCCATTATGTGAGAAATACAAAGAGAAAAAGTATAAATCATAACAAATAAGTAAGTCTGTGCAAAACAGCTTTATGTTACAAAACGTGAGTAACGACACATTACATGATACAGTCAAATAAATGTAGTAAGAGCAGAACAAAATAAAGGTTTGCAAAGTGTCTAGTAATTAGTCACACTTACTTTTTGGGTGGCACCTGTCCAACGTTGACTTTAATGCAGATGACCTTGCGTGTCTGCACTCCCCTGGCGCAGGTGGATCTGTCTGCGCTGGAGGATGTGTTGAGGGCAGACGCGCTGCTGTCCTCCACACACTGACCCCAGGGGCCCGTCTGCCAGTGATAGACGATGCAGGGATGCTCGTTACAGTTCCGGACCTCCTGCAGGGCGCTGGTGTTCGGACAGCTAGAGCCCCCTGCAGGGGACGAATGAAACTGCATCTACAACTGGACCTGTCACAGCTGCCTGTCACCTCAGAATGTTCAACAACCATGAACCAATCAGCTGTGAGCTTGAGTATCAGCAAATACAGTGAAATGAAAACAAAATCTGTTGACAATCATAATTCTGTCACAGATTGTCAATACTTTAAACAGGTTACTTTAGAATAGCAAACTTTTAACCATGCTACAACTGTGTGCGTGACAAGAAACCAAAGACGAGAAACAATAACCAGAAACAACATGAACTAGCAGATGTTACTCGAGTAATTTTAAACTTCATTTAACCCTTAAATGCATCAGTGTTTCACAGTTAGAACTACATATTGGGGTCATTTCAGTCAGCATAACAAAATATTAAAATATTTTATATTTGCATAATTAACATATGCCAGGGATTAGTGACCCTATAAACGTATAAACAATAAATGAATCAGAAACCACTATTTTACTTTTTTCTTGTTTCTGTTTCTTGATAATTATAAATTGATCAAGCGTTTAATCATTTAAGGGTTAAATTTAAAATTCACAGCAACAGCACAGGAACCCTGAGGATCACAAGGAAATCTCACATATTCTGTTTTGTTTTTTCTTTGCCTCTTTTTTGCAGTGAAACAGGTCAAGTGTTAATTTCCCACAATCTCAACATAAACGCCACGTCTCCAGACATTTTAACTTGTTCCAAATTGATTGAGATGAAACACTCCACGAAATTGCCTCCTCCTAATTCTTCACAAGTGGCATGTAGTCAGTGCAGCTGGTGTGGCAGAGCCCGTGTGACTAAATAATTACTGACATTTACAGGTTTGTAGGAGACAGAACTGCCCAGAGCGCCTGTGAATCAAGATTCTCATTCTGAAAGAGACACATACTGTATATCTCCCTGCCTCCTGCTTTAAATTACAGGCACAGTATTAAACCTACTGACAGATGGATCCTTCACTGTATCTTATTAGGAATGGAGCTTTTTTTTTACACTAGGCCTAACCCTGGGTCTGTTTAAACCCTGGATTAGTCATTTTGAAAGGAGGTTAACATGTTTAATCCTGGGTTTTTCTTTAGGATTAATGATGAATTAAGGTGCTAAAGGTATATGGATGATTCTTCTATTAGGGATGTTGGGGAGAAATACAAGTTCCACACTGTTGTCTCACTGACAGAATAGTGAACTGCATTATTCAGTTGGTTTCTCCAGCTTGACTATTTAGTGTCGCACAGAGGCAATGCAAAATGAGATCAGTGCAAGTAGCTAGAAACGTCTGCTGAACATCACACATGAAGCCTCTTTCAGGTCTTATGCATTGCACTCAATGGTTTCAGAAGAGGCAAAGAGCATCTTCACAATGTTTTTACTCATGTTTACAGTATGATTAGTACAGTTTACAGATCGACTCTGAAGGACATGAATTATGCATAAGGTCTCTGCAATCAGCATCTGTAAGAAGTCAGGCAGATTTCCCACAGCACAGAGAGATCTACTCAAAGAATGAGGAAGATATCTGCGTACTGAGGGCCTTCAACTGAAGGCACGTCTGAAGAGCAGGTTCATTTAGGTTCTCAGCTTCGTTTGTGTATTCTTTGTGAATGCAACATTAATGGTGTTAACCAGAGGCTGATAAGAACACAAGGGGCCAATTAAAACATACACAAACACATCTATTTATCTACAGCAAATGAGTGTAAATCTACACACTGCACACAACAGCGGATATATACCATAAAGCTCTGGAAACTTCGGGACCCTCGTGAGACCTTGAGATAAAACAAATATTATGAGCGTCTTCACATCTTTACACATGAGCACCAACGGTAAGAATGTAAGTAGTTCAGAAAATACCAGACTAGTTCTAAAGACGTTGAAATGACAGGACTCAATGGACCATGCAAACTTCTAGAGAAAATGACTCTACAGGGTCTGAAAAACAAGACGTTTCCACACATTACCCTCCATAACTGTTATCCACGCCACTACCATTGATGTGACTGTGGGGGAAAACAGGGACAATCAGCTACAGACTCTGAGAGTTCATGACAAAACCATTTCAATGTGAAATCAAAATTCATCCTGTTTCTTTTCCCAATGCACATTCGATCCATGATTATCCTGGTATTGCAGACTAATGAGGCATGTTATGATAAATTAAACATGTTTGTCTCCTCAGTCTTCTCGACATTTTATCAACATGTTTTTGCTGTATCTGTCTCTGAAACGACTTTTCATGTATGAACAAGCAAAACAGCTTGTGAAGGACAATTCACATTGAATTTAGCGTCATATCTCTTGTCTTCAGTAGCTCACTAGTGTAAACTTGTGTTTAAACCTTGTTGGAACAGATTACGTGGATTTAGGTGATTTGGAACGTTCATGATGATGTCACAGAAAATCACTGTGGGGGTGAGCAATTACCCGCCAGACTCACAGACAGTTTTAGGTTGAGAAACGTCTCCGTTGCAGAATAAGAGTCTTACTTTGACAGTTTTCTCTGAGAGGCTAAACTTATGCGCAGCACAGAAAATGACAAGGATCTGACAAATCAGCTTGTTCAATTGGCCCCGACTCTTAAGCTGTTTAAAAATGCCTGAATGTCATTGTAATAGATAACAAAATATCAAACCAAGTGACTCTTAGTTTATAGCACAGGCACATTTTTAAGTAATACATTTAACAAAAAGAACAAAAATCTGTTTCAAATGATAAAACAGATAAACTGTAACAGGCACAGGTGAAACTTTACCCTCTCCTGCATTGTAAGCCAGTATTGCTCGAGTTCTCATCTGTTTGCCCTCTGTGGTTTTGCTGGAGCAGGTCTGGGAGCAGGTGGACCATTCAGTCCAGAGGCTGAGGGTGCAGTCTTTAGGACAGGGGACGACACAGGCCACAGGTGTCGGATAAACAGCCTCCGCACACATCTCTCTCTCCACCTCAATACCTGAATCAAAACACAGCATCAGCATCACAACTGACACAACATCACAAACCACTGTGACATTTTGAACTCACAAAAAAATCTTTCAAAAGTTACACATTTAGGGTGAAATATGACATGGACATACTGTTATAAGATTCACCAAGGCATACTTTTAATGCTCTTCAAAACACATCTGTACTACCCATGACTGCTCTTTCAAAACCATGTTATCTCAAAAAAACTTAAAAACTTAGAAAGCATAAAACTGACGGAAACCTGCAAATGTTGTCAGTGCTTTTGCATGTGGCACCGTTTGGCGTCAAACACAAGAGATCTTTAACATGCAGCCAGAAGCGCCTCAGCCTGCTTTTGGCTTTGTGAGGAACAGCAAAAAACACAGTCTGTCTGAGCAGTGAACCACAAACACCCAATAAATATTTCCATCAAACACACAGACTCTCCAAGTGCTTCCCGTCACAGACAACGATACATTATTTACATCCATCTGTGTCAGACGCCTGGCCATTTGTGAAGCAATATTGCAAGTGCCTCCCCCTCCCCTCTCTCTGTCTCTCTCTCTTGAAGAGAGTAAGGGTAGAGCAGATGTCAAGTCCGCATGATAAAAAATACTAGCAGATCAATTTAATAAGCAAGTGATGAAATGAATCTGAGGTCACAGCAGAGGCAGGTGAGGATGTCCGATTGCTCACACAGCAGAACATTATTCTACATTATTATTTCACAGGCATCATAACACTTGTTCTGAATGCATGTTCTCATGTGACTGTAAGTTCTTAAAACAACTGATGTTTTCTTGTACAGCTGCTGATGGACTGTCTATTCAGACTCTCAAATGTATGTTCAATATATATGAACCAAATAATGTAGAAATAATTGTGACTGTTCAGTGACTCCAATAACATACATCAGCATTTTCTGGAAGTTTCCACTGTTAATAATTTTAAACTGGCATTAAGAATCTAATTAGATCTTGCCAAAGGTTTTGTACAGGAGGTTTACTGAAACCTAAATACAATCTATAAATACAAACAATATATTAATTACCTTACATTTACAAAACAAGATACATGCAATTGATTCAACTGAATCAGCAGATCAGCTTATAAAGTAAAATTGAATAATAGATTTTTTGCAGTGACTGCAGAAACACTGACAGAAGGGGCACCTTGTCACAACACGCTGGTGTTAAAGAGAATTTACGAGAACTGAGATCAAGTCTAATGGCAGTCTGTCTAATATATCTGAGTGTCTCTCCAGCAGTTGCTGAGACTGTCTTTAATGAGCAAATGAAAGACAGGATCACCATTAACTGCGAGTTACAAACGTAAAGAGCTCTTACTGAGATGAGAAACTGGTCAGGACACAGCACACAACCTGAGAGAAGAGATACGACTGCCCTCTTCCAGGATAGTGTTTTGATTCCCACAGGCTAATTACTGGATTCAAAATCAATCTGATGTTTTAAAGGCATCCGTCAGAAGCTGACAGAACACAAGTAAGAATCTACCAGTCTGCTTTGGCAGTACAGCCTTTTGGCATGCCTCACGCAAGAGATTATTTCTGCATTTCTGGAATGCGAGCAGCTCCAGTTTTCTTAGGGCTTTTTACACTAACCCATGATATCGCTTGACAAGTGCAATTTTCTTTCCTGAATTGATGCATCACAGGATGAGTCATCTGGAATCACAATGTTTTTACTCAGTTTTCCCCGGAAAACACTTCAGAGTACACTAGAAAGGCTGCCACAACACTCTAATATTGATTTTCTGGGGTCTTTAAACCCTGGATTAAAGACAGTTTTAACCCTGAGTTAAGCAACACTTCACACTGATTTTGAAAGGTGCTAATTTTGAAAGGTGCTAAAGGTATATGAGGTGCTAGAATGTTAGACAGACAGCCAATCACAAACAGCCTCAGTGCTTACCTCATAAAACAGTAGTGTATAAAGGCCATTAGTAATACTGACTGTTTCTTTCATAAAAGCTATGAAAGCTGTTACCTTCACTGTTGACACAGCGGACCTGTGGAGTCTGAGTCCCCTTCCCACAGTCCGTCTCATCATCAGGTACACACTGGCCCAGTCTGAGCAGATGCCAGTTAAAACAGCTGGGATCTTCACACGGGACGGCCTCCAGCAGGTGCGGACAGCTGCTCTCACCACCCGTGGGGCTGTTAGTGATTTTTCGTTGTCTGAACTTGAAACCTTCAAATAAATGTGACAGAAAACAACCACAAACTTAAGAATTGTCTCCATATCTACAGTGTAATGTCACACTGAATACTGTATGATTGTCATTGTATTAGTCACAAGGTCATTTTGTGTGGAGGTATGATGTTTTTAGATGATGTCTGTTTAAGGTTAAGTCTTACAAAATCCATCAAGAACATGGGCAGCACACCACCCAATACAAGAAGAAATCATATTCTGCATAAAGAAAATTAGGCCATGAATTTTGAACCATTGAGAAATTAAAAATTTTTCCCCTCTTTTTTCTCCTCGGTTCTCCTCTTTATCATATTTTATCTTTTACATATATTTATCATATGTTTTAAGCGTGCGAGTGGGTGTGTTTATCTGTGGGCTGTATGTATGCTCTGACAGTATACATACATCTGATGTAATTGATGTACAGTGAGGAAAACAGCTGTTACCACCGTATGCTGCAGTATCTCACAGGTTCTTTTTGGCAGTAATCGTCATGTTCACTTGTTTCAGTAGATGTACTGTCGGTTACAGTCATGTTTACCTTTCTTTATGACACGCTCATCACAGTTCTCAAAGGTGCAGGGTCCCCAGGCGCCCCACGGAGACACTTCACACTCCACAGGGCAGGGGATGTGACACAGCTGCGTGGTACTGGGAGTGGATCCCATGCAAAAGCGACTGTCCACGGGCTGTGACGCTGTAATGCAAATATGCGCATTAAAACACAGCACTGCAACAAGAACACACATGGAGAACAATTAGATTCACACCACAGGAGACAACAAACAGCAGTATTAAACACGCTCCACAGAACCTGTCTGTTCCCACTGAACCACAGCAGAGAACAACAGAAGACAACCAGAGCTACGAGAAGACCCACACACAACAGATTTCAAAAGATTTCAGCCATTTCAATGCCATCTTAACTTACACAGCCATCCTTCACAAAGTTCTACTATTCTCATGACTTTAAAGGGAGAGTTCACCCAAAACTGAAAATGTTTGCATCCTTTACTCACACTCCAAACCTGTATGACTGTTTCTGATGATATTTTAAGAAATGTCTCAAACTGGTTTTGTGTCCATTCAATGGAACTCCACTGTTGTTTGGTTACCAACATACTTCAGAATATCTACTTTTGTGTTCCTCACAAGCCAAAAAGTCATACAGGTTTCGAATGACATGAGAATGAGTATATGATGGAAGAATGTTTGGGTGAACTACCCCTTTACAAATTCTATAAACTGACACAGGATAGCTGCACAGAAAGATTGCACAGAAATGCAAAAAAGTTTGCAGATTAGAGGTCGTTGTTCTACTGGAACTATAAAATACAACCCTAAAAATAACCCTAAAACCCTCACAACACTGCTGCATGAATTGTTGACAGGATTTCTCTGCGTGAGAAGCTGTCATGTAAAACTGAAGACTGACACGACTGCTGTTTTTACTTTACAGCGAGGTAAACTCTACCAGCAGAGTACTGGAAAGCTGACAGCTGCTGTGAGTTCTGCTCTCTGGAGAACTGTTTCCCCACCTGCGCCCATTCACAACTTAGTCCCAGAAGACTGATGCTGCTGCAGATCTTCAGGAATAACTGATATTTCTGAATAACACTTTCTGTGAGCAGATGCGCCTGGAACGACACTTCACCTCATAACTGTTACGACAGATTCCCAAAATAAACAGAGAGGCCGTTTTCAGCTTAATGAAGCATCATTTAAGTGAACATAACACTGCACAGGTCCTTGTTCACGGGCCAGATGGTGTGAACCTTCCAAGTTTCTGTCTAATGAACATCTGCGGTGGATGCCTGCTCAGATAAACAGGTTTAGCTCCAAACCAAGCAGAAGAAAGACACACAACTGATCTTCAGAAAGAACAGCTTGTGGTCTTTCTGTGGAGACACTGTGGAATTAAGATGCGTTTTGGATGTGAAGGTTTTGCCTCTCCTTTAGGGAGAAAGGGCCTGGGAAATATATCAACACAAGACATTTTTCAGTACTAAACAATTTCATGAGGTTTCTCAGACATGTACTGCAAATCCCACTGTAAACTGAAGAACACCAGCAGGTGTGTCCAGTGTGAAAAGACCCACAAGCTGTTTGCAATTTCACTTACAAATACATAAAAAAAACTTCCTCAGAGGGACTTTTTATAACCAGTCAATCTCTGTCAGTTTTCTGGTGCCCAAAGGAGAACATCAACTAAAAGAGAGTTGCATCAGTATCTACAGTTCTAATGAGCTCTCTGTGGACACACGTAACAAAACACAGAAAACAAACAGCCAGGAAACAGTGTATAAACACACCTCAGGCATGGAGAACTGATCTAACAAAAACATTACACCAGAAAAATTCCATGTTGTTGGATCCTAATGTCACTGAAGCACATATGTGCCACTGTTCTGACTGTGAGTCAAAAGTCTGAAATTGAGATGTTCTGAAATTTTTACCTCTGCAAATTTTCTACTGGCCTTCTAAGGTTGAATGCATTTAGTGTAAAAGCATTTTCCAGTTGTTTACACATCACGTCACACATGTAGCACATTGACGTCAGAAAATAACCCCAAAATATTCATTTCATTTAAAGGTCATGACGGGTTAAGGATCTTACCTGAGATCTCAAAGCTGATGGAGAGGAGAGGAGGGGAACTAGGTGTCTGTCCATTCACAGACTTGCCATCTACAAAACAGACACACACTAAAACTCTTTGCTATAACACCGTTAGTGTTCCACAGCAGCACACGCTACATCACTACACACACTGTAACTATTTCCAGAATATTACAGCTTCAAAAGATGAATGTGAGGTACTGTATAAACTAGTTAGCTTTTATTCCAGCCCAGATCTAAAAATAAAGGTTGTTTAATGGTTCTTTGCAACATGTTTGTTTTAGCGAAGAACTCTCTCCTCATCAATATCCTGTTTTCCTCTGATGGGTTCCTGAATTGGCAATATGATTGTTAGAGTTACTTTATATTGTTACAAATGTAAATGCTGAAGCTGAAAACACCATGGCTGGGTGAGAGCGTCGCACCATCGCATCGCTCCTGCAGCGCACTGACGCTCCAGTGCATTCTCCCATAAACCTTCTGCAGCGCCTGCACTCGTGTATCTGCTGTCAGTGGAGCAGATTACCTCCACTGAAGAGAAGCACTTCCTGCAGCACGCTGATAAGGGTGCACATCTCCACAATACTCCACCTGTCACCCTTTTAACAGCGTGTCTTTAACCAGTGCATTTCATATGCTTAGCACTCATCGGCTCTAACGCGCAGCGACATGTGGATTACGATAAGTTTGAATGTGCAGACGATACAGTTCTAAGCGTGAAAAGAGGAAGCAGGAAGGAGTGAGGAAGGTAAGATACTTCCCTTGAAGATGGATGGACCTCTAATGCAGTCATAATGCATGTGTACGCAACATGTCAAAAAATGCTGATGCAATGTATACAGTAGATGTGTGTGCATGCGGGTGGAACATTGGGAAGGAAGAGTATGAGAGATTGTATACATGATGGAGTACGTGTGTGCATACCGTAAATTCTGTTTTATTTTACACAAACTAATTTTCACAGCTGCAGATTTACTTTATATTAAAGCTAAAACTAAAACATAAACTATTAATTCTGTAAAATGAAAAAAATTCCAACAATAACAATAACAACATTTAAAATAACAAATTGATCTTTTTAATGAAGCAAAACTAAGCACAGCCCTTGGAATAACTGAATGATATCAAATCTGGCAATAATTTTAAGCCTAGTAAAGAGTATCCTAATATTAAAGTGCTCCAGCTCAACTCTAGTGCTTAACGATCTGGGCTGGTGATCAAAAGGTTGTAGGTTCAAACCCACAGAGTTTAATCCATGAAGTTGTGATGTGATATGTGTATGCTGTAAATCAGTCAGGTTAAAGAGAGCCAGTTAATTGACTTCTTACAGCACATTGAATGTATCTGTCATGGTGATGTCTGTTGTTGTTAATCAATACATTACCATACATTGTCGAGTGTAGCGTTTTACCTTGTTTGTCTTTACTGTTGTTGATGTTGCTGAGCAGTTCAGTGTTGGTCTGGACGCAGTACACCTCTCTGCTCTGCACACCTCCACTGCACAGCCCAGTCTGATTGCCACGGCGACGGTCCTGCTGGCTCAACAGCGCTTCAACACGACACTCACTCCATTCTGTGCTCTGCCAGCCATAACTACAATTTTTAAATTTATGCAAAAAATGATTATTAATTATTTTATATCTGCTTCATTGCATGGTATCCTTTAAAAAATTCCTTTCTCCATTTGTTTTTACATAAACTTGTGTGGCTTCATCAATATTCAATAAAAGAAACTATTTTTTGCATGTCATATATTCCGGGACCAGAAAAAAATCTAATTTTTAGAGTTTTTAGCCCTGGTGTGTTCTACAGACAGCTGTTTATCACTGTAGATAATGAGGACAAGGCATCAGTTTCACTCTGTTATTGAAGTACTCATCCCTCTGGTTGCAACACCAAACTTTAACTGCTTTAAACAACACTTGTGATCGTCTGCTGTGAATGCAGGCTGCTCTCTGAAGCCCAGAGACAAGCAGCTCTGATAAATGATTTCAAACCAACCAAACTCTGATGTCAAGAGACTGTGGGTCTGAAATATAAGCTGAAGGGTCTATAAAGAGTCTTTTACAGCATGTACATTTCTTTAAAACTGAAGCTATTCCATCATAAGATGAAAGATTACATTCAGTGACGGGTACTTTGCTTTCAAATGTAATGATGGCTGTCAGTACTGACTGTTTATCTAAATGTCAGCTCAAAGGTTTTTCTGTCATAGCTCAGGCTTCATACAGCTCTGTATGTTTCACTCAGAATCAGAATCAACTTTGTTTTAGATGTATTTTTTTAATCCTTAGGAGAAATAAAAAATTAAACAACTGTTGACATAGTTAAAGTACAGAGCTATGTGAACGTGGTTAGCATAGATACTGTAATGTTGTCTTCTGAAACTCTAGAATGGGACATGTGAGATTTTTTTCTAATCTTTTCTAAAGCAAAAAACCAGAGAAGCAAAAGTCTCCATTAATTCTTCTTGCTATTTAAGGAGAAACAATTAAGATGTTAATGAGACTGTTAATGAGACTGAATTTGTGATTTCTCTTTCCTGCAATTTTTGCACCACTAACGACACTAAATGTTTTGTATTGTATTGCAAAACCAACAGATATTTCCTAACATTCTGTACAGAGTCAGACCTGCTGGCAGCTGATTGGACAAACAGGTATTTCCTCTCACACCATTGGTTGAGAAAGGTGACACATCAGATTGTCAGACTATCAGCAATGTTTAAAAAACCCAGAAGTTAACCTATAAATGGCTTATGTGTAGTTGTACATTAAATTGGAACAGGATCAATTATTTAAAGTGAGAAAAAATGACGCATCTCACTATTATTTTTGCTCTGTGTGTTTGTAGTATGTGGGTGAAACAAAGCTTGTATGTCTATGAGGATGTGCCAGAATGTGCCATCTGTGAGAGAATAAGATTAGAGCAGCTTCACAGAGCTGCAAAGATCACTTCCATTTGTCTGTGGCTCTGGACTGTCCCGATCCATTTCGCTCGGGCTCCATATGCTGTTGTTCTGAGACCAGTGGCTCACACAGAGCGCGGGTCGTTCTGATCCACATGAGCATTTCTCTGTCATCAGAGCAGAACACTTTTCTGTTTCAACATGCTGAGAAGACACTTCTGTTCAAACTGGCTGGTTTCATGTATTGTAAGAAAAAATCTCAGTTGTTTCTCTTAGACAGCAATGAGATTAAATTGAGAGTTAATGAAACTAAAGGTGAAGTGTGTGTGACGTTTTTTGATGTAAAAAAGTGTTTTTTAGTATCCCATCTTAACATGCGTCCTAATATGGCTTGTCAACATTAAAGAAGCCATTCAAAAGATGATTTGCCCAAAAACACAGCGTTACATTTGAAAAACAGTTTCTAAAGGGAAAACCAGATACAATGACCAACAAATGGCATGTGTGTGCTTTAGGGATTTAAAAATTACATAAAAAACTATAACCTGTATTAGCTCATCTATTCTCCTAAACCAATTTAAAAGACACATCACAGATGATGTGAATGAAACGTAACTGAGTCCCATTAACTCCTTTGAGCTTGGAAAGTTTCCTCTCTGAGCAACACTGAGCACATTTTCCTCTGGGTCTGACACATTTTGCCATTTAACAAGATGAAAATAAATGGTTGAGTTTGTATGACATAATGCCCTCACTCCATGACAAATCAATCCACTGCTTTTCCAGAAACAAAACCATGAAAATTAAATCTTCTGACTCAAGAAAAGACAAGCACAGTGATGCTTACTGTCAATTGTACATATACAGTACAGTATATACAGTACAGCTTCCAAAAATAACTCGCCAAACATCAACTGAGTAAAACCTCTAAGAGCGAGTCAGACGCTCACTGATGACATGAGATTCTTTTCAACAGTGTACAAACAGACAGGAAAACATAAGTCACGACTCCGTCATCTTCTAATAACTACAACAACTTCAACCACAGTGGCCCTGCACAAATATGCAAGAGAAAAGCTAACATATACTGCACGCAAGAAAGCAGCTATTTAATCTAATTGTCATAAAAACAAAATCTATTTTTATTAAAACAAAAAGAGAACAGTTCATGGCCTGTAACATTATGTCCTGTAACTATTTTTAAAATTGACAGCAGTTTTAAATTATTAAAAAGTGTTGCGGTGTGGCAAATGAATTTTGAAATATAATATTCTATGTAGTTTCTCAATTAATACAGAGTCATAATTATAATTATGTAAAACAGCAGAAGTTTCAGATGGAGAAGTCTATACATACCTACATATCCAAAATATACACATGCAAGTTTGCAATACTTATTATGTACAGCACATAAACTGTAAACCTCAAACGCTCTGCCAAATGTGTAAATGTACATTAGGTTTTGTAGAACCATGTAACCGGTGGTACCTACGTGGGGCAGGGCGGGACCTCGGGCCCCTCAGGCTCACATGCTTCATGTTCCTCCAGAGGGGGACACTCGGCCCCGCCTGCAACAGGAAGTTGCATCGGCTGTCTACTGCGAGAGCGTGAGCCCTGGGGAATGCTGGCGTCTCTGCAGGTCTTGGAACAGGAACCCCACGGGCCCCATTCACTGAGCACACAGTCTTTGGTCATCAGGCAGGACTGGTATGTTTCGGGAAGGCTCCAGTGGGGACACTGGCTGATACAGATGAGATGCAGGGAGACTGGTTAGTTAAGATGACCAGATACTACAGATACAGATAACAAGAGCATATTTCAAGACAGAGAGTACTGAAGATAAAACGTAACTGTCATAAATATCTAGACAGAAAGTGGGTCAGATCAGTAAAAAATAAGAATATAGGAAAGTGCTCTGATATAAAATTTAGTGAGTCATTTGTTGACCTGATTCAAACTAACAACTTTTGAAACTTTTCTGTCTGATTCTGTCTGCATCAGCCAATAGTAATCTGACTGACTGTGCTGTATGTTTGTTTACTGTTTATTATTTAATGGCACAAAGACTTTCTATTTCATCACATAAATAAATGTAGACTAAAACCCCCAAATAACACAGTTCTGTAGATTAAACGGTACAGGAAGAATTAACATGGTACTGAATGTTATAATCACTCAACACAACATTCTGTAATGTATATAAAAGTATATTATATAATCAGAAATGTTTATAAAAGTACCAGCTTACATCATGTTTCAAGATACCACCGCAGTATGTTTGTCTTTAAACACTTTAATAACATGCTTTTGCAACTTTAACTCAATTTGCAGTAGCCAAAATTCGCATCAGCTTTTGTAATTATTTCAGTGTTCAGTAACTGCAGCACACAAGTGCAGAATTTTCTCTGTTATTTTCTCCGCAGGCGACGCAGCCGATGAGCCATTAGAGTTTAATTACAGCCTGTTTCCTGCGCAGGCAGCCTCATCGAGAAGCCCGTTATTCAGGTGCCGTGGCTGCCAAATGCACTTCAGGGCACGTGGACCCTTAAACACACAAACTTCAAATCTGCCACTGTTTTCGCTCACTTTCATCTAGATGAAGATGTCTCTCAAACACTTAAAGATCTGGCAACAAAATGGCACCATATTGTCCCATTACTGCTGAGGAGCAGCATTCTTCCTGAGGTACAATAACAGCAGTGACTGCAGGTACTTGGCAGAAATGAGAAGAAAGTGTGTTGCTGAAATAGACTGTGTGCACTATAAACTCTCCACAATTCAGATGCTTTAATATAAAGCTCAACATTCATGTATTTTTTTCAGAGAACCCATAATTTTAATCAAATCAAACAACCATTGTAATCAATTAAATTATTAAATTATATATACCCATAACAAGGACATGCCATTTGGCTGTCTTTAAGGTTATTACACTATAAACTGTGAGGTTTACAGCACTGACAAAAGCTAAATCATGAAAGAGAACAGATATAAATGGTTTGTTTTTATCGGCCAATTACTAATAAACTGTTTCAGAAAATGTTTGTTTCACTTTCCTGAACTGGCAAAACAACTATGAATATTTCATAGCCAAAGATAAACACATCACAGATTCATATTTATGCAGTTAACATTTACCACCAAATGATCAAGTTATGGGTGAAGTTACTCCTTGCCTCAAGCTTCCCCATCACTCCTTCTGAATCATATTGAGCACAAAATAACATGAACAGGCTGGTCCAATCAGCATTAATGTGATTTGCTTCCTAACTTCTGTGATTACAATAAAACTTCTCAAATTAATACAAAACTCTTCATATTTTGTTGTGGCACACGCTCATGCCGTGTCACAGATCTGCTGTTGGGGAATATACAGTTGTCGTCGCTGCAGCCGACAACAGACATGGCGAGTGTGTCTGACTGCACAACAGAGACGCAGACGTATGTTCACAAAGTCTTCACTCGTCAGCCACTGACAGTGTGTGGAGATGCTGGAATCAAGTTTTAAAACCATTGAACTTCTATTGTATAGTCACAAAAACTTGCAGCTCAGTCCATCCACATAGATCTGCCCAGAACTGTAAAAAAACCATGCTGGTCTTTTCAGCTCAGTGTTTATTTCTATGGGGAAACAAGCAATAAAAACATCTTTGGAAATAAAGAACTGTGTGTGCGCTTACATTCAAATCATTTATTCCAAAGTAAAAATTTTTCATCAGCCAAATGACAATAAAGCGTAATGAAGATGTTGTGGAAGATCTCAAAAGTGTGCCTGTCTGCAGCAAAATTAATGTCCATACTTCTGAGAAATAACAAGTGAAAAAATGACCCGTTTCTCTGAAAACAGAGCAAGTTCCTCCAGCTATTTTTCCTCTAGTGTTATTATTATTATTATTACAGTTATTGATAATGATCTGACAACAAGGTAAAAGGTTGCGTCTTGTTTCAGACGTGCCAGACACACTTCAGCTCACCTGAGCGACACAACGCTTCCGTTTCGATGGACACACACCACCGGCCGAAACTGGTACCCGACCTCGATGTCCCAGAGATCTCCATCCGGTCGGTTCAGCCTGTTGCGGGTCCTCTTGGTTTTGATGAGCTCGCGCATCTCCGGGTCCCGGTCTGCTTTCCGCGCTTTGCCTTTCCGCCGGCGGGCCTGTCGGGCGGCTCGCGGGGGGCCGGAGAGGGCGGTCGGCGGGGGCAGCGGTGGTTGCGGGGGCAGTTTGCACTCGCTCCACCCGCCCACCCGGAGACTGAACACCGTCTCCCTGCCCTCGCACGCCCTCGGCGCGCAGGTCTGGAACTCCGTCAGGTTGGGGCACGGAAGCCCCCCGAAAAGCGGCGGTGCCAACACGGAGCGTACGCGGTTCTGGAGACCCAGCCCGCAGGTTTTGGAGCAAGTGGTCCATGGAGAGAACTCGGTCACCACGCAGTCCTGCGGGCAGGGGATGAGACAGGCTTGTTCCTGCCGGGGCTTGGGCTCAAAGTACTCGCAGATGGCATTGTCGGCCGGCGACCCGTCTGCTTTGAGCACACAGACCACCTCGCGGGTCTGGATGCCCTCCTCGCCTTGTAAACATAAGCCATGAGCGGCCGTCCGCGGAGACACGGGCGCACACTGGACCCAAGCGCCCTGCCTCCAGCCGTACAGCTGCTTGTGCCAGTCGCAGACGCGGAAGCAGCTCTGCTGGTTGGCCGGCCGGGTGGACTGAAGGCAGTTGGTATGAAGGGTGGTCCAGCCCTCCACATGAGCGCACCACACCGCCCGACTCTGACTCCCACCTGGACCGCACTCGCTGCCCATACACCTGCCCCATGGACCTGGAGACAAGCACATACTGTTATTATAGACAAACGTTACTGTATTGATTCTTCAGCTGAGAATGTTGTTCTTGAAGTAAAACAGTAAAGGAAGATATAGCCTTTCCCCCTCCAGACTGAATGCCCACAGCCTACATGCAGTAAGTTCAGTAAATGTTTAATGCATATTGCAAAAGTATAAACAAGTACTATCGCTCTCATCATTTCATCTACGAAACAACTGATGAAAGTGAATCACAGCTCATTGACTGCTGATTGTGCTGCTCTGCAGGAAGGCAACAGTAATTGTCATCCTGTTTTATTAAAGAACAGCAGGACAGACACATTAAAACCTGACACCAGCTCTGACAAATGCAACACGATTCAACACTGCTGCAGGTCTGATAACCCTAACCCTTTTCTAAACAGAATGTCTTTAAAGAGTTAATGCTTAAAAACATTAATCAATTAATAAATGGATTCAGGGTTATCCATTTAAGAAAGATATATAGAGTGTACAGAGTGCAGCCTAACCAAAAACTCAAAGCATGACAAACAGATATCTAGAACGCAAAAAGAACTGTGATTATGCTTTGTGGGCTCAGTCTTACACCCACATTACAAAATTAGCCTTTATCACCATTAATTATCACTGTATTCTATTAGCTGTGTCACCACAGCATCTCATTTTCACCATATTCACTGTCTCCGGCATGATGAAGTGTTCTCTCTGTAATGAGGCACCATGAAAATCCATCTGAGAAGGTTTTGGTTTTAAATGCTGCTTATGTTAAACATGAGCAGGAGAAATGGAGTATGTAGGTTTTGTTAGGTAAAAATGGATGTCATGTATGAACATGCTGGGACCTGACATTGTCTACTGGCCTATAACAATAAACAAGAAAAAATTCGATTTCTACATTTTCTAAGAAAATGCAAGCGGTGCTTGGCCAACAAGCCACTCAGATTGAGGTGACATTCATTTTCATGGCACAAACGTATACTTATGTTGAGTGTTTTGTTCCCTAACCCAAATCTGAGCGATGGTAATAGTTACGCTTACCTTTGCAAACACAACAGCAAACATTAGAGCAGCTGTAACTGCACAACATGCCCCTGATTCCCCCCTCTCACTGTAATTGATTTTATTTGAGGGAGAGGGTGGTGGGGTGCTGTGTGCACCCTGCAGGTCACTGTGTTTCATTATCACACGAGGACGTTTCCCACTGTTGACTTAAAAAGGGAAAAGTCCACATGAGCTGTGTTCCAAAACCTAGCACGCTGCCTACCTAGACAGCATATTAAAACTGACTAGTTTACCCAACATTTGTGTTCCTGTCAAATAAACATAATCCTAACCTAAACCCTTCCCACAACCCAAACCATCTAGGAACATGTCCTACTTAGGAAAGTCACTGTGACCATGTGGTGTATACTGGGTCAAAATGGCGACAATACAATCTTTAGTTTGCTCTCACAAATAAGCCAGCAAATCACTGCTAATGCTAAAGGTATGTAGAGATCTTGATCATAAGAACTACACAGAACTACAGAGAAATAGAGAAATAATGACGGCTCACTGCTCTGTTTATGTCACGGGTGTAATGGCTGCACAACGTGTCAGCAGTGGAAGGGGGCTGAGCTGCTGTAGCTTTCCTCAGGCAAACTGTCTTTGTGAAAACACAAATGAACGCAATCTCTGCACAATCATTTCACCCAAAACAATAAATATTTCCTATTCATGTCTCAGAAAGTCCCCTACAGGGTTAGAAGGGATTTATAGACAGTGGTGTTTGGAGAGGTGCAAGGAGAAATGATACAGCTTTCAAATGTGCTCCAATAAAGCTGCTGCAAGCGACTGTTTCAGAACTCCACACATAAAATATCCATGATGTCTGACAGAGATCACTGAAATAAAGTCTTGAGAAATCCCACCTATGTAAACAGCACTAGGTTCTACAAACTGCAGAAAAGGTTTGATTGATGCTGTTGCCAACTACTTTTAACAGAAAGTTGCTAAATGTTGTTAGATGATATCATATACTAATTATCATATTACACATGACAACATCCCCTCATTTGTGCATTCCGTCTATTGCCGGCCCTTTACATCTGTCTTGCTTCTCTCCTGGTCTGAGCTCACATACGGTATATTTAATACAGCGAAGGGCCAATAAAGCTGTTCTCATTTACATATGTGTTTGTTTCTGTTGTCAAACAACAAAACGAATATGAAACAATGACTGAATGCAACCCAATAAAAATTCATTTTAACCAGCATTTACATTTTACAACAGTCACTTCAACTTCCACATACACAGTGTACATATACACACAACACACACACACACACATTTATTTATATATATATATATATGCACAGATTTATATATTTTTTAATATGTTTGCTGCCTTTAATAGGTAGTGGCACTACCACACAGTTATTACATTTAAAAGTTAAAATTTTAACAATCCCTTCTTTGAACTTCCAGCAGTAGAGTTAAATATGTAGTGATGCATACAGATAGTGTGCTACGAGGTTTTGGTCATACTGTACCCCTTAGTCCCTCTTCCATCTCCTAGACTGGGCTCATGGCTACAGGAAGAGACCTGCCGCTGGTCAGTCCTGATCAATATCTCACACATCATTATTTCCTGCACATGCAGGAGACACCGGCTGTCATGATAAAAGGTTATTCTGGCTGACAAAGTGCTGGTCCATCAACATCTGACAGGTGCACAAGAGAACAGAGTGTAGACAATTCCAGCTGTCCATCAGACAAACCACAGTTCAGTGTGGAACAATAAACGAGAAGACACATCTGACTGTGTCCATTTAATAACGCAAGTTATAACTTGGCAATAATAATTTACATGTATTAGATATGGTTAGAGACTAAATTATTAAATTAACCTGCTTTTAAAAATGCTTTAAATATTTTTTTGGGAATATTACACATAAAGTGACAGACATCACAGAAACAGGTGAGCTGAGAAATCACAGCTGTCTCTATGATAAAGACCTTTCACATTATTCTCATATTTTCTTATTGAGAATAATAATATCTAGTTTCCTCTGCATTACTGTGACAGGACGAGTCACGAGTTCCAGTCTTCACGGAGGTGTAAATCTGGCTGGTCGTGTGAACAGACGTATTTATCTGGAAATGTGCAATGAGCCACAAGACTCGCTTTAATAAATGATCTTCAATTCCCTAAGGAGGAAGCTTGATGTTATAGTATGCTTTATTAGAACAACGAACTCTGTCCAAAAAGAGAAATGAAAGTTTGATTATTCATGATATTAAAAAGTGTATTAGACCAGTGCCTGCTGTAGTACAGCGAGACTTCACATCAAAATTGCTGGATAAACTTTAAACATAGAAAAAATTTGCATGTAATGAGTGAAACATGAGAAGCCTTCATCAAAGTCAAGAAAACTCTTGAAGGGTATAATTTTTTTAATTTGCAGCAGACCCTTTTGATCGTGTGTTTTTTAAATCACTTTAAATGAATATATTCTCCTGATCAGCTTCTTTCTGTGTGTCAAATGAAAAAAATATGTTTATTCTTCCCCATTCCAGCTCGACTAAGAAAAGAGTCACTCATGAGCAAGAAAACTGACCTCAGGCAAACAGCATTAAATTCATGAGCAATCTGAGAAATTTCTTAAGACGTTCTGGAGATAGATGGAGCTAGCTGTGTGCCTTCAGCCTCCAACATCTCTGCCCATTCCAAAGTTAATTCCTAGCACTGTAGTCAGATATTGGCATCCCAAAGGCAAACTTTTTATGGCAGGAGTAAAAGCTGCTGTGAAACAGGAATGATGATACAGACTGACGTTTACGTGCAACAGTAACTGTACAGTAAGTTGAAACATGCTCTTGGGAAAGTTGGCCGGGAGAAAATCGGTTTTGCTGAAGTTATCTGAAAATGAATTCATCCGGCGCCACTACAAATCTATACTCAGCAGGTGAAATAATTTGCTCGTTATCTTTGGTCTTTAACAAGTAGAATGTTCAATAAAAAGAAGCATTACGAGAACATTAAAGAGCCTCTATGTTCTAAAGGATGTCTCGATATGAAGGAAAGCGAACAGAACATCCATGATGATCAACCGAGCTGAGCTGGCAGAAAAAATCCAAACTTTTAAAAGCTCCAATTGAAAGAACAAACTTTAAATCGCATTAACTGCAAAACGACAGTGAGAGTTTCATTCGTTTCAGGCATAAACATTTTAATGTTGTTTCTCTTTTCTGAACCCCCACAGGCACAGATGAGAAGTCACAGCAGGTGTCTGCATCCAGCACTAAATATTAATACAGTGCCTGTGTGCTGCGCTTTGTTGATGGCGATCTGACACGCCACCTTTGCGAGAAACTTCCCTTGAGGCCGTTGGAAAGTAAAAAGAGGTTTTTAACCAGCGCAGAGGAGCCAGACCTGAGCAATGCACCCTTCAGATAAAAAACATTAGGTGTGAGGTCTGGAGTGTGAGTGGACTGGCTGGTGAACAGCGAGAACTGATGCTTTAGAGAAGAATGCTACATGTAAAACAGCAGAGGCCTGCAGCTGCAGGACAGGATGCATTACTGTCCGCTGGGCTGCTGTGAGCTATAATGTAGCATTCTGAAAAACAGACGGAAAACACTTGAAGACAAAAATAAAATGATTCACTTCAAACTGTCAGGTGAAGTTGTTCTTTTAAAAACAAACCTCAGCCAAACAACATCACCAGGTCATTTCGCCTGCTAGAACTGGTTTAAAGTGTGCCAGCAAAACAGATAATTCACTCTGACCTGCCTTTAGTGAGACAGTTTAAATACAGGATGTACACAAAAGATTGACAATGACCCAACATGCAAAGGTGAAATGCAGTTGATTTATTTGCATTTTGGCATATCTTTGGAGAGCAGCTATATGCATCTCCTGCAATTCATCTGCTGTAGGCCAGCAGGGGCAGATTCAAACCCGGGTTCAAATCAAGCATTCAAATCACGCACGAGAAACAGCCTAATAAAGTGTGCCAGCAAAACAGATAATTCACTCTGACCTGCCTTTAGTGAGACATTTAAAGGTGTCACAAAAGTTATATATATATTTCTCTACAAGCCACTTTTTTTTAGCAGAAAACCACTGGAAGATTTATTTTAATATACAGTATACACACACACACATCTTGGCATTTGAAAATAATCTTATGCCGCCACTTTTATTACAACACAAAAAGCACTTCAGTCATTTAAGTTTAATGTATTCCTTGGCATTTGCAAATATTATAATCCTGCCTCTTTGATTGGAACAATACAGCAGGAGAAAGATTTTCATAACCTCAGAACAAACGTGTAAACAGGGCACTGCTGAGTAAGAACAAGACTCAGAGATTTTGTGCTGCAGCTGCAGGCCAGCAGGGAAATCAGCATGGCTGCACTGCAGAAAAAACAGCAGGGCTGTAGAGACAGACTGAGAGAAAACACACCAGCACTGCTGCAGCATCTCCACACTATGAGAACATGAATCCAGAGGCACAATGCTGAAGAGACCGATCTGACCATCATCACTGCAGACTGAACCTGCTCTGATCCACTGACACTTAACATCAGCTGTCTGAGTCTCACTGCAGAAGATCATTCAAACACCAGCAGAAACATCAGTGTGGATTGTTCTCAGTTCCACCGCAGGAGAACCTGTGGTTCACAAAAACATGCATACACTGCACTAAACCCTGGGTTATCTTCTTCAAACCTCGCTTTTAACCCCGGGTGAAGCAATTTTTCACACTTCTGTAGTTCTGAAAGGAGGCTGCCACTACTTAAAAACAGGATGTGTACGCATTACGAGTCGTATTCATCAATGTTGTTGACCTCATAAATATGTAAATAAGAGCAATATTGATTCAGTCAATGTTATGAACCTCATAACAACACATAATTAAGAATGATAACCCGGGGTTTACAAACAAAACAAAATATCATTAAACACAAACACACAGTATTCATTATTAACCCAAGGCAAAATGTAGCACTGTGGAATAAAATATTTAGTGCAATATGCTTTTGTATACAGCACGTCGGCATATACAGCAGATTTTCCAGGTATATACTGTCAAAAGTAGTATGCCAGTATGGTATTATGAACACAGTCCATGTCAATGTGTTTGTTTACCGTCACCTCCCACATTAGATAAGAGTAAATGTATATCTGTAGATTTAAACCTAAAAACCAACCCGCACAGAGCAACCACAGACACAGTGAACCACAGCAACAATCTCATATCAAACACAGCACAAAGGGTGAATAATTCATAATTCAATGTTGTCGTCTTGTTCTAACACCTGCGATCCGGGATTGAGGGTATTTAAATAAATTACTTCTGCAAAATTGGGACTTAAAATAGTTTAAAGCCAAAGGACCAAAGTCAACATAAAAATGACACCTTTTTATCTTCATAAATCTGCTTTAATTTGATTAGACTGCAATGGGTAAGACATTTCTACACAGTCTGAATAAAAATGCAAATGAATCAACTTTCTTTCTAAGGCATGTAGCTGTGATTTAGTAGTAACATAATTAGGGTACATTTTAAATTCATGTTAAACCTGTCTGTAACAGATTGCCCTCTTTTACATCCAGCTCTCCAAAATAAAAACATATAAAAATCAATGACATAATTAATATTGCCATAAGGTTATATAATAAGCGTAGAAGTATTTGAACATTGACGTGATAAAACTTTTGTTTGAGCACAGTGAAACTGGTGACACACGCACACACATTTCTTTCATCTTAGGGGAGCTCTACAGAAATTTGACTGAAGAACATGGCAGGCCTGTGATAAGCAGAGCAGATAAAAATAGCCTCTAAGGGGACATCTGCTGTGATGAAGACCTGGTGTGTCCTTAGACCTCACGTCTCTCTCTCTCTCTCTCTCTCTCTCTCTCTCTCTCTCTCTGTCTCTAATGGGGCTGATCAGTGTTTCTGGCAGGTCTCTGATGGGCCCTTTCAGGTCAAACACAAATTGAATAATTTGTCTCCGCTGTAAAGGTCAGAAGTTCATGTTTACTGTCACCTGAACATTTTTGCTTTTTAACGTTTCTAACCCTCAAGTGTAACTTCATGGACTTTTCCTGCTAGTTTTGTTCATGTGATGAAACTCGTGTGGCACAATGTTTACACAGATAAATGCACTTAAGTGTAATCTGATTACAGGTAAACAGGCTCTTAGGCTCTAAACATTCTTTACACATGTATGTAAACCTTCATTTACATTTTACAGTTACAATATGTGTCAGACAACAATGTATTAGATATCGTATATATAACAGCAATAATATTTTCATTTACAACCAGTTTTCTTTGCAGGTCAAGTACTGTCATAACAGAAGAACAGTTTGAATCTTCCTGAGCAGATGAAAGTTAACTAAACTGCTGACATGTTTATAGCAGCTACCTGAATGTTTCTCCAACACCTCCTTGAGAACTGAGGAATGTTCAACAGCACCACACCAAACACTCGAGTCTGTAACTTTTAAAATGGATTTGAATTTCTGATATTTCTGTGAATAATACAATAGGAAATGCATATTAAATATTAATACATATGTAAACAGGAATATAAATAAACACTGCCGATCTTGGATCCTTCTTACTGAGGCACTTTGATTTGTCGAGAAATGTGACAAATCATTTATCAAACATTCTTAGAAACAAAAATCATTCAGTGTAACTTTAAATAACTGATGCTTAACAGGATGTTTCATATTCATTTTAAACATCAGTGTATAGAAACTGCACACACAATGAGTGATTTCTAGCTGATAAAATATGTTATCAAAACCCCAACATAAAGATTCACTATAGACATTTTCATGCCTTTTTTAAGTCATATCTGATATTTCCAGGTTTTCTGTAGAAACAGAGTCAATGACTAAAGGATTTCAACTGTATGTAAAACGGATCTCACAGAATACAGTCCCTCCCAAAAAAGTGAAGAAACTGCAGCTCTGCGCGGTACAACATTTACAACAGGCTGTCACAGCACCACTGAAGTGATTGTAGCTGAAAGGAAGGAATGCAACAGTCTTTCAAGTGCAGCAAGGAAACAACATGAAAGAAAGAACAGACCTGTTGAGGATTCTCCAGGTTCACACGACACGCCTTCCAATGTGTTCACATGAAATGATTTATGAGCAACTTCCAGATTTTAATAGGCCAGAGTTACACATGACGCATCAAGCCAAAAGTTAATAATCATGGGAAACAGGCTAGTATGAGGATTTTAATGTGGCCATTACAGGAAGAGTATCAGGCAGTAATATACAAAAGCAATTGATGCTTCCTGTTCAGCGAGCTAAAATTAATCTTGCATTAGATAATGAGACTCTTAAATCAGACAGAAGATCATAATCACACTCCTCCCGCTCCATATGTTGATTTATTTAGGTTCATACATATACTTCTATTTTAGCTGAATCTTACAAGTCAAAGCTCACCATATATTTATTAAAAATCGGAAAGTGCAGGAGATGATGTCTAATATTGGGACACATATGCAAGTATATTAAAGATAACAATATGCATAAAGAATAAGTGTGCATGCATAAATGTGCAGTCAGAGCAGTATATCACAGACAGATCTCTGGATCAGATTTTCACCAGCTCAGTGATGAAACAAGGAAATCAAATCACACATACTTGAGCTGAAGGAGAAATCCAGGCCATATCTAGAAATCAGAAGATCATAAAGACTAGACACCATAGCAACCACTCTGAACACTCTAGCATCTGCATGGCAACCACCTGCAATGTTTCCTCACAACATGTAAAAACCTTCAAATATCTGAGTTTCAGAGAGACCTGCATGTAGATTGCCTGGAGGCCAGAGTAAATTGTGCAGCTCTCCATAGAGATGACGCTCACTGCACTGTGATCTCCGCAGGCGGAGCACAATGAGGCCTGACGAGAGCAAGATGAATGATCACACTTCTGTATTTCTGTGTCCTGTGATTGTTTCACTCCCTGAGTCAAACATGCGTAATGTACAAGACAGAGAGAGAGAGAGAGAGCACATGGTCACATAGGTGGTCACATGAGTCAGTTTACATATGGAATTACTGCTTGTTGGACTCCAAATAAGCAGAAAAATATATACTGACAAGAAAAAAATACTACAGGCACAAATACATACACTTGTTTGTTACTTGGTTCTGAAAAAATTGCTTTTTTCATTAATTTCTCGACAAGGATTTTTAAAAAGTTCTCAAAAAAACATCCTCTATTTAAACCATGAACCAAAGCAACCAGCTCAAAAATGAATCACAGGATTTACAACACTATACTGGCACTAAGCCTTTTAACAAAGCGCTGTGACATCATCATCTTATTACAAATACAAAATAGGTAACAAAAATGCTAAATTCAGACTGAGTAAACACATTATTTCTGCTTTTTTTCCAAGTTACATGACAAAACTAATGACTTTCAGTTCAGTAAACTCAGTTCACAACCCTACAGCAAACTTGACATGAACACACTTCAATGGAGTCTTAATCTACAGACCTTTGAAAATCACATCAATCAGTTTAAGTTTAAAACTCTCAATCAAACCAGGTAACCTGACCCAACACACAAGTAAACGCAGAAAGAGAACGAGGTGATCAATAAAGAACAGCAACAGAGAAGCAGGGATTTATCTCAGTAAACAGACCAACATGCCTCCCAACATCTGGAGTTTTCCCACATATTTCCAGTTTAATCACATAACGACAGGGTTGGATGAGCGTTTGCTGAGTCCATCCTCTTGGGATTAACGTTCTAATCAGAGACGCAGGGGACTGTGGGTCAGGTAAAGCACAAACTCAGGTCAAAAACACTTGTCTACCGGGTCCTCTCACACTTTCTAACAGACCTCATCTTCATGCCAATCCATGTCTTAAAGTTGTTCCAGACAATTCTTCTTCCCAAGAACTAGAGCCTAGTGTTAACACCTCAACCGTTTCTTGCTGCTGCTCTCAAGTTATAACTCCATAAATCAAGCATCTCATTTCTCTCCGTTTGTGCTTCTTCTAAGGAATTTTAGAAGATCTGATGCAAAGTATTTAATAAATAAAATACATTAAAATAAAAGGTAAAACATACATTTCCTGTGGCATCAACTCAATTATTTGTATTCGACCAAACTATATGCTAAACGCACACAAAAAAAATCAGTTTTATCATACAGTGTTGAATATGACTGACTGTCAGTACAGTTGATCTGGAGCAGGACACAGAGCTCATCAGAGTATTACTGGAATAACTCACACACAGTTTGTGGAGTAAAGCAGGTGGACTGGAGGATGGTTCAGCAGACCGGTATCAGGAGAGCCGTGTTTAAAGACACTCCAGCCGGAGGAGCTTCAAAAAAAACTCAACAGACCTCTTCTCCAAAGATCAGACGCTGACTGACCCCCAAGACAGAGCAGAAATGGAAGGAACTGAGAAAACCCTGACACTGTTTCTTCGCCTGCTTTGATGTATTCAGCGATGCATTAGCAGTGTCCAGCAGCAAACAACAAGCGATGCATATATTTGCTCAGATAACATGGGTCACACACTGTAACGTCACACACAGTTTTGCACAACATTCAGAATTTTTGCCATCCAATTGTAGGAATACAGCAAATATCTTATAAAGAAATAGAGAGGTTATACTATACTCAGGACTTCAGAGTGTTGATAAGCACTGAACAGCAACTCTTACTAAAATTTAACCAATATATGATGTCTTGCATTAGCAAATGTAGCCTGACATCTAGACAGATGTAAGATTTGTTCTCTGTGAATGTTGTTATATTGACCAAGGAGTAATAAACTCAGCTCATATCTATATTTACTATCATGAAAGAAACATCTCTTCATCTACTCCTGACTCTCTTACATCATCTAGTGAACTGTTACCCTATAACATCAAACAGTGCTGCAGAAGAAACTCATCCAAAATCAGTTATCCAAAACCAATCCTGTTTCGTCCCTCCACATGGAATCTCCTCACCAATCTGTGCTCATGTAAATACCAGCTGCCTGAATCCTGTGAGCCATGGCAACACACACATGCAAATACACACACATACAGATCTGCACACACATATCACACACACATATAAATCCTTTCAAAACTGTCACTAGCCAAAGCTAGATCACACACATCTGTCCCTTTTTTTTTTTTTACAAATTATACAGGCTACTGGAGATGAGAAGAGCACAGAGACTCTATACAAGACTGCTTGATTCACCAGCAGGATAGCAAGAGATCCAGCTGACCTACATACAAAAATACACACACTTACTGACACACTCACACACACACGCTCATGGCACATGGCCACCCTACTGCAAACACTTAAAACAAAAAATATACACACACACTAAATACCACGCAAACATGAGCGCACACACACACAGTCTTGAGCATGTCTTCCTCTATGTCAGTAAACTCAGAGGACAGGAGGTTGAGTGGAGATAATCTAGGCCTGATGATATGACAGTAAAAACTATGTGACAGCAGAAATGTATCTATGTACAGACTGTAGCTTTATCAATCCATTTGAACATTTTTTCTGACTGTCAATGGGCAGAACTGCTTTGCTTTACATGTAAGAGAAATGAAGAAACATTGAGTAATGCAAAAACAGTTGCAAACAGGTTTTTAAGGGGACAGGCACAATGCCAATCAGTATATAGTAGTTCTGTATTGTTGCCGGGCAACTTCAAAACCTGCCACATTAATGCTGAATTCTGAGTCAGTATCATCTTTTTTATAATAATGCATTTACTGTACTGCACTACACTGAATACAATGACTACCTGTATGTTATAATATATGCTCATACCATAATTTTAAATAAGCCATATCGTGATATGACATTTGGCCACGCTGCCCTTCCCAATAACAATGTGCTATCTCCATTTAAAGAAACTCAGTAAAACCCTCATAGAAACACACACTGTAGTAAAACGCTCGGAGGCAGAGTATAAAGAGAATAAAGATGCAAGAAAGCTCAAAACGATGCCATGCTTAATATAACTCTGTCATCACATCACGGTTACCATGGCTACAGCTGTCAGCATGGCACATGACTGACAGCTGTGACAACAGTGTAATCCAATCCCCTGACTGCAGAAACACTCCCAGCGCCCGAGCGCAGTCGGATGCAGAGATCTGGATGTGAACTGCGTGGGGAGAGCGTGTAGGCAGCACACCGGAGAGTCGCCCGATACATGAGCAACATTCTGACACAAGAGAAACTCTCATTCAGGACCTGTAGCAGCTTCAGGGCGAGCCTCAGACAGTGTGAGAGCACACAGTATCCAGATCACAGCTATCAGAAAAACTGCAAAAATGGTTTGAATAATTTTCACACAGCTGAAAATTAGTGAAAAGATTTTAACTACATTAAAATCTAGAAAACTAGATTTTTAACTACAAACTAGAAGTAACCATAAAAACATGCGGAGCGGGACTATCCATCTGACACTGGCAAAGTAAGGAGTGTTTTAAGACACCTTTCTTCAAGGGCTTTAAGTCTACTTAAAATCAGATCTGTTTACAACAACCGTTTTTACAGTCCAATCAATTCCTAAAGTGTGAAATCAAGATACTGATGAAAATTGGGATTTTATTGGCGTGTACTTTTCATTCAGCTTAAATAAAAGAGAGGTGGGTGGTTTAAGAGAATCCTCTGTTGGGTTGTGTGGAGAAGCATACAAATTTTGTTTAGAACAACACTAGAATGAATTAATAATGACAAAATGGTTATTTTAGGCTCAATTATTCTATAATATGTAACATATAAAGCAGCCGCTCACTCACATATAACCCACTGCAAACAATATCTGCAGTTCCTCAGCACAAATTCATCATGTTCTCCTGATGTGTGTTATATTTTTTGATGGAGGGAGAGAGGACATGAAGAAAGTCATTCGAGAAATCAAAGCAAGTGCATTAGAATTAGAATTAGAGCAATATGTCAGTGGCATGTAGTGAAGTATAATAAGATGAGATAGAAATGAAGCTTCTGTCTTTATAAAAGATGTGGAGAGTTCAACAACAGAGTGTAAGTGTGCTGCCACAGCAAGAACTGCCATAAACACCACCCACTTCAGAGAGAGAGACCCAGTGAGAGAGAGACCCAGAGAGAGAGAGAGAAAGAGAGACCCAGAGAGAGAGAGAGACCCAGAGAGAGAGAGAGAAAGAGAGACCCAGAGAGAGAGAGAGACCCAGAGAGAGAGACACCCAGAGAGAGAGAGAGAGAGAGAGAGAGACCCAGAGAGAGAGAGACCCAGAGAGAGAGAGAGACCCAGAGAGAGAGAGACCCAGAGTGAGAGACCCAGAGAGAGAGACCCAGAGAGAGAGACCCAGAGAGAGAGAGAGAAAGAGAGACCAGAGAGAGAGAGAGACCCAGAGAGAGAGAGACCCAGAGAGAGAGAGAGAGAGAGAGAGAGACCCAGAGAGAGAGAGAGACCCAGAGAGAGAGAGAGAGAGACCCAGAGAGACCCAAAGAGAGAGACCCAGAGAGAGAGACCCAGAGAGAGAGACCCAGAGAGAGAGAGAGAGAGAGAGAGCCCAGAGAGAGAGACCCAGAGAGAGAGACACAGAGAGAGAGACCCAGAGAGAGAGAGAGACCCAGAGAGAGAGAGAGAGAGAGAGAGAAGGATTGTAAAGTTTCAAAGTTTCATACATAGTACAAAATAGGAAATAAAAACCCACTAGAAAGAACGAATGAGATCTCAAGAAACTCAAGAAGAGGGTTAAAAACTTGCAACAGATGGAGACTTCTGCCTCCTGAGAAAGAGATCTTAGATATCAGTAGAAGATCTCAACAAACTGTGATCAGATTTGCCTTAGACTCCAAAGTCTGCAATCAGTCAGACAGCAATACAAACTCAGAGCAAATAATATGATCTTTGCTATCCATATTAACTTCATAGCTCTTTCTCAGAACTCCCCAGCTAAGAAAACACATGCAAGACTCTATAAAATGTTCCAGTTGGGTGGATGGATGGATGAACTCAAAAGCAGAAGTCTGAGGAAGAGGATTCACACTGTCTCTGCTTCCAGATGCAGGAACCTGTCACACATGATCATCTGGAGTAACAATACAGCAGACATGACACATTCAGGTTGACGACTTCTGAGACCTTGTTTTGCTTGTTCAAGTCTGTTTATTGAAGCTATATGAAGAAAAGATTCCAGTCATTATGTTACCAGCAGTGACGGTCACACGGTCTCTAGTGTTGAAACTGCACAAATCCCCACAAATGTACCATCTACTCATCAAACACACATGCTAGACCCAGTTTAGCCCTAATACCCAGTGTCACAGATCTGAACCAGAATCAAAACTGTGTATTTCTTCAGTTCTTCAGAACAGCAGCAGAACTCAATCAATTCTAAATTTAGACAACAAAAGTGCAGAATTATTTCTGTCATTGCTGCTTGAAAATCTAGTTTTACACACACACACACACACACACACACACCTGAGTGGACGCAGGGTTAGCGGATACTTATAAAAACAAACTCTTAATTATAATTCCCTGTGGACGATTATGAACAATGGGTGGAGAAAATGTGACAACCGCTTAAAATTATGTGATAAACATAATGAAATGTTTTCTCTAGTTTCACATCTGTCACACTTAAAAACACACATCCTGGCTCACATATTATCCCAAAGGAATATGTGCTACATTTCAGAAGGCAGAAATGCTTCACATAATGAATACCAGCTCTGCTTTACATCAGACTGCTTCCGGAAATCAAAATAAATGACGCTCCCACCGTGCAACGCAATTAGACGTGCAGCTATCTTAAATTAGCGACAAATTTAGGTGCTTCAAACGAAGAACAAATAAAAATCTATCATACAAGAGAAAGACACTTTCTAAACAGCTAAACGCTATTAAACCATTAGAGAGAATAATTCAGAGAACTCAGAGAAAGCCAGCCTCGTTTGTATGCATGGCCTACATATAAAGCTCGCCAGGCTCGAGGGTTCGTTTTCCTGTAGATCCGTATGAAAATCAGGGTCACACGGGCTGACATTAAAACGCAATCTCTGAAATGAGTTTGGAATTTTCTTCTGAATGATATGGCACATTTCCTTATCTGGCTCCCGGAATAAAGGTGACAATTAAGCCACCTAGTTTTCCTCCCTTTCAATTTTCTTAAAATAACATCAGCCGACATTTATATGTCTGACACTCTCACACTACTCTTTCAAAAAAGGCTTCTATTTTCACTTATTTTAAGATTCGGAGCCTTTAGACAGACTCCCAGACTCTATAAGACCTTTGAAAACAGCATTTATTTGGGCTATAAGTGGCCTCTGACCTTTTGATCTTATTCTGAACTCAACAAACTCCAAAGTGATTGGAAACTTACAAGGTCCACATGGACACACCTGACTGGTCATATATCTCCAGTGAATGAAAGTGTTGAGTTCTTAGGAGTTCCAGTTAAAAGAGCAACCTGCACGTTCTTGCTTTATTACAACAGATTATAGAAGCAGTGTGATGTGAAGCATGAAAAGCAATCCCAGAGCTTCTCACAAGAGAACTTTGCACCAGAAGACAAGAGATGTGTATTCTGGGCAATCTCTATTTTAAGAGTGGATAAACAACACAGCATACATTAACTCTTTTTATTGGTTGTGATGAACTGACTAGAGTCAACAAGATACTAAAAGTATTTTTGTAAATGTCCATCAGAGTTTTTGACACAGACTTACAAACTACACAGACTTATAAAGCATCTGGATTGTGCTCAAGGTTCTGATATTAAACCGCTGCTTTTAAGGTAAAACAAAATGCTCTCTAAGCTTGGCCATGTAATGCATGTCCCAAGATGCCCTTTGGCTCTGAAGAGGAAAACCCGGCTAGAGCTCTGAGAAACATCTCCAGTCTGTCAAGAAATGATGCTCAAGTAACCGTCCGCTGAAGGGAAGCTGCTTTACAAACAGACCAAACGAGACACTGTACAATCACTGACTGATCTGCAACAGCATAAAGGTTTTTTCTTTGGATTGTAAATAAGACAGCTGTGTGTGTGTGTGTGTGTGTGTGTGTGTGTGTGTGTGTGTGTGTGTGTGTGTGTGTGTGTGTGTGTGTGTGTGCAGGAATAGAAGAGAAACCCTTAAGGCAAGTCAGGTCACTCTGCAGCCATCTTGGTAACATCCCTGGGTAGCTGTTATCTATTTATAAACAAGTTTGAAGGTACAGCTGCTATCTGCTTGAACGCTGGAAGACCACGATTTCCAAAACTACTACAAAACCACACAAGCCAATGAAATTTCAGTTAAATATGTTACATCAGCAATAACAATTGACAACTATGGTCTCAAGTGTTGCATTTAAGGCATTTAAGGCCCAAATCACACCAAAACTACTTGAAGCTGGTCCAGCTAATGCACGTGTTATATATATATATATATATATATATATATATATATATATATATATATATATATATATATATATATAACACGCTTGCTAGAAATAAAAATATATATATATATATATATATATATGCTTCTAGAAATAAAAAGAAGGATTATTCCTCTTCATTTCGCTGATGTTTAATCAAGAACACAAGTCAAGGTTACAGATGATATCACACTGCTATTAAGAATCTGAGTCAATATTACTTAGATCAGTTACAGTGGAGGGTCAAACAGACCGTCTCAGTCTATCCATGTGTGGAGATGTGGAAATGTGGAGAGGACGGCTGTTCTCCAACATGGCAGAACATCAAACCCACGTTCTGAATGCAAAAGTGAAGAGAATTATAGACAGAACCAATGAACTCGGCCTGCTTATCAGGAATACGAGGACCATGTACGGATTTGTATGGATAAATAAAAAGCTTGTCTTATTATAGAAACACTGCTTCACTCCAGGTCTGATATTGTCATCAGAACATCAACATCATCACAAGGGGATTTCAGCCATGCACAGCTGATTTATTGCCCTTCTGTGAAGCCAATAAAAAAAAAGATAGAAACCAAATCCCCCACAGGTTAAAGCTCTGACTCTTCCACGCTCACACTCACTATGCATACAATGATACAATATCTCCCTCCCTCTGCACTCTAGAATGCAGAATAACACCATCACACCCTGAGCGATGCTTCTTATCAGTCATAATATCATGAGAATGTGAAATGGCACAGACGTCAGACATCTGCCCATCCCGGACAGACGGTGGTTTTGTTTTCAACGTAGCGAGTCGTGCTGTAATCATCATGTCCTGCAGAAGACAGATATGTCAGTTAAGTTTGTCGCTGGGCTGTTCTGCATGTGTGTCCCGGGAACACTTTCACAGTATAAATGCCAGCAGCCCCTTTAATCTACTTACAGCATCTGGCCAATGAGAGAATCCAGTCTGATCAGACACCAGCACGCAAAATATTTATTAATATTATGCAAAATAAATAAATACATTTATGTACATAATGACTACACAATGCTTGTATACAAAGTTTAATTTAAAATACTGATTTTAATTTTTAAAAAGTAATAATTGTGTCTCAACAGGATGATTTTCAGTACTGTATTACAGTAATGTTTTTATTACATTACAGTAATGAGAATTACATTTTTTTATTAATCTTACATAAAACAATGAGAATTTTGGGCGGGCAGGAAAACACATTTGCACTATACACAAATTAGAAATCCTTGGGTTGAATTATGACCTCGCTTCATTAGAATCACCTTCTAACAGTAATTACTGGTTTATTTACTTCACCCTGTTACTGCTTCTGTTCTGTGCAGCTGATGGAGAAATAAATTCACCATCCAAAGTCAAATAATTTGTTACTTTTATTAGCTCCCTTTCATATATGCTCACATTTTATAACAATAATGGCAGGGCTGTTGTCTAATATGAGGAATCAAACAATCGACAGGCTAATGAAGCAGCCTGCTGTGCGGAAATGAGGATGTTCAGTTCTGTGCAGACTGTGAGAATGCTGAGAAATAATTCAAACACTCTTTGAAGACAGAAGACCTATACTTGTCCTTATTCTTATTCCTCAACCAAACGAATTACGCTGTAACTTTGCTGGGCCAGCATGGAGTTAAAGCCTAGAACCTTCACACTCATCACAGCACTTGACTAAAACAGTCATACCTGTCTCCCAGAAGTACAGTGACTTCTCGTCCCCTGACGTTTGGGATTGGGTGCTCCAGACTCCACAGAGCAGTAAAAATAACCTCCATAAACACAGGAACTCTGTCCTTGCACCCCTAACACCAAGTCCCATGGCTTCCCCGAGTCCAATAAAATCCACTCGGTCGGCAGGACACGAAACCTTAACAAGAGCAGAGAAAGAACTTCAGGAGCACAGACTGAAGAGTTTGTCTATCTGGAGTCAGTGTTCCCTGTAGCAGCGCTGCATGAGGAAGATCTGACGCTCTTCTGCTCCTCTGGTTGGCTACAGAAAACAGGAGAATGTTTATGGCTGAACAACAGAGAACATCAGCCACCGATTTGATTGCTCTCTCTGTCCTCTGCTTACTGCAGCTGACTGACGCGATAGCTATCCTCCCTCCCTCTCGTCTCCTCTCCTCTCTCCCTCCCTCTCTCTCTCTCTCTCTCTCTCTCTCCCTCTCTCTCATGGTTAGAGCATGCTCCTGTGATGCTGAAGATCGTAGCAGAGAGCTGACGGTAAGGGAGGTAGGGAGAAGGAGAGAGGTTTATGATTCTGTGTGTCTGTGTTTGAAAGCACTAGAGTTAAAGGCTCCAGCGATTAAAGCTTGAATATGTTATTAATGAAAGCTTTTCAGATGTTTCAAGACACTTCAAAACACTGAAGGATGACTGAAAGCAAATACTGCAGGCAGTATTACTCTGTTATTTCATAATAAAGGCTCTGCCTGAGATTCTGCCATTTTATGTTGACTTAAGTACATTTTTAAATATTGCACTTCTGTTTATATATATGCAATTAACTACGTCAACTACAAGCAAATATTTATGGAAAATTTAATCCTGAATTCTTATTGTACTTATTGTACTGTCCATTCTCAGTTTATCAACACAAGCTGTAGTGATGTCATTCTGCCGGGTAAGATCACTAAATCCAGCTGACTGACTTGTTAATCCACTTCTCTAAGCTCAATAGTTAAGGTCATGAACTTGAGAGCTAGATTCTTACACGAGTTGATACGAAACACTTCCACACTAGAGTTTGTGTTGCACCCGAGTCCGTCTGACCTCAGAGATTGTTGATTGGTCAGACCGGTTTTCTGTTGTAGCCGCATCGCATGTGTCTATGACAGGCAATATCAAAGCAAAAATAATGTATTAAGTTTGTTTAGAGGTCGCAAGATCCAGTGCCATTTGATAACAACATTCAAAACATGTGACAGGGGTCATATTTTCTTTGCAAATACATTCGATTTTTCATGATTTTTTTTCATGAACTCTTCCTTTAAGAATATTTATATTCATTTAAGAGTTCTCTTAATCCAAGTGGCACAAACAGACATGCATTTTAACACAGAAAGACAAACACAGGAAGAAATAATTTATTTCATATAAAGAAATGAAGCTCAATTATTAACAAGGCCACTGGGAGTGTGGGTTTTATGAATGATAGTTTAGCTGGAAAAGGAGAAGCTGGCAGGAAATGGTCTCTTCCACTCCAGTGAGCTGACAAAGCACCAGCTCTGAGTGAATCTACTCAAGCAGAAGCTGCCCGGGTCAATGCTAATATTCACTCAGAACCACTGGAAGCCCTGAGCAGAGGCAGAACCTGCAGGAAACACAGAGACAGACGTCTGAAGTGATGGTTTTTAAAGAACCAAATGACATTAAGAAGAACAAAGAGTGAATTAAAGATCACAACGTTTTTCTCAATGAGTCAGTCAAACTGCATGAGGGTCTAATCCAGGTCGAATAGTTTTTTCAACGTTTATATCATGTTCTGCCTCTGTGATTGGAACTTTATGAGGGGGCGGTAAACAAAGCCGCTAGTTTAATCCTATCACATCTGATCCATCACAACTCATCTGAGGTTAAAGATCACACACGCAGAGATGATAAAAGACATTAAGATATTAGGTTATAAACACCACTTCATGAAAAAACACAAAGACCACTGATAATAGACTTTAACAACACATTTTTTTCTAATCCTGCCAGATTTCCAGGGAAGAAGAAAAATGTCTCAATCCTAACTAATAATCTACTTTTCCTCTAGATTTAATCTCACTGTGGTGAGATCTGGGATTTCTTTCCTACAGCTTTCCACAATTTGTGACTTCAGGTAGAAATGATACTCTAAAAAGATTAAATCAGTTAATGTCGCTTCGCTAAATTTTTAGCCAAGCCTGAGAGAACAGAACGCTGCCAGAATCAGATGACAGTTTTTTCGGGCGGCAGTGACAGGCCTTGCTGTGATACATTAGACTGCAGTCAATGACTCACAGGGTGAATGCAATGACAGCAGCACCACAGTCATGTAGGACTAACAGTCGCCACAGTAACGTCTGAAGCCACTGACCCACGTTTACAGGATGAAGATGAAGCGAGAGTCTAACAGAGATGGACACTGCTGATGGTTTGAATGAATGAGCGTTACAAACACTACAGTGTTGGTATTTGTAGTGTTCATACCGCTTAGTCATTCGAACCATCAGCAGTGTATCTGTTTAAGAGATTTTTTTAGTTTCCACATCAAGTTATGACTGCACATTATTCCAAAGGAAAGAAATTCTATTATATTATATTCTAATAACTCAGAAGCTGCAATGTGTACAAATCTTGTGTACAAATATTCTGTAAGTGTATTCTTCTGTGAGAGACCATTTAAATAGCCAATATCCTTAACTTTTACCTGCCGTATATTAACGCAATGGTAAAGCGTGTCGACATGTATGAATGTATTTATTCTGAGTTTTGTGTATGCAGATTGTGTGTGGAGGGTGTGTGCTGGATTATGATCTTAAATCATCCAGCTACCTCTCACTGTTAAACCAGTCTGAGCTCATGGAGGAGAAAACCAATTAATCTGATGAGATTCTTCAGGCCGTCGTCATGAAAGAGTGACGCTGCTGCACTTTAGTGCATCATTATCTTTATTTACTTCTCTGATGAGCCGGACCTCAGTAAAACACAGAGCTAAACCACAAACACTCACTGCCAGCTCTACAGATCCACAATTCAAAACAGCTTCATGAATCCAGATTAATGGTTCAGATTCACATCCCCAATTTGATCCATCGATGCAGTAACACAAATATGTACAAATATAAAATGAAATGTTAAATGTACGTTTTAAAATGGAATAAATTTATGGTTTCTAGACCTGGAAGGCAATGGTAAACAATAAACTTTTTTATAGTTCATTGAAAGTTCTATATACATTTAGTAAAAGTTTTAAAAAGTGGAAACTTCTAGTTGTGTTAGCAACGTAATTCCTGTGGCTGGATCTATAAAGCACTTTTTTAATGTACTTACATGCCTGAAATTCTGTGACAAACATGCATAAATAATATAACATATATATCAATCTGTTCAATAATATAATTCATTGATTGATCAGTTAGCATAAATGTGATGATGATGACGAGTTACTATTAACAAAGAGTGGCATTTCAGAAATGTAAAAAACTGATCAGCATGACAGCAGTATTATTGTACATAACATGTACATTCAGAGAAAATCATCCTTCTGCTTATACGGATGAAGGCAGGTCGAGTTCACAGTATCAAAGTGAATGTGGGTCAGCAGAATTAAAGCAAACTGACTTCAAAGTCAAGAAACGGGTCAAACTCTGCAGTCTTTACCATTAATCTGTCTAAATAACAGCGCAAAATCCAGCTCCAGTCCTCGTGTTAAACACATTTGACATGGCATTGCAAAGACTGTTTGACTGAACAACCAAAGTGGCTTTCAGGGTGCCTGTTCTGTGTTTATAAGAGCCCGTGTTTTTTTTTTTTTATTTATGGCCGTCTTCATATATATGACATAGAAGGAAAACAGTGCAATGAATCCTTGAATCTGTTTCACAGTGCGAATCAAATTCTTTTATCTCTCAATAATTAAAGCAACAATGTTCATTTGTTCGTGAAAATATGCGTTTTCCCTCCGTCTTGAAATGATGAAATTAAAGAGGACATTGGGTTCCTCTGACCTGTACTGTAACTCGCTCATTAAGAGACCTCACCAGCAGCGAGACTCGTCATTCATTACCATCACCATGGAAACAAAGTCTGACAGCTCATGACAAGCAGACAAAAGCTCGCTGTCACTTCAAACAAGCATATGATATGAAACACACAATCTGTAATCATATATTATAAAATACAGAGACCATCAACTCTCTAGCAATACCACAGAAACCAGCAGAACACTCTGGCAATGCCCTAGAAACCACCCACATCAGCCTGGAAACTGCCTGGAAACCACTTAAGCATCTGCCTAGAAAAGCAACATTCAAACTCCAAATCTCTTTTATCCACCCAACTATTCAAACATATAAGGTGTATATGCTTCAGGATTTATCAGACTGTTTTTAACACTGAAAGTCTGTCTTGACAAACTGTGATCTTTCATGCTGCTCAATGTTTTAGTCTGAAAGAACATTTTTCCACAAGCTCTGAGAGAACTGATTGTGCTAAGGTCATCTGGCTACAGTGTGAGATCAGGCAGGGCAATATTTAATATCTGGACAGCCAGTCTACTGGACCACCACCACAGGAGATGCTCCAACAATCTGATCTACAAGTCTGCCAGGCCAGTCCCTCACCACCGCCACAGAGCCAAAATATAAGACAACACTTTAGGCTTGTGGAAGTGATTAGTTTGTGAAAAATGAGCAAGATGACATTAACATCCTGAAATTATTTCTTACTGTAAGCTATGCAGGTTAATCTAAGCAGTTTGTTCATAGCACCATCCCCATGACAAAGTTAAGGACATGCATTCTACACATGAACATAAATACAGATTCTTTAAAACTAGAAGCGCTCTTTCTGTTTCCATACAAACACACATCCCTGCATGCCTGCCTGTACATTTTACAGTATGTGTAAAGCAGTAAAGAGATCATTTCATCTCTGACCACTTGAAATGTTCTGAGAACACACAAACAAACAAACACACAAACAAACAAACAAACAAAACAAACACACAAACAAACAAACAAACACACAAACAAACACACAAACAAACAAACAAACACACACAAACAAACAAACAAACAAACAAACAAACAAACAAACAAACAGGACTCACTATCAACAAGAAGTTTATTTTCCATCAGAAATCATTTCTCACACGTTGTCTATAAGTTGCAGGAGTTAAACAGTGCTGTCATCATATACTGTCATCATTTACTGTCATCATTTACTGTCATCATTTATTGTGATCATTTACTGTGATCATTTACTGTCATCATTTATTGTGATCATTTACTGTGATCATTTACTGTCATCATTTACTGTCATCATTTACTGTGATCATTTACTGTCATCATTTATTGTGATCATTTACTGTGATCATTTACTGTCATCATTTACTGTCATCATTTACTGTCTTCATTTATTGTCATCATTTACTGTCATCATTTACTGTCATCATTTACTGTCATCATTTATTGTGATCATTTACTGTCATCATTTACTGTCATCATTTATTGTGATCATTTACTGTCATCATTTACTGTCATCATTTACTGTGATCATTTACTGTGATCATTTACTGTCATCATTTACTGTGATCATTTACTGTCATCATTTACTGTGATCATTTACTGTCATCATTTATTGTGATCATTTACTGTGATCATTTACTGGCATCATTTACTGTGATCATTTACTGTCATCATTTACTGTCATCATTTACTGTCATCATTTACTGTCATCATTTACTGTCTTCATTTATTGTCATCATTTACTGTCATCATTTACTGTCATCATTTACTGTCATCATTTATTGTGATCATTTATTGTCATCATTTACTGTCATCATTTACTGTCATCATTTACTGTCATCATTTATTGTCATCATTTACAGACAACAATACTGTGATCATTTACTGTCATCATTTACAGTCAAACAGTCACATTTACTGTCATCATTTACTGTCATCATTTACTATTTATTGTCATCATTTACTGTCATCATTTACTGTCATCACTTACTGTCATCATTTAACAAACAACTGTATCAACATTACATTTACTGTCAACATTTAATGTCATCATTTACTGTCATCATTTACTGTCATCATTTATTGTCATCATTTACTGTCATGTCATTTATTTATTTACTGTATCATTTACTGTCATCATTTACTGTCATCATTTATTGTACATCATTTATGTATCATTTACTGTCATCATTTACTGTGACAACATTTACGTCATCATTTACACATTTACGACATTTATTGTGACATTTCATCATTTACTGTCACATTACGATCATTTAAACTGTCATCATTTACTGTCATCATTTATGTATCATTTACTGTCATCATTTACTGTCATCAAAATTTATTGTCATCATTTACACACATAATTTACTGTCATCATTTACTGTCATCATTTATTGTGATCATTTAATCATTTACTGTCATCATTTACTGTCAACAATTTACTGTCATCATTTACTGTACAATTACAGTCATATTTACTGTCATCATTTATTGTATCATTTATTGTCATCATTTACTGTCATCATTTACTGTCATCACTTATCAGTCATCATTTACTGTCATCATTTATTGTCAACAATACATTTAACAGGTACTTTACACTTTACTGTCAATTTATTGTGATCATTTACTGTCATCATTTACTGTCATCATTTACTGTCTCATTTACTGTCATCATTTACTGTCATCATTTACTGTCATCATTTACTGTCATCTTATATTGCTAATCATTTACTGTGATCATTTACTGTCATCATTTACTGTCATCATTTACTGTCATCATTTACTGTCATCATTTATTGTCATCATTTACTGTCATCATTTGTATTTACTGTGATCATTTACTGTCATCATTTACTGTCATCATTTACTGTCATCATTTACTGTCATCATTTACTGTCATCATTTATTGTCATCATTTACTGTCATCATTTACTGTCATCATTTACTGTCATCATTTATTGTCATCATTTACTGTCATCATTTACTGTCATCATTTACTGTCATCATTTACTGTCATCATTTACTGTCATCATTTATTGTCATCATTTACTGTCATCATTTACTGTCATCATTTACTGTCATCATTTATTGTGATCATTTACTGTCATCATTTACTGTCATCATTTATTGTGATCATTTACTGTCATCATTTACTGTCATCATTTATTGTCATCATTTACTGTCATCATTTACTGTCATCATTTACTGTCATCATTTACTGTCATCATTTACTGTCATCATTTATTGTGATCATTTACTGTCATCATTTACTGTCATCATTTACTGTCATCATTTATTGTGATCATTTACTGTCATCATTTACTGTCATCATTTACTGTGATCATTTACTGTCATCATTTACTGTCATCATTTACGCATTTACTGTCATCATTTATTGTGATCATTTACTGTCATCATTTACTGTCATCATTTACTGTCATCATTTACTGTCATCATTTACTGTCATCATTTACTGTCATCATTTATTGTGTCATGTTACTGTATCATTTACTCATTTACTGTCATCATTTATTGTCATCATTTACTGTGATATTATGTCATCATTTACTGTGATCATTTACTGTCATCATTTACTGTCATCATTTACGTCATATGTCATCATTTACTGTCATCATTTACTGTCATCATTTACTGTCATCATTTATTGTGATCATTTATTGATCATTTACTGCATTACTGTCATCATTTACTGTCATAATTGTCATCATTTATGTCATCATTTACTGTCATCATTTACTGTCATCATTTACGCCATTACTGTCATCATTTACTGTCATCATTTATTGTCATCATTTACTGTCATCATTTACTGTCATCATTTATTGTCATCATTTACTGTCATCATTGTCATCATTTACTGTCATCATTTACTGTCATCATTTATTGTCATCATTTACTGTCATCATTTACTGTCATCATTTACTGTCATCATTTATTGTGATCATTTATTGTCATCATTTACTGTCATCATTTACTGTCATCATTTACTGTCATCATTTATTGTCATCATTTACTGTCATCATTTACTGTCATCATTTATTGTCATCATTTACTGTCATCATTTACTGTCATCATTTATTGTCATCATTTACTGTCATCATTTACTGTCATCATTTACTGTCATCATTTATTGTCATCATTTACTGTCATCATTTACTGTCATCATTTACTGTCATCATTTATTGTGAAGTGATCATTTATGTGCCATCATTTACTGTCATCATTTATTGTTCCATTTATTTCATCATTTACTGTCATCATTTACTGTCATCATTTACTGTCATCATTTATTCATCTTTACTGTCATCATTTACTGTCATCATTTACTGTATCATTTATTGTCATCATTTACTGTCATCATTTACTGTCATCATTTATTGTCATCATTTACTGTCATCATTTACTGTCATCATTTACTGTCATCATTTACTGTCATATTACTGTCATCATTTACTGTCATCATTTACTGTCATCATTTATTGTGATCATTTACTGTCATCATTTACTGTCATCATTTATTGTCATCATTTACTGTCATCATTTACTGTCATCATTTACTGTCATCATTTACTGTCATCATTTACTGTCATCATTTATTGTGATCATTTATTGTCATCATTTACTGTCATCATTTATTGTGATCATTTACTGTCATCATTTACTGTCATCATTTACTGTCATCATTTACTGTCATCATTTATTGTCATCATTTACTGTCATCATTTACTGTCATCATTTATTGTCATCATTTACTGTCATCATTTACTGTCATCATTTATTGTCATCATTTACTGTCATCATTTACTGTCATCATTTACTGTCTATTTATATTTACTGTCATCATTTACTGCATCATTTACTGTCATCATTTATTTCATCATTTACTGTCATCATTTATGTCATCATTTACTGTCATCATTTACTGTGTCATTTATTGTCATCATTTACTGTCATCATTTATGTCATCGAGTTACTGGGTTCATTTAAAGGGATCCAGCTGCTGGAAAGATTTACTGTCTTTAATTGGGCACATTTATTGGCATCATTTCCATCACTGGCTCGGATTTTTTTTTTTTTTTTTTTTTTTTTTAAATATGAATTTTTTTTTTTTTTTCCTTTTAAAAAACGTCTCGTGACGCACTCGATGCCATATAAGGATGGAGGAGGAGAAAGGGGAGGAGCAGGAAGCCCATTTTTGGACTGTCGCTTCTAACTTAAACTTTTAACTTAAACATTTTCATTTCTTCGTGTAAATATCAGCGCACACGTCTTTAATTTAACGCGCATGGTTACTTTGTCGCGGTTATTACATTTTTACAGCCGCGGAGGTGACTGCTGGTTAACATGCTTACACTTAATATTTTACACTCGTTTTGTTGTCAGAAAAACGTGTAAATGTGCATGAATTCATGAGTGATGGGCACATTTCGGGCACGGGTTCCTATTTCTGACCAACATGCCACCTTCACTTCAATTACTCCGCATCAGCGCCTTTATGCGCAATACACGCACAGTTCAGCGCAACAGCGCCATCTGTCGGCGTCAATACGCTCTGCTCACAGCGCTTTGTTTTGCGTTTTGCTTTGTTTTTAAAAAGCATTAGAAATAAAAGATTCGTTGTGAAAATGCCATTTGAGAAGCGTGTGGGATTTCTACAGCTTTGTCTTTTGACAGAAAAAGTGAAAGTTGATTCTAATAAGTTAACAGTATTAAACTCAATGTTTTCCAAAAGGATTCACGCAAAGATTTTGCATCATCATAATCTTTTAAACCTGTATGTTTATCTGACTTACACAAAGTAGATGTTATTGCAGGAAAGTTAGTGACTGTCAGCCTCAGTCACTCACCATACAGTATTTCATCATATTCCTGCAAATCCCTTATACTCCTGTCCTGATATCTTCTTTCTAAGGGCTATCCTCTTGTAAGCTGGAATGGCATATCTTGTTTAATATGAAACGTGACATCTGTCATGTTAATTGACTAAATGTCACATAGTTGCAGAAGTACATACTGTTTTAGCAGCAGTCTGAATACATTAACCTCTCATAAACAAGAGAGATGTACACAATGACAGGGATTTCTGGTGCACGTCCATTTCTTCAGATGGTTATCATCAGTTCAGTCAACTTTATAGTCATAATTAGTTTTACTAATATACACCTTGTAAACTAATTATTATTATAAATTATTGTTATAAACATTATTATATGCAAATAGTATTGCACCAATACAATTTGCAATAATATCAGTATTCTGTGTTCCATGTGCTGTACATATTTTATAATTTTCCAGTCTTCTGTGTTTTTCTTTTCATTATAGGTAAGGCTGATTTGAAACAATGCAACTTTGTAAAAAGTGCTGTATAAATGAATTTGAATTTAATTTGTGTGGAGAACAGAGCAGTCCACATTCTCCAACATCACATCATCAGACAAAAGAAAGCTACACTGATTCAGGACAATATGAAAACTTCAGAAAACTTCTATCCTAAGAGACTTAAGTTTATTAATATGAATAAACTGATAAATTGATAAGGCTGATTGATAATTGGAAGGTTACATCTCAACAGAGTGAAGTGGGAAAGACATTTTCTCTTGCACAAACACAACAGCTTACAGCTGTTCTCCATTCACTGTTACATCACAACTTCTTTGGGCTCGTTGCTTCGTCAAAGCATTTGAAAAATATGAAAAACATTCCCGCTGTAATTCTGTGGAAGTTTCTGTGGAATGTTGCGGGCAGAGATTCATCTGAAGGGCGTGTTCATGAAAACAAGATGTATTTATTGTAAAGCACATCTGCATTGTGCTAAACACATTCAGAGTCATCAGTCAAGAAACCTGCTGACAAAGGTAAGAACATTTTAAGAACAGTTAATGATAACGATCATAGTAAAGTTTCCTGTATATATCCAGAATGTAGGAAAACTCATTTGTCTGTGTTTGTCTACAATAACTTCTTTTGAAACATCATAGCACATGTGATAACCTGATAAACATGGTCAAAACTAAAATGCTATTGGATAAATGTGTCCTAGAAGCAGACAATTGAAAGAATTAATGTTTTAAAACATAAGGCTTGATATAAATTCAAAGTTGTTCAGGAAATAATTTGTAAATAAACTTTTGATAATGAGTCTTTAAAGGGATGATTCAATGAAAAACACAATCAGTAATCATTTACTCATCCTAATGACTCTTTCTTTCCGCTCTTTCTGGTTCCTAGCCGCTTTCACTGTATAGAAAACAGCAGGTTTCACATCATATAATATTCTGTAATGACCCTGAGCACACACCATAAACTGAAACTAAACAGAGGAATGTTAAATGTTTCATTTACACAATAACACACACGACTGAGAGCACAACAAACAATCACCAAACAAACTCCCAACAGAATCAACCAACTTCCCTACTTCCCTATAGAGAAAGAGATAAACGAGACAATGCATAACCCACCTCTCTAACTAATGCCAAACAAAAGAAACAGTATTTACAAAAGAAAATGACACCCATGCAGGGACAAGAACTGAAAATCATGTGAGCTTAAAATGCCTTTTGTTTCTTACACTGTCTTTAATCTCTACTAATAAACCAGATGGCGTACTCTGCAAAAACAATAGCAGAGGGCTGCTTTGGGAAAGTATATAAGGTGAAGTTTCAAGATACTTGGGCTGCTATGAAAAAAGTCCCTCAGGAAACCATCAGCAAGCGTGACCTGGAAAGGGAATGTGAAGTATATTAGTATGTACATATTTATCAAACAGATTTTTTGTCATTACTTTAATCTTACTGAACTCAATGTGTAACCATGACACCCAATATTTAATCTCCAGTAAAGCTCAGCATCATAATGTGGTAAAGCTTCTTGCTGATCCTTGGATCCAAGACTCTAAGTGGAACATTCCTCTGGAATTCATCATTGGGGAAGATCTTGAGACAGCCATCTTTAAAACACAAAACTCCAATATACTGGTAATGACACATCCATGAGGAATAACTTATTGATATATATCTTACAGATTCATTGGTCATCATGTGTGCTGTGATCAGTCATGTTGAAGAGATTTATATTTTTAAAACAAAAAGAATGAAAAGAACATTCTTATCTTTTGTCTATTTTATGTTAATACAAAAACATTACTTTTTATTTATGTCTGTTTTATGCATAAAATAAGTACAATGCAGCAAGCTCAACATAACTGTTTGTGTGTCTTCAGCTGACACCAGCAGTGAAAACCACAATCATCACTGGTATGTGTGAAGGTTTGTTTCATCTCCACAGTAAAGACATCGTCCACCAAGACCTCAAACCTGATAATATCATGGTGAGACAGATACAAATTCTGCTCATTAACACAAGAAAGAGAAGTCCATATTCATTGTGTACATAAAATATGTGATCATGAACTGAAAAACATTTACCCAATGTAGGTCGAGCATAAAACCCATCGTGCTGTGATCATTGACTTGGGGCTGGCAAAGTTCTTCAGAGATGGACTCAGCTCTGCAGCAAACAAGGGCAATCAAGCTTATTCTGCTCCAGAAGTCCTGATGAGGGACGGAGTTCGCGACAAGCGATCAGATGTTTGGGCCATGGGTAAAATCATTGCTGAAATCTTTGGCAGGGAGAGGTTAAACCCCCAATATCTGTCTGCCAGACAAGTTCAGAAAATTCTAGAAGGTAATCCATACTGTAATCCAGTGTCCAGGATGGTGGAGATCAGTCCATCTCTCAGAGCTACTATGGCTGATGTCATCTCAGACATCAGGAAAGCAGCTTCAGCTTCACAATTGACTGCCAGGACAAAGGAGGTCACTGTGACACCACGAAATGACACAAGAGGAAATTTAAAGGAACTTGCTGTTTTTTCATTGGAACAACCTAATGAAAGAAGGAGAAATGCAAATTTGTTTGAGAGACCCTCACCTTTGGAACCTGCTTTTTCTCCATTTGATCATCAATTTTCTGGCCTTCACCATAACATAGATCCATTTAAACAGATGATGTCACCCAGGAATTTTGGTTCTCCTTTGGCTTCAAACCTACAACAGATTCTGAATCCTCAGTTTCCTTCAGTTTCCTTCCCAACCCAACAGTTACCTTCCCTCCTTCCAGAGCGCGGAGCAATGTTTCAGCAACGCTTTCATGAAGAGAGAAGAGCTGAATTCAGAGAGGAGATTGTTAAAGACGGAAAGAGACTCATTAGGGAGGCAAAATTTGTAAATAATAAAGATTCTTAATATATTATGACAGGTCTTAAGATATTATACTCTAATTTGCTTATTTGCTTTGCATCTACTGTCATCATGTGTGAATGTGTACAGTATGTGGAAAAACATCATGCAGTCTAAAAACAGTGGATTAAATCAATTCAATTCACTTTTATTTATATAGCGCCTTTCAAAGCTGCTTTACAGAAAAAGAAAGTTGTACTTTGATTAGTGTCACTTCTGAGACTAATTGATGAACTTTTATTCAGTGTGATGTTTTAAAATATCATCTGGACAAAATAGCTCTAGGTATTTCAGGATATGGACGTCTTCAATGCATTAGATGGTGGTCATATTTAAATGCTGTGTCTTTCTATATGTTATTCTTTTCTATGCTTTTAAAATGATTTATTGCTGGGATGGAAAATATTTAGATCAAAAAGTAATTTTTTTGTGTAATATAGATGTATGAATGTCTTGATGTTTATCCTGTAGAATTTGAAGAATTGTTTATTTGTGTGTAGAACTGTATTTTCTTCTTCTGGATTATTGTAACAGGTATTTGAACATTTGTCTTTTATTTGAGATTCTACATTGTTTGTGTAATTTGGAGGCGGGTGATTGTTACTATAAACAGATGTTTGTACTCTAATGAAATTAGATTAGTGTATTTGTGTATAAACATATGTGTGTTTATTGTTAATGAACGCTGTAGAGATTGTAATTTACTGTTCCACATTTTGTTAAACACATTCAGAATCATTGGTCACGCTGATATGCTGATATACTGCTGATAAACACAGACAAAAGAACTAATGTTTTAAACATCAGGATTGATATAAATCAACTTAGATTTCAATTCAATTTAAATGCATTTAAATTCTCTTTTCCCAATTTTGCATTGTTGCAAAGCAACTTTACAGAAAACTATTTTTTGAACAACCACTTAAGATATAAAAAACAGTAGCCCTATAGAAATAAGAAAACATAAGAACATTATACAAAACATGGTATTATTGTAAAAATTTCATAAGACCTATGTCAAGCACTAGGCTTAAAATAATTGTGCATTGCTGCATGCGAAATTACCTACTTCCATATTATACAGAAAATCTGTATGCGTAAGCAATAGTGTGTCCGAAACCAAAAACACAGAAGGCAAGAAATATCCAGATGGCCTACAGCTTAAAGCAAGATTTTAAAGTATGCATCGGATGGACACTATATTCTATCCCATGAGGCCACGGGAGCTGAGGAGCCACCAAATTCAAAATGTTAATAAATAAAAAACACCTGAAAACTGCATCAAGCGGCTCTTTTTAATGTAAGTTATATACAAAACAATTATTCCTGGTGGTTAAATTGTATGTTTAGTGGAGTGAATTATTTTCCTGTTGTTAGTACGTCAGAGGAGAAGGAACATACAGATTACATGACAATGAAAACATGGCAGTTGTAGCATGTCCAGAATGTATGCATACTGAACACACACATTCTATATAGAACATACTGGTGATAAGTAGATACTTAATTCAACTGAGCATGTACTGTCACAGGTGCAGCGTCTATGATTGTAATTGGATCACTATATTCATGGCACTATTAAAGCTACAATCTGTAACTTAAGTTATAATTTGTATCAATACGTTGTTTCATAGTGAATGCTAAAATGGCCATAATTCATAAATGCCAGAACACATGCTTCTGCTAACTCTGGCTATTTTCATGAGAAGATGAATGAAACAATCACCACGACAACTGCATCAATTTTTTTCTGGTATTTATTTACTTCTAAGTTTTCAATTCAATCTGAAGTATTTAAATAAACTATTATCCGCGCTGTGCGTGTGGTTATACAAACATATTACGTTAACTGCATGTTTTTTGGATTCTAATCAATATATTGGTAATCTTGTTGGCCACAGTGTGCCTTTAGAGACTTCATGGTAACACACAAAGCTTCTGTCATTTGCATTATGCATTATCTGTTTTTAATTACATAACAAACAAACATAACAAATATCATATGATGTATAATTATTATTTTTTTCTCAAATCTGTCTAAATTACATGAAATGCATTGGTACAACTGTCCGACTGATGAAACCATGTTTCATCAACCAACTTTATAATAGGGATTTATAATTTGAGCTGTCGGTTCTGTCAGTTTGGCTTCATTTGACTTCAACATACATATTGAAAAGTATGTAAAGTAACCTGCAATTTTATGTTTTAAACAGAGATGGCAGTAGAGAGGTCAAAGTTACTGACTGCAGCTTTAAAGGCACACTAAGAAAATAATTCGTTAAATGTACTAAATTTTTTAAGGTAAGTGGTTGTACGAAATTAATTAAATCTAAACTTGGATAAATGTAGGTTAAATGTTCAGTTGAACTTAATTATTTTTAGTTATTCTAGCACTATTAAATTGAGTGGATCTGATTATATTAAATCAAGTAAACCCAACAAGTTCATAAGTGTCAAAACAACTTGATTGAATCATTGGTTGGTTAACTACTAGCTAGCAGCAATACACACTCATATGTTAATCATAACTATTTTTACACCAGGCTCAGTCAGGTCAAAAACAAGAACTGATTATGATGTTAACACTTCCAATGTAATACCTTCAAAGCAACATGTAAAATAGTTTTCCATGAGTCAAAATGAGTCAAAATGCTCTGCTCTTCATCACAGTGGTAATACAACAGAATACCAAACATTAATAAGTCTCCCCTGTATCTCATCTTGATTAAAAACACAAGATAACACTTTATTTCTGCATTTGCTCTCATGAACTGGTCCCATGCAAAGCATGCTGGGAACTACAGATCCACTGCCCAGTTAGTAATATTAACAAAAATTATTCATGTAGTCCCAACACAAAAGGATTAAGTTAACTTTTCTCTTACAAATTTAAGTGGATTGAACACAATGAAATTAAGTTGTGATTAAATTTTCAAAAATTGTGTTGTATTAAATGAAGTGGACAAGGAGCAAAATTCTTTCTTCAGTGCAATGTATCAAGTCTTTTCCAGAAAAATTATGCTGCTGAAAATCTCCTCACATCCTGTAATGTGGGTTTGAAACCAGTGTGTCACATAAAGTTGTGTTGTATGTTTAATGCATAGTAGATGTGGCCTAATGGTTAGAGTGCCAGACTTATAACCCAAAGATCACAGGTTTGATTCCTGATGCTGGCAGGAATTGATGGAGGTGTGTTCATTACTCACTGTAACTCACTGAGCATAGAAGACAGACACAATAAACAGATATCAAAGAATAAAACAAAGTAAATCAAAGCTATATTAAACATGCAATTGTCAAATAAAAATATTTACACAACATACAAAAATATGGGATATGTATATACAAGCACATATACTAATGTGCTTTAAACAGCACCAAGTTATACAGGACATACACTGAGGATAAAGAGGCTATTGAAAATAAATTAATCATCACATCACAAATCATTCAGCGTGAAAATTTGACCTTTTTATTATTATTATTATATCTTTATTTGCCTCTCTACCGCCATCTCTGTTGGAAACATAAAATTGAAGGTTACTTGCAGAGTTATTGAGTTATTGAAAGTTAATTGAAGTTATTGAAGTTAATTGAAGTTATTGAAGCTTTTTCATGTAAACTGAAAGTTACCTGAACTTCCTGTTGTGAACTTATGCACTACTTGTCTGAGTGATGTTTATTTGAAGATGTTGGCTGTTTTAAAGCAGAAGGTAGGCCAATTTTATTCAGTAGTTGACACAAAGTGACATTTTATGTTGGTTCAACTTAATGGCCTTAACACAAACAAAAATTGTTGCCATTGTTCAAATTATTTTGTTCAAATGTACAGAAGCGACACAATTCTTGAACATTTTGTCTCATATTCATTACATTATGTGCAATCTACTTAAATAATTGTGTAAAGGAAGTTAACATAATCATTTTGTGTTGGGACTGCATGAATCATTTCTGTTGACATTAACTGGGCAGTGGTTCTGTCTCATCCCTCTTGTGCAGGATGGGGAACAAGTGACCCCAGTCAAGTGATGGTGGGGGCCCATGAGTCCAAAGACACGGCCAAGAACCCTTGTCACCATGTTTTCAATTATATAACATATAACAAATAAACAAATGTCACTGTGTCAAGCTAAAATACAGAATCAACAGCCATAGAATCTGTTAACTTTTCTGTGCTCTTTTTGAGGGAAAATCTTCAGAAGTGTGTGGAACAGGTTTCTGAAGACTTGTCAGGTGCTCAAAGCATCATCAAAGGTTACGAATTTGGAGAATGTTATAAATGACATTCCAGTTGCAGTTCTGTGGAAGTTCATGTGGAATTCTGCGGGCAGAGAAAAATAAGGAGTGAAGGGTGGGGCTCAAGTCCTATGTTGACATAACAAAGTGTGAAATTGTTTTATAGGGTGTTCCTTTTCAAATATTCCAGATGAAGGACCTTCAGCGCAATTTACATACCATGACATTCCTGTTGCAGTTCTGTGGAAGTTCATGTGGACTTTTGTGGGCAGAGATTCCATGTGAGTCTGCCAATAGCCCTAAAGTAGCTAAAGAATATACTATGAATAGAATAAAATACAATGAGATTTAATTGCCAAATACGCAAGGAATGCTTTGTTTACAGAAGCTTTTAGAACACAGAAGACAGACACAAATAGAAAGAAAATAAGAGAAGTTAAAGAGTAAGAAATACAAAGTTATCCTTATAGGTAATTAGCAACTAAGCATTAGATGTCCCTAATGTCACTTTCGTGGCCTCTTTCAGAGACTGAAAAAGTTACTCAGGAATACAAAGTTGAGGAGAAAGAAGCTACTGAATCAAAACAGAGGGATAAAGAATAATTACATATTAAGTGCATTTAATCAAAGATTCTTGAAAATAAAACAGCGTAATTTGTCAGAGTAACTATGTTTAAAAATAATATAAAAAATGATTATCTTGGTTTTTTAATTTATAAAAGAAAATGTATTTACTACATGCTTAGTAAATGCATGCTAGTTTTTAAGAACATTTAAATAAATAGTCAGAGAAGCACTTGTGTTGTTTTGTGTTGTTAGAGAGATCAGTGTACAGCTACAGGTTCCTTGACCATATAAACGAGTTTTCCTCTGTTTATACATTTACAGTGTATTCATATTCTTTTGTCTGTGTTATCTCTGAAGGGGTGGGTTACTAATCTTCTCATTATTTTCCAATTATGTTCGATCAGTTATTGATTATTATTAATCTTGATCATATAAAGATCTGTTTAAATGTTTTAGTTGTAGAAAGGTTTGTTAAATGTTTTATTCTTGCTGCTGATCAGCTCAGTTCAGGTCACACAGGCTCCTAATTGAGGCCTTTACAGCTAAACCCTTTATTGCTTCATTCACTCTGTGTTTCTCTGATGTCAAACACAACACCACACAATACATTCACTTTTCTCTATGTTTAGGCAGCAGTCAGATAACAGCAAGCTGGTCACTTGCAACTTTGAACAGAAGCTGTGTGTATATTTAAATAAATATATTTAGCACTTTACAGCCAGCATATTCGTATCATTACTGCTGTGTGAAGCTGTGGCAGGCAGCCTGTGAACTCTACAAACCTTTCCACAAACAACTTCAGAAAACTTTGACTGCTGGTCTTAATTCCTCATACTGGCATCTCAGCTAACAGGGAAGGTTCTCAGAACGTTGACTAATGTTCTCTGAAAGTTCTCTCAAATTGACCAAAAAAGTTGCTGTTACTAGCCGTAACGTTAGAAGAATCTTTTTTTAGTGTTCTGTATCATACATTTCAAAAATGTTGTTCTTAAGTAGTAAGTGGAACATTTTAAAAGTTACAGAATTAAAAAAATTTAGTTAACATTAATGCAACATCTAAAATACTAGACGTGTTGAATAGTCCTAGAGCTTTTAAAAGAACATTTGTAACGTTCTTGTTACTTAATGGTAACATTTGGGAAAGGTTCCTACAACTTAAATGTGTTAGGCTAGATGGGGTCCTAAAGCTAGTTTACCTAAAATTGAAAATGTGCTCATTTACTTTACTCCTCCTCAGGCCAGGTGTAGGTGACTTTATTCTTTAGTTAAACAATGTATAAGATTTTTAATTGTACATGATGGCCATTCTCAGTAATGTACTCAGGTGTTGTTAAGCAAGGTCAGTTTAAAGTTCAGTTTAGTTTAGTTAGGGTCTAAGCAAGACTTACACAGTAAAGCAACAATGAGAATTGCTCATACAAGCGAGGCATGCGACTCATAGAGCCCCCTAGCGTTGAATTTGTTGATGACAGCAGCTTTATCAGAACATTCCTGATATGTTGCTGGTTTTGGCTGCAGTTTGTAAATACGGCAGGAACTCCTACTTAATAAATAACAGAAAACTCTATGATTGTTCACACAAGGAATAAATTTACTGGTACCTGTCACTTTGTAAATTGTAACTTTTTGAATCTGGAGGCTCCTCAACTCCCAAGGACTCATGGCATAGAAAAGGGTCCCCCGACATGCAATTATTGGATGAACATTTTATTGTCCTGCGCCTTATATTTACACAACATATAAATCTAGGTATATCTATATAAAAGATCGTCTATCCTGCCTTTATCTGGAAGGAAGTCCTGGGAGCAAAGCTAGCACTGGTTAACCTGCTATTTGGTTTCAGTCAAACACTTGCATTTTGTAAAAGTTAAGGCTGTTCAGCAGAGAGGAGAGGAAGAGGTAGTCCCAGATACAGAGAGTTACAATAATCCAGCCTTCAAAATACAAAAACCTGCATAACCTACTTCCAATCGTTGAAACACATAAAGGATTTATTTTTGAAATGCACCTTTGACAAAAGAAGCCAGTCTTTACCATTGTGTTTAAATGCTAATCAATTTTAAGCTCAGAACCAAAGATCACTCACAGATTTTTTGCAAGCTTATATACATTTAAAAGCCTAGATAAGAGGGAGAAGATGATCAAGTATATGTATGGGTGACATAATGGAGTCGAATACTAGGCATTCTGTTTAGCTTCAGAGTTCTGTGCCATCCACAGTTTAATGTCACTTAAGAAATTTATCAGAGCAGATACAGTTGAGTGTTGTCTGTATAACAATGATAGGTGATATAATATTTACCATATATAATATTTAAATAATGCCAAATAGTAACATGTACAAGAAAACAATATGAGGAGCCCCATAAACACAGACTGCAGAATTTGAAAACTAATTTTCCAATTGTACTACAGAACTTCTGCCCTTTAGGTAGGAAGAAAACCATTGGATGGCATTTCCCTGGTTCTCAACCCATTTACATGCTCTAAATGAATATCCTGATCAACTGTTTCAAATGCTGCCGTGAGATCAGAAAGAACCAGAACAGCACATTGTCCTGAGTCAAAAGCATGCAGTAAATGATTGTCCACTTTTAAAAGAGCAGAATCAGTACTGTTTAGACCTAAAACCCTTGAAATACCTCAAGTAAACATATTTTAACAATGTTGCAAAAATGCAGCAAACAAAAATGAAGGTTGTGATTGTAATGCTGAGGAACTGTGGAAAAACATTTTGTCTATTTTATAAGTGTATTTAAAACAGACTTTCTCATGCTGCAATGCATTCCTGAGAATCTTATTCTTGTAGTGTACAGTTCTGGCTTCGCAGGAACATTCCTGTCAGCACACAGTAGGTGGATGTGACTGAACTTCAGTCTTTAAGAGATCCGATCAACATCAGTTTGCTTTCACAGCTTGGAAGAGGTGCTTGAAGATCAGACTGTGGTAAGAAAATATAAATGTGCATTTTATTGAAACTTTCATAAAACCTTTGTTTCATAACAAATGTTAAACCATACTGTTTATTATGACATAAAACACATGCATTCTTTTTTTACTGATTAATATAAAGGGGAAAATCTCTGGTTGAAATATTTCCTGTATTATTTAGTTCATGGGCCAGTTAAATAAACATAGCCGGTAAGTTAAGACTGTGTCTTAACCAGACTGACAAACTAGTCATTAGCTTGAGCTAATAAGGCTTATTTTTTAGATGACGAAGAGGACTAACTTGTAAGACTAGTCTAAGCAGTTTATGCAACCAGCCACAGATTTCATGGAAAACATTCTTTTAGTATAAATGCAAAAGCTATTAAAGTTATTAATCACATTTAAGTTGTTGTTTTTAGTAAAGATACTCAATTTTCATCTTTATGAACAAAACAACCAGATGGCGTACTCTACAAAAACAATAGCAGAGGGCTGCTTTGGGAAAGTATATAAGGTGAAGTTTCAAGATACTTGGGCTGCTATGAAAAAAGTCCCTCAGGAAAACATCAGCAAGCGTGACCTGGAAAGAGAATGTGAAGTATATTAGTATGTACATATTTATCAAACAGATTTTTTGTCATTACTTTAATCTTACTGAACTCAATGTGTAACCATGACACCCAATATTTAATCTCCAGTAAAGCTCGGCATCATAATGTGGTAAAGCTTCTTGCTGATCCTTGGATCCAAGACTCTAAGTGGAACATTCCTCTGGAATTCATCATTGGGGAAGATCTTGAGACAACCATCTTTAAAACACAAAACTCCAATATACTGGTAATGACACATCCATGAGGAATAACCTATATTCCAGGTCATCTGGAGTCATACAATGGTTTAATGTAAGAAACGGATCAAATCTGAAGTTGCTATTTATTTCAGATTCATTGGTCATCATGTGTGCTGTGATCAGTCATGTTGAAGAGGTTTATATTTTTAAAACAAAAAGAATGAAAAGAACATTCTTATCTTTTGTCTATTTTATGTTAATACAAAAACATTACTTTTTATTTATGTCTGTTTTATGCATAAAATAAGTACAATGCAGCAAGCTCAACATAACTGTTTGTGTGTCTTCAGCTGACACCAGCAGTGAAAGCCACAATCATCACTGGTATGTGTGAAGGTTTGTTTCATCTCCACAGTAAAGACATCGTCCACCAAGACCTCAAACCTGATAATATCATGGTGAGACAGACACAAATTCTGCTCATTAACACAAGAAAGAAAAGTCCATATTCATTGTGTACATAAAATATGTGATCATGAACTGAAAAACATTTACCCAATGTAGGTCGAGCATAAAACCCATCGTGCTGTGATCATTGACTTGGGGCTGGCAAAGCTCTTCAGAGATGGACTCAGCTCTGCAGCAAACAGGGGCAATCCAGCTTATTCTGCTCCAGAAGTCCTGATGAGGGATGGAGTTCGTGACAAGCGATCAGATGTTTGGGCCATGGGTAAAATCATTGCTGAAATCTTTGGCAGGGAGAGGTTAAACCCCCAATATCTGTCTGCCAGACAAGTTCAGAAAATTCTAGAAGGTAATCCATACTGTAATCCAGTGTCCAGGATGGTGGAGATCAGTCCATCTCTCAGAGCTACTATGGCTGATGTCATCTCAGACATCAGGAGTGCAGCTTCAGCTTCACAATTGACTGCCAGGCCAAAGGAGGTCACTGTGACACCACAAAATGACACAAGAGGAAATTTACAGAAATCTGCTCAGTTTCAGTTAAAACATCCAGTTTCTAGGCTGTACGATCAGAAGGATAAATCTCATCTCAACCTCTCAACACAGTTTAAGAATGTAAGTCTGTCTGGTGATACAAACCAGCAGCAGTCTCTGATGTCATATACTGGCACCCTTCCAGAAACTGGAACAGTGGTTCAGCAATGCTTTAATGCACAGAATGAAACTATATTACGTAGAGAGATCATTGTGCAGAATGGAAGAATTGTTAAGTATGAGAAAACACAATTTAAAAAATAATCAGTTTTTGTCATTTGACGCTCTGATTGGCTTAGTAGTACAGTACTATAAACAGTTAAAATATATATGTTTTATGTTCATTGTTCTCTCCTACATCTTATCTTATAAGACTGTTTTTTAAAAAACACCAGAATCTACTGTCATCAGATCCAGATTTAAACTAACTTGTTAGATATAATGCACTTCTGGGACTCATTGATGAACTTTTATTCAGTGTGATGTTTTAAAATATCATTTGGACAAAATACCTCTAGGAATTTCAGGATACGGATGTCTGCAAAACATTTAGAATATGTAATTTAATATATAGAAAGATACAGTATTTGTTTATTCTTTTCTATGCTTTTAAAAAGATTTATTGCTGGGATGGAAAATATTTAGATCTAATAGCATTTTTTTGTAATATAGATGTATGCAAGGCTGGAGTCTGACACACTCCTCTCTCACTGACACTCTTCTCTCTCGGCTCAGTTTTATTAAGGGGTATCTACACTTATTACACAGCCTAAGTGTTTTGTATGGGAGGCCGAAGGGGACGAATCACATTAAACATATTTGCTTTTTTTTTTTGCAACTTTGATCTTGCAGAGACACTTGAAACCATGGTTCGAGTACCAGGACCGGTCCGGTTACAGATCCTCCTAAATAATTTCTCAGAAATGACTTTGTCTTGAAATACAATTACAAGCGGGTGATCAGTGGGGTTATATGGACTGTGCCCATTGTGACTGCGGCCTCCGCCTGACTCCGCCCCTGTTAGTGAAAGAATTAAACTCAATGTATTTTTAAATGGACAGTTCACCCAAAGATTTTAGTTTGTGCAAGAAAGTTCCTGTGATAAATTATTGGAAGGATACATCTCAACAGAGTGAAGTGGGAAAGACATTTTCTCCCGCACAAACACAACAGCCTCCAGCTCTTCTCCATTCACTGTTACATCACAACTTCTTTAGGCTCGCGGCAACAAGATTAAGATTTGAAAATGTTATGAAAGACATTTCTATTACATTGTACAGAATACAGCTGTGCAATACAAGAGATCATCACACAGTGAGGGAAAATTATTATATATGATAAAATATAAAATTTATATTTATAAAGTTGCTTTAAATCATAGATTTTTTTGCCGTACATTTGGAGAATAAATGTACTGTACAAATGGAATGAAAAGATTTTGCTTTAGATAAAAGATGTTGATACAATAACAGTTGTGATATAAATGTTTAATTTATATCATATATATAATTTGTTCTAGCTGTGCAATCATTTCTCTCCTGTCGTATCTTGTCAGGATCTTTGTGCTGTTTATCTTCAATGATTTTGTCTGTTTCGTCAGTAATATGAAAATAAACAAGTGAATAAACGGTCATCTTCGTCATTATTTTACACTCCCCTGATGAGATAATCAGAATTATATGACATATATAATTAAGATGTATACAGTGGCCTCCAGAAGTAATTAGACTCTAAATTAACATTTAAAAACATTTCAGTGTCTTTGTATATAACAACAAAGCTATTTGCATTGCCAGAAATGGCTTAAGAAAGTATCTCACTGTTTCTAATACAAAAGTGTCCAAATACTATTTTGGTGGGACACTGAATACAGCATATTAAACTAATATTTATTATATGTAATTGTTCTATAGGGTTATATATGAGGTTGGTGGTAGCTGTCTTGAATCTGGTCAAAATTCTTTATAGTCTGTATCAATGTATGTTTATGACATGACTGTGGAAAAATATACACTAATAAACAGGTTTAATCAAATGACGGCAATTCATGTTACATTTTGTAAAATCGTGTTACATTTCTTACTTATATAAAAACTTGTACTGAATCTCTGTAACATTTTACTTCCAGTTTCTCTCTTGACGGCACACGTCACAGGCTTACATATGTTTGTGAAAGGCAAACAAAACAAGTTACATTCATAGTTCAGGAAAATGTGAAAGAATAACAAGGGACTGTAAACAATATGAACTAATATAACACATTTATTAATCTTATGAGTTTCCTTTTTAATGATTTCCTTTTTCAATAGGACTAAACCTGATTTCAGGGGTTTAGACACTGAGAAGCAAGACGTCTACAAACTGTTAAAAGATTCCTTTTGAAGATGTGCTGTTGGCACTGCAAAAAGTGAAAGTGACAAATTTGTCACATTATGGTAACCCATACCCGAAAAGTGACCTCTGCATTTAACCATCACTGGTGAGGAGTGAACACACACACACACGGAGCAGTGGGCAGAACTGCTGCGTCCTGGGAGCAATCAGTTGCTACCTGCCAGCAACCTTCTGATCACAAGCCCAACTCAATTACCAGTAGGCCACAACTGCCCCTCAAACAGGACCCATATATGAAGAAGGGCAGACATTGTAAAATTTGTGGGTCAGTATTTCTGGTTAAAAATGTACAGTTTACATTGAAAGGAACAACTGAAACTTTTAATGTTTCATACTTGAGGATTTTGTTAAAGGTGCAATTTGTAACTTTTGCCTCTCTAATGTGGATGAGAAGTTTAAATTGTAAACAACTGCCGTAAGAACAAGCTACAAACACACAACCATTCCCGCACCCAAACACACGATTTAGCAGTCGGATCTTCTTCCTTCTGTTCTGGATTACAGCTTTAAGCACACTGATAAACTGTGACAATAACAACATAAGAAACAGGATATTAATAAATAATGTTCCACTGCAGAACGAAAGTCATGAACGTGTGTGATGCCATGAGGGTGAATAAATGATAAGAGAACTTTTATTCTGGAGTGAATTAATCCTAACAGGAAAATGGAGAGAGTAAAGCAGTGGAGCACAGTGAGGGGACACGGCGGGTCATTGAAGAGGATGCGCAGGATATTTTCACTTCAGTTAGAGTTATAATTGTAAATCATTCAAGTTATGTAAATGGTAACATTAAATAGGAAAGCGTATTTTCAGACACATCTCTCTACTGTAATCTACCTCATCATACAATGATTTATCAGAAAAATTGTACTGGTGCACAGCAAAACTTGAATAGCGATGGCTAATTTTGACTCAAACTGTGTTTGTTCTTGTAGCAAACAGTCAATCACATCTTTATTTGGATTCTAAGCAATATAATGTCGGAAGCAGCATGCTTTCAAAGACTGCATGATAACACACAAAGCTTCTGTCTTTGTTATTACAGTTCATGTCCATCTGTTTTTTAATTATATTACATCTAACACATAAACATAACAAATGTCACTGTGTCAAGCTGAAAGCAGAACCAATAGCCACAGAATCTGCTAGAGGTTTTCTGGTTGTACAGGGTCTGAAAGCACATTAGACACACACAAGGTTTAGAATTTGAAGAATGACATTTCACTCACAGTTCTGTGGACGGCATTCATTGTGCAGAGATTTCACATGAGTCTGTCGATATAAAATACATAATATGAATATATAAAGCAAAAGAGAATGACTAACTGCTCAATAACAGGTCTTACTCCAAACAATGTAGTTGTTAACTCTGCTTACTTGAGTGTAACCTGCATGGACACTGAATTTAATATCTTTCCTCAGAATGTTTTCTGTAGATGCTCTTTCTGTTGAGACACAAGGGTGTGGTGGTTATAGTTAGTGAGACATTCACAGTTCCTGGTTTATTTGAGAACATTGAGTGTCATCAGTCACATAACCTGCTAATACAGATATAAACTCAAATGAGTTTATGAGTCAGTGTTTACAGATACATGTTCCTTTATACAGTTTCAGTTTATACAGATACAATGTATTTATTTAGGCTACATTTTTATTTGTTAACAAACATTATATGTTTAATTATTATTACAATCCCGAATTCCTGGCTGAATTTCTGATCTCCTCCACAGTTTATATGAATTATATGAATATATGAACAGTTATATGAATTATATGAATTATATTAACTAACAGTTTTAGGTTGTAAGAACATTTCCCTAACATTTCCTTTAAGAAACAAAAACATTAAAAATGTTATTTTGAAAGTTCTTTGAATGTTAAATGCATTCATGTTTTTAGACAACTTATGGAGAATGTTAGCCAACGTTCTGGGAACATTCCCTGTTAGCTGGGTATACAGTCTTAACAGATCATATGAACAACCAAGTGAAGTTGTATTTATGAGTGGAAAACTCAGAATTCAAGATAATTCATGATACTGTATTTACTGTACTTATAAATTAATGTCGTTTTTCCAGGTCTCAGGGTGGGATCTTCAGATTTGAGGAACTTGAGTTGTCAGCAATCTTATACATTTACTATTAATTCATTATAAACATCAGTCCAGTCTTACTCCATATCCTCAATGATATAATATAAAGAATATTGTCCAACCACTTCACAAATACCGTCCCCCATTTATCAGAGGAAATATGAAGGAGACGGTGAAAGGAATTTGTGAATGGTACATTTGAAGAACAACATGTTCATGATGAGATCAAGAGGATTTTTATCTTTTTTAACATTTCTGAAGTTGTATTTCAGTATTTACATCATCATCTACATGATGTGGGGCCAATTTACGTTTGGAATGATTTTTATTTAGCTTAATCATTGGTTAAAACATTTATAAATATCAAGTATTCTGTAATGCTAGAACAAAGTTTGAGATGTATTTTTAATGAGATGTATTTATTCGTTTCAGTTTTTAATTATGCTATATGATACACTGAATTAGGACACGGTTTTTGTATTGGATTTCTATAAACACATTTATCCAGACTAGTGATATAATCTAGCTGTAATCTCTACACTAAATATCTGCTGAACTGCTCAAAGGAAATGTAAACTACCTGCAGTTCGTTTTCTAGCCACCAGAGGGTGTTTTAACACTTTGACAACAACCAATTCAATTCTAGATACAACCAACAACAGTCGATTGAGGGGCTGTGTTCAGTTGGGTCGGACAGGGGTAATAGTGGGACAGGATTAAAGGGGCCTTTGGTGAGGAGGGCCACAACAGATCAGGAACACGAGCGGACCGAGGGGCCCACCTACAAAATCACATAATGGGAAAAAAATATAGATTTTGACCAACATATTTCAACTGGATTGTGTAGAACACTGTAAGGTCTGAAACAAAACAACAGCATATATCTGTTAATGTCAGAGATAGACATATTAAATGTTGCATTATGGTCAAAATAATACCAAATAATAATATAAACATGCAGAATGTACGCAACATCAGCACATGGTTAAATATATAAGCTTCATATGAGCGGTAAGAATTTTGCCTGTGTCAATTCTGAATTGAGATTTTGCAGGTAATTGATGCAATCAAAATAACATGTTGTCAAGGTTAAAAAAAATGGACTGTATTCTGAAAAGAAAGAAATATATTGATCAGAAAAGTGTTCAACTAAATTGAGTTTGCCATCTTTAAACCAAAATGTTTTTATTTTTTTAAGAATGGACCATGAACTTTCATTTGATGAAAGTCGTTTCCTTGGCGATAGTCCATCTGTATAGTGAAATCACCTGAGGGTGTGGCCATCATGTGAATCATCACGGGGGCGTGTCATCAGTGAAGCACCTCTGATGATTGGCTCACAGAGAAAGCCAGAGAGATACATTACCTCATAGCAGAGGAATAAGAGATGAGGTCATACTCACCTGACTCATATTCCAGCTCACAGCAGCATTTACACAATGTAAACCCCCAAGTGTTTATCTGAGTGTGTGTGAGTGAAGAGGAGAAAGACCATTAGAGTCACAGTGCAGGGCTGATACCGCACTGCCCATTCAGAATAACACCCTATATTATATATATATACATATATATAATATTTTCAGGAATTTCACATTTACATGTTTATGGGGAGTACAGAACTGAAGATATATAAATGTGCAGTATATACAAATGCAAATGTGTGTGTTTAAAACCTTCTTATATCACAATATTACCTGTGAATCGTATTCTCAAACTAAAGTTTAAATATCGTCATATTACATATCACGTCACACATATCACGTTTATATAGTTATATAAATGGTCACATTTCTGCTGTTTCTCAATACACACACACATAATATACTAGTCTGTGTTGTAATATACAGCATGTGTTGTATGTATTGTTATAGGGTATTAGTTAAATTAGGGTTTGTATTAGAGATGATGATGAAGATGATGAGTATTGTGTGATATGACACCACATCACTGTGAGTCTTGTGTGCTGACAAACACGCTCTGCTGGATGATGTCATATGAGGTCATTATTTACAGAACGTGGGTGACGTGAGTCTAACACAATGATATGTCAACCTATCAGCTCTGTACAGACAGACAACATTCAGCAAAGACTTCTTATAGGGATTGCTTGCTTAAAGGGATTAGATGTGTGTCCCTCTAAAACAGACAAATAATGAAACAAAAAACAGTGAAATGAGGGACTTTACAAAAAGGAAGACCCCAGCCCATAGACAGGCTGGAGCAGCAGGGAAACATGATCTGTGTTAGGTGATATTGATTTGGGTCTTGAGCTCCCAGCAGACACCATTAATGGAGGCAGATGACCTTTTGGACATACTGAGTGTGACTAAGATGCTGGCTCTGATCCAGAGCGTATGAGAAACACCCTTCCTGTACATCTCATATCAATGTGGCCGTCTGATCAAACGATGCTGCAAACTTTTTAAGAGACCATGTGTGGGCAAACAGTTAGACTGTCTGATTCCTGCCCTTCCAGAGTGTGCACTTCCATCACAGTGTAGACAATGACTAAAGCTAATTAACCTTTTTTAATGAGCAATTTTATTAAGACATTATTGAGTATGCAGGAATATGCATTCTGTATATCTGATCAATTGGTTTATCCATCCAATAAACCTGTAAATACAGTAAGGTCCAAAACTCTGGAACTGTATGCAAATAAAGGATTAAACAACAAATAACCCTAGAATTAAAAGGTCTGGGAATAAAACTCTGAGATGAAATATGAGGAACTTCATATTTCATAAGATTCTTCAATAGATCACTAAAGGAACGTATAAGGAAGTGTGACATACCTGCTTTGTACAGATCAAATCTTCCTGCTTCCATTGATGCTTTTTGGAACTTCTCAGATCATGTTGAATCACAGTGACCTGTGATGTCTATGTCTGATCTCAACCAGATGCTGTAATCAAAGCAAAGAGAGACAAATATTAAAAATAAAATATTGATTATATTGTGACCAGGGTGTGGCTTTTTTATTTTATACTTAAAATATCAAATAATTGCTAAACAGATGGTACATCTTACAAATAAATGTTGCATTAAACTGGAAACTGTAAAAAATTCTCAGGATTACCACTTTACAGAAATGTGTTGATTTGTCATGAACTTTACAGGACACACCAGAGATACAGAGCTTGCATGTTAAATGCTCAGTTACTGCTTCTGTCCTCCAGCTCTGGCTCTGTATGTGGATTTTAAACACTATGATCAAAGCCGCTTATTTCAGAATCATTTTGTGAATTCTGTCCTACATACTTAATATGAAATCATTTTTAAGAGCTGTTGGGTAAACAGAACAAACACACAGTGGTAAACTTTCATGTAGGAGTTGATTATAAAAGAATGTACAGACTCAGGACGAGGGTATTTTTCATACAAGTTGGGTTGTAGCAAATTGTCATTCGTTTTATATGATATAATTATATTTAATGCTCTCTGGGCATGTGGTCACAAAAGGCCACCACATTTCCTGAACAGCGGAAATTTTACACATTTTTACCATACCAATATTCACTTTAGTAAAGAATGTGACAACTCGCCCCTCTCTCCCCTGTGCTTAATAATAATAACAGATTTTAAATATCAGCATTTATACCAGCTCTCATTTGCAAACGACTTATTAATGCGCTTATTGTTTTTGTATGTCATTCCAGATTTTGTCTTTGCCGCCAGGCGTGGCATCATCAAGCGCCGAGCGTCTGGAGAGGAACCGCATGGTCTTTGTTAGAGGGAGAGAGATGTGCGCTCTCTTTCTGTGTGTCTCTCTCTCTTTCTCTCTGATAACTCCCTTGTTTCTCTCTCTCTCTTTCTCTCTGATAACTCCCTTGTTTCTCTCTCTCTCTCTCTTTCTCTCTCTCTCTCTGTAACTCCCTTGTTTCTCTCTCTCTCTGACTCGTGTCTCTCTCTCTCTCTCATAACTCCTGTCTCTCTCCCTTTCTCTGTCTCTCTCTTTCTTTCTCTCTCCCTCGCTCTCTCTCTCTCTCTCTCTCTGTCTTTCTCTCTCTCTCTTTCTGTGTGTCTCTCTCTTTCTCTCTCTCTCCCTCTCTCTTTCTGTGTCTCTCTCTCTCTCTCTCTCTCTCTCTCATAACTCCTGTCTCTCTCCCTCTCTCTGTCTCTCTCTCTCTTCTCTCTCCCTCTCTCTTCTGTCTCTCTCTCTCTCTCTCTCTCTCTCTCTCCCTCTCTTTCAGTCTCTCTCTCTCTCTCTCTTTCTGTCTTTCTCTCTCTCCCTCTCTTCTCTCACTGTCTCTCTCCCTCTCTCTGTCTCTCTCTCTCTCTTTCTCTCTCTCTCTTTCTCTTTCTCTCTCTCTCTCTCCCTCTCTTTCTCTCTCTCTCTCTGTCTCTCTCTTCTCTCTCTCTCTCTTTGTCTCAGTCTCTCTCTCTCTGTCTCTCTCTTTCACAGACCTCGTGCTCTTCCTGACGGTGTAGCGGCGCTCATCGGTGACCCAAACAGCTCAATCACCCGCCGCCACCGACAGATAACCGGGTGGGCGGAGCCCCAGATTGTGTCAGTGTGCCACATACCGCGGCCCGACGTTACAGTTCCGGTGGTCGTGTTGTGGGTCGTGTTGTGTCACGTCATTGTTCAAGAAATCACAACAAAACGTGAAGGGTGGATGCGTGCAGCGCATGTGGCACCATTCAGGCCCCCCATAACAGAAGCAGATCCGCCGTGTGATGCTGAACATCATGAAACATCAGGAGCTTCCACAAGAGAAGAAGTCTTACGTGCAAACGGACGGATAGATGGACCAGCGAGGCGGGGAACGAGTGAGCCAGACGGGGTGGAGCATCGCGTAGCCCGGCCCCTCCGGCGCAGACATCCTTGCGTCCCGTTCGCCTGTGCGTATCGGAATCGGAGATGTGGGGCCGGTCGATGGGAGGGACTAGCGCAGAGGGGGGACTCGCATCGGGGTGGAGGGGCGGGGTGGCGCTCGGGTGCTGCTCATCCAGTCTCTGCCAGCGTCTTTGTCTCACTCTTTTGTTAGCCATGCCTAGCTTGCTGGTTCTAGCAGGGATCATGGAGAAAAATGGGGGCTACGGCGGGGATTTGGCCGCCTCCGGCTTCGGCAGCGAAGGTCTCCTGGTGCCACCCGAGGAGGAAGAAGACGAATCCCGCGCCCTGAGAGTTGCGCTGGGCCAGCTGTCGCTGTTGGGTCTTGGAGAGGGCGAGGACAGCGGCGGGGCTCCTGCCGGCGGAGGAGTTCAAGACCGGAGTAACAATAACCACCACAACCACGCCGGAGGAGTTGGAGCCGAAACCGGGATGTTACAAGCGAAGAGCAAGTTGTGCGCCCTGTACGAGAGCTCGTCCGCCGAAACGAAAGGACGGGGCTGCAACATAACGGAGTGCGTCCCGGTGCCAAGCTCCGAACATGTGGCCGAAATAGTGGGGAGGCAAGGTAACCGGACCCGCGCGCACCTCCGCGTTACCGACGTCGTTTCACGCCGTCCAAGCGTCCCGTGTGTCGACAGTGAGGGGCAGGTTTACTGACAAAGAAAAGGGAGTGGTGTCGTTATTCCTGCGGGTTAGGGTGCACGGCGTGCCCGTTCCCCCCGGACCGAGTCACGGTATAGAAACGCGTCTGACGGCGCGTACGCGAACGTTTCAACGCGCCGTTAAGCAAAGTTATCAGCGGGCGAGCGAACAAAGTGAGCAGGTCGCGTTATACCGACGCGCCGCGCCGCGCAGACGCGCTCTTTTGCGCTTCCTTTGTCGTCCGAGCGCGCGCAAACGGAACCGAGCCGGTTCTCCGGGCGCCTCTCGCGTTGTTTTTGTCGCCCCGCAGACAAAGAGAAGTTGTCGGGCAACTTCGGACCCGCCGCGGGGAGAGGGTCACGTGCTGCCGTGATCGGCGATCCGCGGAAAGGATGACAGTGTTGTCAAACAAAAGAAAGAAAGAAAGAGAGAAAGAAAGAAAGAAAGAGGAAACACTGACGTGACTCAGCGGAAAAGTTCAGCTCTTGGTGTTCTGCATGTGTTGATATGAGTAAATAAGTTGCCTGTTATTGAAGCATGTTGTGTGTGACCCTGTTGCCTCCTAATGATGTCACAAACACGAACTGTGATGTTTCTTTTCTTTTTTGTTACTTAATAATAATAATTCAATAATAATAATTTAATAATAATTTGCTGGCATGTCAGTGTTACTTGCACCTGGACAGACTGTAAAGCTGTATTAGAGTCACGCCCGTCTGCTCCCTCATAGCAGGGGGTCAGAAAACACTCTGTCCATACCCAGGTAGCACAGATGAAGTGTGTCCCAATAAACGTCCCCAGCAAGAGAAGTCCCCGTGAATGAGTTTGTGTCTCCGAGGGGAGCTCTGGGATTCAGATGGTGAACACTGTGAGGTGAGATGTGAGAATCTGGAAACTGCTGATTAGGAGGATTTGTAACACCAGTCTTTACTTCATTAGTTCATCACTTACTGATAACACGGACACATTGTGGGCTGAGAAGCGAAGCGTTTGTTTAGCCTCCCTACATTTCTCTGGATTTTCTAAATTAGGGTTTTCTAGGGCGAGGACAGCGTCATTGTTTTAAGTGCATTTTGCCTGAGAATAATAATGGAACGGTTGTCAGAAAACAGCCACACTCATCCGTGTTCTTTACAGCATTGGTTGGAATTTGTGTGGTTTGGTTCCCGTGTGTTTGTTCACCTGCAGTGGCTGCATGTCTGTGTGGAGATGTTCTCCTGCGGCGAGCGGGCCGATTCTGCTGTTCCCTGCTGTCAGTGTTAGACAGTCCATCCAGGTTATTTTTTAGCTTCTGCTGTACACAATGAGGCATGAAAGCAGTGTGCAGAGATCTATCTGCTGAACAGAGCTCTAGGCGGACAAAGCCTCTGTACTTTTGATAAGACACCACAGAGGTGCTAATAAAGAACCCTGAGCTGTGTGCGAGACGTTTGATAGATTCTGTGTAGTGGTTGCACTGTCATGAATTCATATCTCAACAATAACTTCATGAAGGATTTGGTTTTGAGGGGGTTCAGCTCTTGCATCCTGTGAATGTATTTATATTAATTTTATTTTTGTCCTGAAATTTGCAGACGTGACAGTGAAGGACAGCGGTGAAATTGTGTCTCTCTGAAACACCTTGAAACACATTTAGGGATCTGTGTTCATCAGAGCTGAATATTACAGTACCTGTTTGTTGTCAGACAGCAGTGATTTTTAAGAGCTATTCAGACATTTTCATGCTAACATGATACATGAAAACAGAGTGTTTATTTATTCTGCTAAATGAGATTTATTATGCTAAATACTTCAGAGGGTTAAAACCCTACAACTGTTTTTTTAATATGCATAAAACAAAATAGTTACAGTACTGATGCAGCAAAACAGAGGAGCAGAAGAGAAGAACAGCAATACCCAACACAAGTCACTGGGCTTTATTTCTTAGTCACATTTAATTTGTAATGTGGCGTTTTATACAAAAAATATTTAATGAACGATTTGCAATTTAGTTAGAATGGTTTTTTGAATGATTTACACAAATTTGAATGAGGCTCGTTGTATTATAAAGTACAATAACTTTCAAGATAATTATTTTGGTTATCACACAATGTGGTAAATTTGCTGTATTGGTCACAGTTATATAAAGACATAGGCAGGCCCGGGCGGAATCTGCACACTTTTCTCAGCATTTTTTTGCCCTGATTTTGGGAAAATTTGTTAATCAGAGCTGAGGGTGTGACTCTCCTATCGTTGACTGAAAGTATTCATTAAACACAGTGTATTCATCTACACTGAAGCAGCAGAGAACGTGTAGAGCTTTGTGAATGTTCCAGATCTGTGAAAATCTGCAAAAAATGTGTGGGCAAATGACCTTATGACCAGCAAACAAACACACAGTGTTTACTGACAGGTATATATATATATATATATAATATGAGCCTTAATCTTGACTCTCCTTCTCCATCAACAGGTTGCAAAATCAAAGCTTTGCGTGCAAAGACAAACACCTACATCAAGACACCAGTCAGAGGTGAAGAGCCAGTCTTCCTCATCACCGGTCGCAAGGAAGACGTGGCGCTGGCCAGACGTGAGATCATCTCTGCTGCAGAGCACTTCTCCATGCTGCGGGCCTCCAGGAACAAGCTGGGTGTGTCTTTCAGCGGCTCGCCCCCTGCGCCACTGCCTGGCCAGACCACCATCCAGGTGAGGGTGCCGTACCGCGTGGTGGGTTTGGTGGTCGGGCCTAAAGGCTCAACCATCAAACGCATCCAACAGCAAACGTGCACTTACATTGTCACTCCGAGCCGCGACCGGGACCCCGTCTTCGAGATCACGGGCTCCCCGGGGAACGCAGAGAGGGCTCGGGAGGAAATAGAGGCACACATCGCCTTCCGCACGGGCGGGCTGCACGACCACAACAATGAGAATGACTGCCTGGGCTCCGACAGTGGCAGCGGGGGTCTGGAAAGCCGCCTGCAGCAGGTGTGGGGGCTGCAGGGGGCCCCGCGCAAGCCGCTCGCCAGCAGCTACCGCCAGAACTTCTCAGACACAGTGGTCGGAAGCAGCAGTGGAGGAGGAGGAGGGATTTACAGCAAGAGTGACTTTACCAGCCCGGGTAACGGGGAAAAGCCGTGCTCTTATTTTGGCTCCGAGAGCACTCAAAGCTGGGGTGACCCCGACTATACCAAACAGGTGGCTTATTATACTCAGCAACGCTCTAAAAGCTTTGGAGGCCTGCCCCTCCCTCTGACCAGACTGTCCCCGGGGCTGCCCGAACCATGTGGCACTGGCAGCTCCAATGCTGTCGGGTCCCCCCACGCCCAGGCACGCCGTGCCCACAGTGAGCCCACTGCAGCGAGCACTGCGTTCACCGGACGCCTCCCCGTGCCAGATTCACCACCTGCTGTGGCCCGTGACTGCATGACCTGCTTTGAGAGTAAGGTGACGGCCGCCCTCGTCCCATGCGGTCATAACCTCTTCTGCATGGAGTGCGCCATCCGAATCTGTGAGCTGAACCATCCAGAATGCCCCGTCTGCCACACCCTGGTCACACAGGCCATCCGAATATTCTCTTAAGAATTCTTTATTTGTATTATTTTATGCTTGTTTGTTTTGTGCTTGTTTGAGTCTGTAGGTTCAGTTGACCTTTAACCCTTTTTTTATTTTGTCAGTATTCACTCTGTTTTATTTTATTATTTTTTAGAAAACACAAAACTTAAACAAGCAGATATTTTAGAAGACACTGCTTGCTTTACTAAAAAAAGAAAAAGTATTTTCAGATTTTCTTTTGTATGTACACATATATACATATATATATTTTATAAAAGTTTTTTTAAATGGAAGAACATAGTTCTTAGCATGTTCATTTGTTTTTCTTTATTTAATTTTTTTTATTGGTGCTGTTTTGTCCGTGTACAGTGTGGGCAGTAACAGGAGAAATAATGTGAACATTTTACACTTTTGCTTTTCTAGGGAAGTTCATTATAACTGTCATTATTGTTTTTCTTATTATGATACAACTAATGCAAGTTTACTTCCTGAGATTGAATTATAGTTTTACATCCCAGCATTTACAGCAGAAGTGAAAGTATTTGTTTTAAGGTGAACTAGAATCCTAAACATTTGCACCTTAAAACTGATGTAAAGTGATTGTCAGAGTAAACAGATTTGCTAGATGTCTAACAAAACAGAAGGTATAGGGGCTGATGTCGGTGTGGCTTTTAATTGGGGTCATTTTCTAAACGATACATTTATGAATTCATATGTTTGATGGGATATCTACTTTGCTCAATATTCTGATGGGTAATTGACAGTTAAACAGGGAGATACAGAGATTTTTCTTGAAGCTCCAATAAACGTAAACTGTTCTGAAAACAATCTTACTGAGTACAATTCAGATTAATGCAAAAATAATATTTTAGAGTGTTGAGCAGCAAACTGATTGGTCAGCTCAAAGCTCTGAAATGCATCCAGGGTTCTGATGAGGTATTTCCCATCCCATCTAGTCTTTCATTTCCATCAAGCTTTTTGCTGTGTGATTGTACTCAGTAAGTTCATGAATGAATTTTCACACATTTAATTGTAAAATGCAAATTGCAAATATGAGGAGTGAGATGCAGTAAAAAAGGGGATGAGGAGGGCGAGGGGTCCAGTAATCTGATCCTGAATAGATCCAGCAGACAAAAGAAAGCAAGACTGAGAGCTACAGTAGCACAATGTAAAGCACCACTCGCTCGTCCTCGTGGGTTCTGAGTCCTTACTGAGGCAGGTGTTCGTATCGTACTTTAGATGGAGGTTTTTGAAGGATTGGGGGAGTGGTCAGTGGGGAGGGGCTGTAATTCTACAACCGCTCTATGTGACTACAGTCACTGAGCTCTAGAACTCCTCCCAAAGTGTGTTTTGTTTTGTCACAGTGGTGACACCAACATGGCCTGCCCACAGAGGAGCTGATGATAAGCCATACATAGAGTCCAGGTGCAGAGCAACTGCTGGGGAAAGGAGGGGCCTTGTACAGTGGCGTGAATACAGACAGTCCCCATTCTGCATTCGGACAAGACACTGAGCGGGGGCCGCGTCCCTCCCTAATGCTCTGTGAACTAGGTGCAGCTGGGGCCCCTCCTGTTGACCGTTCTCGCTCGTTTTTTCCTGCCCCTCGATTCACGGTATTCCCGTTGGGAAAAGGGGCCTCTTTTGTCCTGCCGTCGGGCAGAAAAAATTCAAGAGCAGATTTCATTTCAAAGAGACGGACTGGCATTCTGTGCGGAGAGCGACCGCTGACTAGATAAATTCAACAGTTTGCTTTATTCCAAAGCATGTTCTCAGTCTGTTCTCAGAATGTCCTCATTTAATCTGCATGTGAGGCAGACTGTCAAAGTTTCCATGGAGTCTTCCTTCATGAGCAGGACGTCCTGCCGTGACCCCCTTGAGACAGGCTTGCCAGTCCTCGGTCACAACCAGCCAATCAGAGAACAACCTGGAACACCGCAGGGAGATCAGACAATTGTAATTGACGAGTGAGTGGGGGGGACGCCCAATTTGAAGCTGTGCGTGCTGAATGAAATGACACACCACTGCCTGTCTCCCCACAGGCCGGGGGAATTTGGAATGAGGGATTAGAGTGTTTGGAGGTTGGGAAGAATCCTGTTTTCACCAGAAGGCCAGTATAAAAGAACTGAGCCTCTAAAAATCTGGTGCGTTTGGGTTGGTTTTCTCTTCCGAGTCCGTCAGCGTCACATGCATGCGGTGTTAGAGGATATGTTAGGGTAAGCTTGAGATTGTCATTAATAAACTGTGTAACTTTTACCTTTGAGCCATTAGAATCTTAAATATTTCTTTAGAATAACTTTTATTGCTGAGTTGACTGTTAAAGCAGAGACTTTACGTGGTTGTTTGCCTCATGTGAATCGATGTATTATGGCTGTATTGGCACCTAACAGTGTTTTATTTTATTACTTTCTTCTGATGAACTAAACTTTCTATAGTGTCAGTGTAATGAGGTACTTTCTTTAAACATTTTAAAGTCCCTTTAAGTAACTTAAGAAACAGAACTGAAGAGAGGCTTAAACTAAAGTCTATAAAAGCACCTTATTTTTTAGAAAGCAAACAGCATTCGCATGTAAAGTTCTGGACTGCAAACTCTGTATCGCCATGACAACTAATATACTCTTTATTTTTGCACTTATGTTCTGTTTTGGGTTGGTTTGGTTCACTTTGCACTGAAGGCATATGGTGAACCAGTTGCTCAGTTTTTAAATGACGCAGTTTCACTCCAGCGTGTGTTGTTTAAAAATAGCAGCTTAATTTCCTTTTAAATGAAACAGCAGTGATACAATGTTACATAAACAAATAGAATTATGAATGGCATTTTTTTCTGTTGGCGTACAAATCCACAGCACTGATCAGAGCAGACCCGTGTCTGTGAAAGGAATGTATCTTTGTGCATTTGGTCTGTTTATGAAGCCAAAACCATTTTGAAATTAGAATTGATTATGCAAACATTAATGGCTCTTCTTTTAGAATCTGGTTCTGAACCACATGTGTCTGTCTAGAAACCAGGTACCAGGTTCTAGAATGTTCTGGGTGTTTTAAGGTCACTAGGTCAGTGTATGCAGGGAAGAGCAATAACTGTCTTAACATTGAGAAAATCCACGTTTTGGATTTTCTCACTGAGATGATGTCTTTCTCCCATCCAAAGTGCACTGTCACAAAAATGCTTTTAAAAGCCATGAACGTTTCATTTACTCAATAAAAAGCTCTTAGAAGTCATTTTGTGAGCAAAACAAAAGCAGTTACAGTGTTCCTAGTCTGAAATACGGCACTTCATAGTGTAGTTTCTTAACCAGACATCAAAACTTCACATAGATTTAAAAGAATGTAGTCGGGATCAATGGAAACGATGCTGCGTATGCTCAGAAACAGATATTATTCAATACAGTGTAACAGGCTTTGAAATAGTTTAAAAGACTTTATACAGCCAATGACAGCAGGATCTTTTTGAGTGTTATTTATTTGATAGTATAAGACTATATTTATTAACGTTTAGGGAGATATATAATAAAGACTGATTACCATAAGCATATCATTAAATATTTTTCATTATATAAGCAATTCTTAAAATATTCTAATAGCCGACTTTAGTTTTTGCTATTGTGTAAGGCACCGTCCCAACAGAAAATAAATTGTGTTGTTAATGATGCTCCAAAAAAGACTTCTTAAACAATTTAAAATGTGACGAAAGTTCTTCAGAAAATATATGACCAAAAATTGAGGAAGATTACAATCAGTGGTGGACTAAACTCGTATAGTTTTGTTTGTACAGCGTTTGCCTACAGCCTGTACTAAATGCATATAGTTATAAAGATACAAAACTGACCTAAACACCATAATGGCTGTATACACTGCACGTATATGCAGCCCAGAGGAAAATATATATTTAAAATGCATATCAGAAAGATCTAATCAATTTCATTTATATAAATTCAGTTTGCAAACGGCATCACAATTTCAGAACGACAGAAGCACTTGTTATGAATAATCCCAAACACGAATTGTCCTGGTGAAAAACACTTAGAAAAACATTCTGGGAGGAAGCAGGAGTTAAGATGCTCGACTACAGATGAACTAGTTGAGGTGGTCCAGTTTAGAGTTGAACAAGAATGTGTTGTCGAACGTGAAGCTTAATATTAAGAACCACTGTGAGTTGTTTTTGCTATTTTCAGTAATTTTGTGGTGTTGTTAAATAGTTCCATTCAACAACTTGTTTCTGCTTTTATTGGTTGTGAGAAATGATTTTCCAGAACATCATTTACATTAGAACAGCTGAGATCTGTGAAAAGAAAATATAAGAGGTACATGTACTGCAGGAGTTTAATGTGATGCTGTATAAAGACGCCCGTTTATTTTTCCAAACATATTTCTCTCACCCAACATAAAGTATCTAATGCACAAAATACCTTCGAATATCTTACCTTCAACATTCCTGTCATTGATATATTTGCATTTTTATTCCTACTATATTTTAACAGTATATACTCTTATATGTTCTTACATAACAGATAGTAAAGCTGCATGCATTTATCTATAACCTCTGCAGCCTTCTTTTCATAGAATCACCAGTGAACAAACACATAATGCACTTAAGCAATTGTAATGCCTTTTTTAATATAGTACAGAGGGCAAATAATGTATTTGAATGTAAAAATGGCCGCCCAACCAATGTCTGAATTTTGCGTTCTTGTTTTTTTTTATTAAACGCAAGCTTTAAGTTTATATTCATGACTAAAGAAATACCACCATAACTGTTTTGGTTCTTCCTCACAGCATATATACAAAGCAAAATAAAAGGGAAAATGTCTTATAGCTGTTTCGTAAGATTCTATTTTGCTAACATGCATTATTATTTCATAGAGGGAGATTTCACTAGCTGGATGTTATTTATGAATATCTTTAATGAAGCAAACGTATTTATAAGTAACTTCAAGACATTTTGATTTTTAATTAATAAATTAAGAAGTTAATATATTTCTAAAACACATGGAGTTGATTTCTACTAAAATGAGTAAGACTATAGAATTTTTATTTATGAAAGGTAGAAAAATCCTTCACACTTCTGACAGCATAAAACAAACGGGGTGCGTTTTAAAGGCTTATATTTTAGCGCCGTTTTAAATGCGTGCATTAACAAAAGGATAACGACAGAAAATATTTTATAGGGTTTTGGGGTATTTTAGTTACTTCAAGTTTGTGCCTCAATACCGCATTTTTGCATACTAGAGGCACTCAGCACAGCGTTGTGTGCCCAATCTTTAACGCCATATATCTGATTGAATACTTCCCCTCCCTTTTTTGAAATATTTTGTTTCTCTTTGTCCTCCAATGCAATTGTTGTGAAGCAAATGACTATAACAGGGTGAAACAGAAAAACAATTGTGCATACAAGCAAAATTCTACAAATGTAACAATGTTACAGTTTCCAATACAACCAAAATATGCATAACACTAAATCTGAAATCACACTTATTTCTTCTCAGATCAGATTGAGTTGTTGCATTTGTTTTCAGAAATTGTGGTCAGAAAGCAAATCTCCAGCACACTCACAGTGAAATGGTTTTTTGCATGTAACTTGTTTTATCTCTTTAACTGGAAACTAGTTTTGTCACACAAATAAGGCTTATGTACAAACTCACTCAAGGGCTAATGATAAAGTTTCATTATAACCGAGAGTGTCTCGAAGCAGTGAACTGTTGTTTACAAGATTATACTACAAAAGTCTGTCTCAATACTTCATGGTGAACATGCTCTGTGGTGGCAATGGTAGTTGTGTAGTGGTTTCAGTTTCCGTCAGACAGGAATGAGGGGGGGGCGGGGCAGGATGGTCATCTTGGTGACCTCACTTGGGTTAAGTTACTCCGGTCCGACAGTATGTATTTGGTAGCTTCCAGCACAGTAGAAGTGGTTCAAACAGCTCTCATAGTGCTCATGGTGTATTAGTTTGGTCAGGCATCTCCTGGTACTAGTGTTCCATTTATTGTTGATAATTAAGGAGTTTGTCATATCATAGACTCCATGAGTTCCTTCATTTCATTACTCAGTATCGTGTCTCTACAGGATGCACTACAGGTTTTCTTTCTTAGAACATGTACTTTGTGAATTTAATTTTTGATATTTGATCAATGTATCTATGCCATACTAGTTTTGTTATTTTCAAGAAATTGTATTGTAAATGTTTCTAATAAAACAAACAGACCAATCGCTGCTGCCTTGAATTGTTTCAAACAAACACCTTGTGATTTAAGACAAATAACTTTTTATTTATACATTTTTCTATTACAAAGAAATGTGCATAATTAACAGTTTTTAAAAACAGCCTTTTCCCCAACAAACCCACCAAAAAAAGTGTTGAAAAACTGAATCAATAACAGGTTAAAACTACAATTCCCACAGCTATGAAAAGCCTGGAAATGGCAGAGTTGTGATTTCCAGGCTTGGAAAAGTCATTAAAATGAATAACATCTTGAAAAGCATGCCAACATCACAGACACTTCTATAGTGATTATAAATTATGCTCAATTCTTAAATTTTTAATAAACAATAAATTGCTCTGTTGTGTGATCTCTATAAAATAATTTATAAATTCTATATCCAGCAATTACAAATCTTTGGGAAGTCTCTGGAAATTCACTGGTCAAACTGGTGTGTGAATCCTGTTTAAATACAAGTTTCCTGTCAAGTTAAAAGTTATTTTTCCCCCGAGATCCCGTGTTGTGCGCTTGAGTAACACAATGACCGATAAACATCCATGTTGTTCAATGAAAAAATGAGCCTTTGTTCAAGGGTCCCACTGAGAAATGAACAGGCACGATGACAGAATCTTCTCAAAGCAGTAATTATCAGCGACTCCAGCTAAACGCCTGATATCCAGCTTAACAGATTGACAGAATTAGCATAAATCTTACAGGCACACACATTAGCAAAGCACCTTGTGTATTTGTTTAAGGTAAAACGCAAAAAACTACAGGAGAAAACATCACCCCAGTGAGAAACAGAGAACATGAAAACCACGGCAAACACATACTGGAGCACATGTTCCACAATAAAAACACACCAAAGAGGTTTTTAAAAAAAAAAGACAAAAAGTACAAAGGCAGGACAGTGAGAGGTCTCAGGAGACGTGATGCTCTTCAAGTTACATGTAGCAGATAAGAGGGGTGGGCAGCAAGGAATTCATTTCCAGTAAGAAAACCTCAACAGGGTCTTAGAAGCCATCAGTTCATCTGCCCTGCAATACAATATGAATTCTGTCTCTAGCAATGACAGAAGCTTCTCTCAGACAACCGAATCCTGCCTCTCATTTTCCAACCAACAGATGAACTGTCAGTGAAAGGACAACAGCACCGATCCTGCTAAAGCAAAACAATTCTCACAAACGTCTGTTGAACCACAGACAGCAAAACAAGACTTTCTAACAGGCGTTTGATGGCTAATCTGATTAGGAATGAGAATTGTAAAAATCTGAATGATTCTGATTTAAATTCCTGTTGTCTAATGATTTCATTACAAAATCATTTATTCATCTTTTTATTAAGAAAACAGCAAAAAATATTTGGATTTTTTTATAGGCATTTACTGCATTAGAAGCCTGATATTACATAATGAGATCATTACAACACAAAAAAAATTGCACACTGTATATTTAATGTCATTTATATTTTATAAGGGCACTCCGTTCCGAAAACCTGCTGACATTTAAGGGCAGTCAAACGTAGCCTAACATCATGAAATTAATTGATTTCCAATTTTTTTAAACTGATACATGATTCCCAGCCCTGCATTGGAGTGTACACTCCTCCTATTCAACTCATTTGGCTGTTTAACTTCCCAACATCTCTCTGACGGACAGAAACACGAGCAGAGAGAGCCAGAGCTGAAATAAATGGAAAAGCCCTTGAGAAAGTCTGATCAATAATATAACGCATGGAAAGAAAAACATTCCTACATAAAAGCAAAACACAAAATAACAGCAGCAGAGAATATGAAGGTCATATCTGTATTCAGTAAATACAGCAGGGCTGATGTGGCTGTAGGAAGCTGAACAGTGGCTATGGTGAGCGCAGTTTGAATTTCCCTGGTGCAGAGATGCATGATAAAGGTGTCTTACTATTTTGGTGGTGATTAACTGAGGATAAATATTTAGTTTTTACTAAAGAGCCCCCTTTCATAAAAAAAACATTATACAGTTAATATTTAAAAGTGGTATTACACCTTCTAAGCATGGTGAAGAAAAATGAGCAGCCACATCTGAGCGCCCCAGTGCACTTCTGATTAATCTGAAACAAGAAGTGTGTACAGAACTCGGTAAGAAAATTCTTGTTTCATTCAATTTCAACTTCTAATGCTCTGAAAGTTTGCAGCTTATTGCTCGCTGATTGTGGGCAAAACTATGTTTGTTTGTTACATGTTAATCACACCCTGTGGAGGGCAGACGGTGCGGCCCATCTTAGAAAAATCCAGATTTTCCCCAACCCCATGGTGGCGCTGTGGCTGTTTAGTTATTTTGACAGCAGGCACCCTGTTTGCCCGAATTCTGTGTGGGCTGTATAGTGATGGGGACCACTTTGGAGTTTGGGGAGAAGTCTGCATCGCCACGCCCTGACATCTGCCTCTGAGAGACGATCCGGTGAATTTCTGCATGTGGGAGAGAGTCAGGCAGAGGTCGGTGTTACAGACAGCTGATGGATAAATCTGGTGATTTTTAAGGTATGTAACTGAAGGTACAAGGTCTTCAGTTAAGACTTGTTTTGACAAATTAATTTCCCAGTCAAATGAACAGATCACAAACAGACGACTTCATCTGGACGGCACACTCTGAGTCTGACCTCAAAACACAGTTTCATTCCTGTATGAAGTGCAGCTGAACTGTGACCTGGAGTCTGCTGCCATCTAGTGGCACAAAAGAAAGAACTCCTATCGCTGTGAATCCCACAAATTCAGTAACGTGATCCCATATATTAAACCATTCTGCATTCATTCCCATTAAATTAAACCAAGATAAAAAAAAATCTAAACCTAAGATAAACCTAAGATAAAACAAACTGTCCAGGTCACATTTTATTCAACTAAAAGAAATTATATTTTGATGTTTTTAGGACCTTTATTCTTACTGATGAGTCTCATTAGATTCCTACTGTAAAACTGTAATTAAAACATTAATGTAATCGTTTTTTCTACATTTAAATCAATACACCAGAAATAAAGTTAATTATTTATGACATTTCTGACCTGCAAGGATGGTCTGAAAGGCCAGTTCAACATTAGAAGAGTCCAGAGCTGATGTCTCCAGAAAAGACAGCCCGTGCTTCTCTATAAAACACGCAGAGACACACACACACACAGAGACACACAGACACACACAGACACACACACAGAGACACACACACAGAGACACACACACAGAGACACACACACACACAGAGACACACACACACACACAGAGACACACACACACACACACACACAGAGACACACACACACACACACAGAGACACACACACACACACACACAGAACACACACACACACACACACACACAGAGACATACACACACACACACACAAGAGACATACACACACACACACACACAGACATACACACACACACACACACAGAGACACACACACACACAGAGACACACACAGAGACACACACAGAGACACACACAGAGACACACACACACACAGAGACACACACACAGAGACACACACACAGACAGACACACACAGAGACACACACAGACAGACACACACAGACAGACACACACAGACAGACACAGACACACACAGACAGACACAGACACACACAGACAGACACAGACACACACAGACACAGACACACACAGACACAGACACACACAGACACAGACACACAGAGAGAGAGAGAGCAAGAGAGGGAGAGAGAAACAAAAGATGTTAGTTACTTCATGACATCTGCACAAGCCATAAGTGCAGCTTTTTCAGTAACAAGCTAGTTTCCAACATAATTATTGTGAGATATATAAATTATGCCTATGTACTTATTTTGTATTTAAGGGTACTGTTCATGTTTAATAGCATCTGAATTAGGACTGTCAATTCTTTGAATAACCATCATCTTTCTGCTTTAAAATCTGCTTGGATTAAAATGTAAAATATAAACAGATAGTCAGGAACAGATATATTTGAAATGATATTGCCCCTCTTAGCATCACATTCTGTTAGTAGCTTGTACTGTAACTGCAACTATTCAAACCTATGAGAAGCTTGTTGATTGTCTACAGTTTCAAGGTGTTCTTGAACACAGGAGGACACTGACCTGCGAACGCTTTGGCTTCATCCATAGGCACGGCTCTCAGGTGACGCAGGTCACTTTTGTTCCCGACTAACATGATGACAATATTACTGTCTGCGTGATCCTGCAGCTCCTTCAGCCAGCGCTCTGCATTCTCATAGGTCAGATGTTTGGCGATGTCATACACCAGCAGCGCGCCTACAGCACCCCTGTAATACCTGTAACACACACATACATGCAGAAAGTTTATCTGGTTTCTATGGGTCATTTAGAAATTTACATCCAAGTTTAAATTACATAAAATCTAATTTTATGTGTCATGGAGGAAAGTAAATAAGACCAGGTTGGAACAGCTAGGGGGTGAGTAAATGATGACGGATTTTATTTTTGGGTAACCTGCACTCTGTGGAAAAGAGTGCTAACATTCAGTCATTTAACAGCTGCTTTTATAGAGAGCCCCGTACGAATGGGGAACATCACAAGTGATCTGCCATGCAAGAGCCAAAAATACTCTACAGTATTATGCCAAGTTCCCACAGTAAGCTAGAACAATACAGAAGCCAGAGGAGGAGTCAGAAACAACAACAGAGTAAATAAAAGCGAGAACTAACAGATTTTCTGGCTTGTGTTTGAGTGAAGGTGCCTGCTGCTGGACCAGGTTTTTGAATGTTTTGATGGCCTCACCAGAACAAAATAAAACACAAAAGGATTTGATCTGATGATGTCTTGGGTTTAGAAGCACCACTTACGCTGATGTTATAGCTCTGTATCTCTCCTGTCCGGCCGTATCCCAGATCTGGGCTTTGATGGTCTTGCCATCCACGTGGATGCTGCGTGTAGCGAACTCCACCCCAATGGTGCTCTTACTCTCCAGGTTAAACTCATTACGGGTGAAGCGAGAGAGCAGGTTACTCTTGCCCACACCCGAGTCGCCGATCAGCACCACTGCAGAGGAAGACAATGTCATGCGTGAGATCAACTGGTTTAACTCTATTACGCTTTTACAGTTTGTGCTTTTGTTAGTGAGAACTTCAGACAGATTGTGTTTGTGCTCTGGCAGAGAACTGGCCTCTCGTCACCACACAACAGCATTTACAGTCAAATATTTCACACACTGAGGGTGTGTTTCAACAAAGCTGCTTTAACAATGAGTGAACGAGGCAAGGCTAAAGAGCAACTCCCTGTTTCACCCACACAGACAGACTTACGAAACACTCACAGTCTCTCGGCCTCTGATGGGCAAAAACACCACAGATATTATTTAAATATTTCATTTCACAGATTGTGAACATTTTGCAACTTGGATAAGTACCTAAAATTTCTGAGCTTAGCGGAACAGTGATCAGATACTTAAATGCTTTACTTCTTGTTTTGTTCCAAACCTGTATACTAGTATCTGGTCAGATACTAATAAGCTGTACTGACTGCAGCCACCTGATAGCATTGCAAGTAAAAGACTGAAATTTTACTTGTTATTTACTGATAATCTCCTCCACTGAATCTCTAATAATAACTACAGCACACGGCTCATTTAGTGTCACATAACTATGCTGTCCTAACCTTCTGTGTACCACAATATATAATATTGGGAAGGACATGATGAAAAATTATAAAAGAACTTAAACTATTAAATAAAGGAGTCACCAATGGCAAGTCTCCTGCTGATAATATAATGAGATGAGTGGACGGCCTGTGTAAAGTTACTGAACAGACTAAATCCCACAGTAAAAGATGCAGTGAGGACTGAACAGGCAAAAACCAGCAAAAACAAGCTGGAAGTGTCTGATCTACATACAGGACAAATGGGTGATCTTATACAGGCATGTATTATGAATCAAATGCATAAGCGCTTGATCTTCATGATTTTCACCAACACTTCAACAATGCAAACCCATCCTGGGAAGGCCTGGTTTTATACAGGTCCTACCGGTTTACCAGCACTATACATCAGGAATTTAGGAAGGAAATCAGAGGAATACCATCAAAATCAGTTTTCCAGCTGAATCTTATACGAAAGACATTCCCATTCCCACCGTGTTTAGAGATGCTGCATTAAAACAATGTTTTATTTATTACATTATTACAATGAAACGCTTATTTCAGAACATCTTCAGCTTTGTGTGAGCAGCGATATTATATTAATACAATAAAAGCTCAGGCCGCTTGGCCCACCGTGCTGTGTGTTTATATAATGGTGTAACAATAAAGGCCGATGAAAGCTAATGTGTACTGTGTAACTTATAGCTCATATAATGAAGTCAATGATGCGCTTTACAACATGAGAATGACCTGAAATCACCTTTAAACAGGTAGTCGTACTCGTCCTCTCTGCCCGTCATCGCTTAATCTTCTCACCGGCTCCTTAACGAGACGTGCCGTGAACTCGGGCAACTTTCTCCGGTCGGGACGACCGCACGCCGGGCGTATCTTCACCGCAAACCCGCAGAAGCTCCGGGCATGAGAGTGCAGTCACACAGAGAGCTCGTCTGATTAAGCCCGTCTGATTAAGCCCGTCTGATTGAGCCGGACTCGGTCATTAACTCGGTCCGGTTAAAGACGGTCAACTTCCACACGGTGCCGCCGCTTTACGTCACGCCGGTTTCGCCCCGTTCGCGTCTCATCGAGCGCAAACAAACACGTCACGGTGCTGAAATGAAGGCCCGCCCCCACTGTGATCCGATTGGCGCGTGAACAAAGCAATCACCCGGCTGTCCCCGCGCGGACCAATGAGATGCGTCGCGCCGCAGCGCTTCCGTACAGGTGTGCAACGTCACAGGTGTGCGCGAGAAACGCGGAACACGACGTACGGCGTGAAAATATGAAAATGACTAATTGTGATTAATAAAAGTGATTAATAAAAGTGATTAATACAACGCGAGTGAATAACGTATCCGTGCACGACGAAAATAACGCGAAGGGAAGCGGTGTGCGTCAGGTGAGCTCTTCCGCATTCCGCACGAACAGCGGTGACCTCACTCGCGTTCACCGGGAATGCTGGAACCGGAAGTGCCACGTAGGACGCGCCGTGACGCATTTCCTCTGGAAGAACGCAGAGCTCCGAATGAAGAACGTCTGTAAAGTTCACTTCACATTGATGATCACACAGGTCATGTTACAGTACTTATAACCAGACACAGTTATTGTGTTATAGACACAGACACAGTTATTGTGTTATAGACACAGACACAGTTATTGTGTTATAGACACAGACACAGTTATTGTGTTATAGACACAGACACAGTTATTGTGCTGAAAAGTCTTTATATGCAAGATTCATTGAGCTTATTGGTCATTTGTGTTGTGACAACTTACCCCACTGTGTGTATCCTTTCATATGTGGGCAGTAACAGAGGAAATGATCAATAGTTTTTGTTCCTAATACTTTAAGGTATGTGCCTAAACAATTACTGACCAAACCTACAACAAGAAACGAACCCTGGACTGATGAAGTGTGACTGCTGAATGTTTATGTTGTTATTTTATGTTTTCACACCATGGAAAGTAATTATGAGAGCAGTTCACATATTCTTACATGGTCCTACTTTAATTCACATTGAAAAATGTTTGCTTTAACAACAGCAAGTGATAAAACCTTCAGCATCAGAGATTGCATTCACATTATAATGACAGTAATATTTACCAAAACATCAGGTGTTCACTATTATTTATGAAAATAGAAATTAGCACTCTGCATATACGTTTTCAATGTGCAGAATTCAATTCAATAATTAAAATGAACACAGAATATTTGTACCTAATGTGGTTTATCGCCTTTGTTCCATTATGTGTGTGTTAAATAAAGCAAAGCTGTGTGCATGAATGTGTCGTACACAATATTGATTAACAAATTAAGATGAACTGACATTTTAATTAAAACAATGGAAAATGTGATTGGAAATATTTATGAAATGACATGCTAAACAATATCAACAAAGCAAATACATCTTCACTTTGCAAAGGAATAATAGGAAACGTCGAAGAAGTATATCTAAATGATGTACTTTCAGTTATAATATTTAGGAATACTAATATGGCTGTCAGCCAGTGAAATGGTTTTGCTTTGCATTCAACATTTCTCACACTTTCTGAGGACGAGCAGCAGACTCAGCGTCCCGAGCTCTGCGCTACATGCCGAATTCCCTGAACCCTCATAATTCCTTTCATCAGGAATGTTCAGTCAGATGTTGCTGCAGCAGGGTTTCTTCCCCTCCTGTGCGTCCATTGCTGGAGCTTTCGGTTGGGATAATGTCACAGCACTTATAGAGCCCCGAGACACTTCTTTACTGCTGACTTTTTTATGGATTTCTGAAAGAAACGAAACCAAAAACAACAGTGTTATTATCAGTTTTGATCATAAATTGTGATTATGTAAATCTGAGTGCTTGTGTACAGTGTGTTGAGCTTCACTGAGAGGGAAACACATAGTGTGATGTAAATACAGTGTGATGTGTTCAGAATAAACAGTAGTAACCTGTAAGGACAGTGTTGAAAGCTGCTTCAACATTTATAGACTCCAAAGCTGAAGTTTCCATGAACAGAAGACCATTCTTTTCTAAAAGAGGACAAAGTAAAATTACCATCATATATAAATCAGAGTCTTTTAATGGCTGATGTTTGATTAGCTTATTAAATCAGTATAGAAAAGAGCTTCCCTCCTTATGTTACACAGAAAAAACAAAGAACGCATTCCAAAAACATGCACTATTAAACAACCAAAGAGTTTATGTGAGCTTAACTCATAAATACCTGCAAAGCTCTGTGCCTCCTCTGAGGGAACAGATCTTACGGCTGCCAGGTCTGTTTTGTTGCCCACAAGCATCACCACGATATGAGGATCTGCATGTTCGTAGAGTTCCTTCAGCCAACGCTCGGTGCTTTCATACGTCAAGTGCTTTGAAATGTCATAGACCAGAAGAGCTCCAACAGCACCACGATAATATCTGAAACACAGAGATGACTGCTCAGATGACATTATTCACTGTAAGTGCATGACTGTCATTAAAGCTACTGTGACATGAAAGCTGGATTAGTGACAACAGAAGGTGGGGCCACATGCTTGTCTCCCATGTTCTCAAATTGTCAATGAATACAGGACTGAGAATTTAAATACAGTCAAGAATTTATTTGCATATAAGGACCTCATAATTATTAGTGAGCTATTTAATAGAAGTTGGCCATTGGAATAAATGTTTGTTTATCAGCATCATCTGTCTGGTACGTCAAGCATAACTTACGCAGAGGTTATGGCCCGGTACCGCTCAAGCCCGGCAGTGTCCCAGATCTGAGCTTTAATGGTGAGATTGTTTAGCTGTACGGTTCTGGTGCTGAATTCCACTCCAATGGTCGTGCGGCTGTCATGATTAAATTCATTTTTGGTGAAACGTGACAGCAGATTGCTCTTGCCCACACCAGATTCTCCGATCAGAACCACTGCAACAGAACACAGAGGTTTGAATAAGTACATGGGAAAAGTTCAGCACCTGGCCACTGTCAGGAAGGGACAGTTGGGCTCCATAAAGAAAGGCCCTCAGAGGTCCCACTCATTGCCAAGTTACTGGGTTCACTCAGACTTTTAGGAACGGCCCTGCTTGCTATAATTAGCCTTTGCGTAATGTCAACGATTTAAAGGAATTAAAGGACCGCTCACAGACAGATGATTCAGTCAGCTACAATCCTATGTTTGTTTTCATTGATTTTGTGATCAAGTTTGAGAAATTCAGAGTGTTATAATACTGCATTGATCAAAACACTACACAACACTACAAGTAAAAATTAGTGTAAAAAAAGTAAAAAATATTAATGTAAGGTTGGGCTGACAAAGTTTACATTAATAATAGATAAGAATTAATATTATAATATTTTCATAAAGTTTAAACTTTAAGAAAAACATTCAATCCCACTTTTGCATCACTGGAACTTTTCCAGGCGTGGTATTCATTAAATGCTGAGACAGAGCTAGAATAAATCCTGGTGTTACTCTGTGAAACAACCATCACACTGTATGGGTTTGTTTTATACTGCCTGAGAAGATCTGGCTTGTGGTTGGTGCAAACTGAGATGACTCAACAAGCTTCAGCATTAAAATCACTCCACCCAGGACAACTCTGACATTAGATTGGAGTCAATTTATCACACTATATCAAGAAATGGGAAAACAGGAACAGAAAGTGAGCGGCACTGGACCAGTTACATTTCTTCTTTATTTAACACACCTGATTTAAATCTTCAGCTCGTCAGCAGAGCTCATGACCTGAACTGAGTGTGTCATGTGGTGTGGGTTCCTAAAACCAGAGTTTAGAACCGCTCACATAAAAAATAAGAAACATTAAACCATGTTTTCAGTTCTGCTCTGCAATGTTCTGCAGAGAACAGCTAATTCAAACCCTGAGTTTGAGGAGAGTTGAAGTTGAGCCTTTTTGTTATAAGTAGCTGCTCTGGCAGATTACTGAGTTTCAAATAGATTTCACTATTCACAACTATTTCCACTCCTATACTGAGTAACCTAACTTAATCTTGTGTAAACAAACCCGTTGTCATGGAAATCAGATTTGGGACACTGAACCAACCAATAGGCAGTAAACCACTCCTTGATTTTACAAAATACTTTGTTATATATATATACACACACATACTGTCTTAGGTTTTATTACATGTATGGTTATTTATGACATTGTTAAAATTGATATTTTTGATAATTGCATTGGAGGCAATGACAGTTGTCATTGGTTTATAACAATAAAATAATAATATAAAGAAAAATGGCAAAACTTACCTTTAAAAACAAAGTTGTAGGCCTCATCAGACCCCATATTTTCACTAGTGTAGATCTTTTGATTTCTTCAAATCTAAATTAGCACTGCATGAGTCAAAATCCCCACCAATCCCATGCAAGGAACATTAAAACTGTCGAATCTGCACCTCACTGTTGACCTAAAATAGCAGAAAAACAATAAAAACAGGACTCAAAAGCATACCGTGTATGGTGAACAGTTCACTTGTTTGTACAAGGAACTAGTGCTGTTATTTAGCCAGGCAGTTCCGCTATCAGAGTAAGTGGGGGGAGGTGGGCGTGGCCTCAGGTGAGCTGGAGTCAGGTCAGACAGGTGTGGCGGGCGCAGGTGCAGTCACATGACACTGGCTGTAATAGTGCACCTGCTCAGCCAATGAGAATTACACATGCATACCACACACCTCCCCCATTTTCTCATGTGCAATCAATCTTTTAAAAGCGATCTTTCCTGAGATCAGCTGCCCTGGAAAAACTATCCCTGCACATGGTGCTTTTTTAAATTACAGATCTTACTGAAATAAAAATGTCACTTTAAACAATGGAAATACTTGTTTGATAATATTACAACCAAACACTAAGAAAGGATGACATTTGATCTTGTGTTTAGTTTATATGTACATGTGCAATTTTAGGTGGGAAAGAACTAATAACAACTTCATTCAGATTCTGTACAATATGTATATGAACCTGAAGTTTTTGCCTTTACTAAATGTCCATATAAGCAATAAATAAGCACCATTAATTTTCTTTTTGTAGGGAAGAACAACATGTAACAAAAAACAGATTTATTATTTATTTTGCTGAGCACTGATCACAGACTGGCAAAATCTTTTTGAGAATAAGAAAACATACAAAAGAAAATTCAGTTCAAATAGACTGATTTAGGCTTATGCAAAGATACTTTTGGGTGTAATTTTTTCTGAATGTGCTACAGTGATCATACAGAATACACAAATAAATAAAGCATGGACAAAATATTTTCCCATCATACAGGGTGAAGTACTGTGTGTTGTACAAAAAACATATCACAAGTATTAAAAAACACTACGATGCTGCCACTTGTGTTAGAGGTTCTTCCAAGTACTGCACTAAAGCTTCAGCCTGCAAATACAATAAATACACAATTATGTTTAAGATTGTTTGTGAAAACGTGATCAATGAAAACAATTTGATAATTCATATACGCTGTGTCTCACCTTAGCTTTAAGCATGCCAAAACCTACAGTCTCTTTGGCATACATGCAAAGCAACAAGTTTGCAACACGTGTGATGGCCACCCTGCCTTCCTGGAGTGAGGAAGAGGAAATATACACTGCTGTATTTGTTTGTTGCTACACTAATATATTGCCTAGGCAGATTATTAGATAATAGATTTAAATTATGACCATTACAACACAAGAGCTTAAATTCATTCCCACCATACAGTCCATCAGAATAAATCTCAATTTGTCTTCATTAAAGGCCTGATGTCCGTTCTTCTCGTAGGCCGCCCAGATGTTGCTGGCAATAGCTGCAGTGACTCGAGCATCTGTGTCTCCATATCCAGAATAGGCCAGCAGAGATCCTTCATTATTCAAGAGTCTGTAAGCACAGGCCACCACACAGAGCAGCACTTCATTTCATTCAGGTGAAAGTATCTGAACATTTAAGGCACAACTAAAAAAGTGACAAAACTAACTTTGTAAAGACAATCTTTGCACACAATTGGCTGGTGTCAGGGTGAGTTTAATGGATGCACTCTTCAAGTCTCTTCAACACCAGATTCTCACAAATAACTACAAACAGTCTTAAATAAATGAACATGTTTCACTATTGTTCAACGTAACAATATATTAATTCTGAGCAATGTTTTGTTTAAAGCGTTTGTGATATTTCTATGAAAACAATGACTTTTAAATAATTATATTTCAGTGTGGCTATAATATTGAGACTTTTGAGGCTAAAGCTAACCAAAGGCACAAAGATGAACTTCAGGTACTCACAGTGTGCTTTGCACGCCGCTTGTATTTGCTTGACTGAGTACTTGTGTTAGTGCTTTAGGACGCAACATAATGTAAAGAGGGAAAAGACAAATAATTTCTGCAAAAAGATAATAAATTCAGACAAAAGGATTTCAGCAACCAACTTCCAGCTTTACAACTCAAACATCAGCTGACTTCGAGTTCCGTGCCGATGAATCATGGGAAATGTAGTTTCACGGGAGTGCTTACGAACTACAAAAATGTGGCCTAGATGACTTGCACATCATTTAACAACTGATATTACTAAACATATCACATCACAATAGTACGCTTATAACGTGATCATATTGTATTGTAAAGAATATATCACAAAATTCGTTGTTTTATTGTTTAGTAATCACACTTGACCTAGATCCTGTTTAAAAGATTAATACAAGTGTGTTGCATCATTTGTATGCGATTAATTACATTAACTATTGAACAGAAATATGTTTAGTTAAAGCAATCTAAATGCTTAGTAAGATTCTGGCAGTGCATTATAATGTATTACAGTGTAATGTACTCTGAAGAAAGATTTTCTTGGAGCTTAGACTCTTGGACTTTCATACTAATTTGACAAAACTTCAAAACCTCGGGTACATGCAAGCCAAATGTACCCATATCAGAACTGGTCCTCTGCACTTAACTCATCCAGTTAATGTACACACACCCGGAGCAGTGGGCAGCACTGCAGCAGCTGGGGACCAACTGGGGGTACGGTGCCCTGCTCAAGGACAAGTTGTTTCCTGCTGGCATTGGAAATCAAACTGGTGACCTTCAGGTTACCCATCTGACAACTGCCTCCTACACAGCAAGGCAATACTTCTCACTGTATATTAAAAGTGTAACTGTGTCATGTTTTGACCACAATGCATATTGTGATCACAACCTACCAACTAGAGACTTGAAAAAACATTTTTGTCCTAGAGAAATAATAAACCAAAGTTCAGGTTTTTGCAATGCAACAAATGTAGAATAAATGTTATAGACATAGAGAAAACAAAAGGAGAAAGTTGAACATTTTAATTCATATTAAAACGGTTGGTTAGCACTGAGATCGGTGCACAGAAAGTCTAGCATCACTATCATGCTGTAACCAGTTTTTGCTAGATCAACTTCAGGATGGTGTATCCAGAATACAATGCAAGTCTTTTCCAGGCAGTAATGTATTCCTATCAAAGCATAAAGATATGATCAAAACAAACAGTGACGACATTCGCCATTGCTTGTTAAGCTGAGAAATATTTTATTGATGCTTTGTTACAACCTTACCCACATGACAAGCCTTTATCGCTGGTTCATTTACACGCTTCATAAAGGTAAACGACTAGATATGACTGAATATCTTGAGTCTCGCTTCAAAAATTCATTCCTTTCTAAAACAGCTTGAGATGTAAGCAATCAAGAGTCATTGTGTTATAGTGCGCAAACATGTTCATGTCTATTAGATTCCATTAACACAACAAAGGTCGAGGAAGTTTCAAAACAAAGCGAACTGAAGAGGGGTAGAGACGGAGAACAGGGTAAGCTCTACATTTCTGCAATAAATACTGGTATGATCAGGCATGATTGAGAAAAGAGGAAAAAAAGCATTGTCACAGAGGACAAGAATTACTCTGGCCTAGGAATTTAAGCATATAGTTTTTACTCCTCTTATCAGTGAGTAGTGCCTCACGTCAGTATGTTTTAACTGTTAAGAGTGGTAGCCTAGACCTGGTTCAGCAATTGTAAGCTCTGTCCCATCTCACTAGTGATGAGGTGTTAGTGTGACGTCATTTCACAGCGATTGTGGTTTATTTTTTGTTCAAGGAAACAAATTTGAAACCCCATTTGCTTTTGATTCAGAAATTGAAGCAACAAAAACAAGAAAAAGAAGTAATTGGACTTCTGTCTATGCAGGGCTTGTCAGATGTTATGTGATGAAGGACTATGTTCGTTTGTCTGTCTTCACACGCTGTCAGCTGCTCGAGTTAGGAAGGCTGGGAACCGAGCAGTCTTTCGATGGCAGCGTTGATGTCACCCCCGGTGGCGATGAGAGCCTGAAGGTTGGCTTCTCTGTTGATGAAGCCCATGGCACTCAGCTGCTCAAGCTGCTGCTGGAAACGCACTTCTGGAGTCTGAGTCTGCAAAGCGAAGTGAAATCAAATAAAGCACATACACAGTCTGAATGCAAAGAGTACAGAACTGTTATTAACAGAAAGTAAATGAGTACCGAGGCACTCCCTCCAGCAAACATCTGTAACATCTGCTGCATGAGCTGCTGCTGGACGGGATTAGTACCAGCACCAGGGGTGGGGCCCTGGCCAGAGGGCGGAGCATTCTCTGGGGTCACATTTACACCTGTGGGCTGTGGGGCACCTGGGATGCCACCAGACGTCAGACTAGAAAGAAACAAGACTAGCTTAAGAGTCGTCGAGATATTTACAGCCATGCCTAAGAAGAACGACTACTCTGGTCCACACATGGTAACCATATGGTAACCAATAAACACACCTGGGCATGAGAGCAGGGGCTTCAGTTTGCAAGGTTTGCAGTCCCTCCTGGATCTGCATTAGCGCTCGCATGGCTCGAGGATTTGTCATGACAGAGAGAGATTCTGGGTTCTGCATCTGCAGGTCAGTCGACAAACAAGCCCGTCACACATTGAAGTGATTTGAAAAGGAAACAGACGTTCATAATGCTGTAGATATATTAGGCAGAATCAACAGCAGTTCTAAGCGGACACACCTGCTGCAGAAAAACGGGCAGCTGCTGTCTCATTTGCTCCTGTAGCTGTGGATTTCCAGCAAACAGAGGGTTGTTCATCAACACCTGAAGAATAGCACACAAGATCAGCACAACACAAACAAGCATGTGCAGATCTCAGCTTTTCATAACTATACCAAATAAAGCAAGCAGATAATGTCGTCCAGCAACCTGTGAGGCAATGTCAGGATTCTGGGCGAGAGACTGCATCATGGTGCGCATGTACGGAGCAGAAAGCATGTTCTGCATCAGCTGTGGGTTCTCCGAGATCTGCTGCATGAGGCTTTGCATGCCAGGACTGTTGAACATACCTGCTTAACATCATGTAAAGCAGACAATTAGATAGTGTTTATTAAGAAAATCTAATTTTTTTTGGTCCCTACATTAATGCGATGTGCAATTTTTCATGCATTATTTTTTTCCTGCTTACGAATAAGGAAAGGTTAAACAAACATTCTGTTTTAGATGATTAAGATTTCATTTACTGAATTCACGCATACCTGACTCTAAAGAAAATCCAAACATAAGACTATTACCGTTGCCAAGGGTAGTAGAGCCGATGCCCAGAGGGTTGGACATGCTGGGTATGGTTGAACTTGTGCTGGAGCTGGTGGTGGTGGCCGTCCCAGAAGAGGTGCTGTCAGGGGGGCCCCAGGGATTTGGTAGAGGCTCTCTGTTCTCTGTCCTGGAGGGCTGTGTTCCCGAGTTATCACCGTTACCACCCAAGGCTGAAAAGGGGTTATTTCCAAACTATTCAAAAGAAAATTGAATTATTAAAAGAAACATTGTTATATGAAGTGAGACAGAATTAGTGAACTTCAGCATTGCAATTCATGCATGCCTACATTATACTAAAGGCTGATTAATTTAATTATTAATACATAAGAAATAAGCTTTAATATTGATAAACAACTTCTACTAATCAATTGTTGAAATATTTTTCAGACCTGTTCACGTGCAGCACTAAACATCGGCTCTTGAATGTCCGTGTACATCCTCCGGAGAGCGTTGTATCCTCCGGGAATACTCTCTAGGTTGCTAAGCGCACGATCCTGGTTACGCATCATCTCTTGCATCATGGCTGGGTTCCGTGCTAACTCCATTGTCTTACAGAGCAGGAAGGAATTGTAATATTTTTAAAGAATTTGTATTTAAGTATTTCCATTATAGGAGGAAGAATGCCTTGATGTAAAGGAAATGGACATAATGAGTGTGGTATATGAGAATCTGCTTTTGAACACACCTGTCTCATGAGCTCTGGGTTGTTAAGCATGTGTGAAATCTCTGGGTTGCGTTCCATTAGTTGCTGCATCTGTGGATTGGCCACGATCATCTGTCTCATCAGGTCAGGGTTGGACATCATGCTCTGCACCAGTGGGTTCTCCATGATCTGAGACAACATCTCTGGGTTGGACATGAGCTGTCGCTGCATCTGTTGCTGAAGTTCCATGAAGTTGGCAGAGCCCATACCAAGATTAGCCAGGCCTGACAGGTCACCGAATCCAGCTAAAAAAAAACAACAACAAATAATATCACTGCATGTGCTCCAATTTTTTATTCACCACTCAACGTGACATCATCTTGGACTTACACTGACCCCTAGTGCTGTGGATGTAGCATCATGCAAAACTTAAGCTTTTCAGTTATTGCTGCTGCTGCTATTGTAGAGAAGTTCTTTATACATTTGACCATGATTAAGCCATTTTATAATAAAATGTATAATAATAAATAAAAATAAAAGAAAAAAAAATGATTCAAAACATTTGCATTTCAAACAAGTGTAACAAATCTAAGTTTAACTTATCAATAATATTACATATTTATATTATGTATTATTATTCATATACACTGTATCATATTAAACAATCAATACATTTCAGATTTCACAATTTCCTGTTTTCTGTGATTTCTTTTTCCTTCCTACGTAAAGCTGCGGTGCAACAATGATGAACATTGTTAACGCTCTATATAAATAAAATTGAACTGAATAAAATGAGCACACATCATTCCTATTTGATTCTGCAGGTAAAATGCACAAACTACTTTCAAACCCTCACCAAGTATATTGGCTGGCTGGGACGGGGCAGGGGCAGGCCCGCTGCCCTGGGATGTGCCCAGGTTTCCAGCCGGGCTGGGGGTAGCGAGGCCAGGGTTGTTGCCCTGTGATGGTCCAGGGCCAGAAGAGGCAGAGGTCTGCGAACTACCAGCACCTGCAGCCCTAGAATCAAACAAAACTTCAACATGACTTAATCTTCACCCACACATCGACATATCTAACAAAGTGTCTGCACAGAACAGCACGGGTTGTGCTTTAACTAAGACTTCTCTTACTTCTGTGCGGTTTTGATGACCAGGTGAACCGTGAGTCCGTCTTTAATGCCATGCTGACTGAGTGTGTCTCCATCTTTCAGGATCTTACCAGCAAAAATCAGAACCAGCTGGTCCTGCTTCGCCTTAAATCTTTTGGAAATTTCTTCTTTAAACTGTTTGAACGGGAAAAACTGTGTTACGTCATCACCGCTACACCTGTAGGCATCGCACAACACCTTTACATTAAACTGAACATCAACCTAAAACAGCAACGAAAGCGACAGAGACAGAAACTGAGTGTCGTCGCTTCTAAAGGGCGGAAGCCACATCTGCATTTCTATTCACATCTCGTTATAAAACAAACAACTGAACCTTACAAACAGCGCGACCATAAAGTCGAGACTGGAACCTTCTACCTGAACAGGCCGACTGTTGGGCAGCGACAGCAGCGGGAGACACAAACCTCACTTACCTGCTCTAATAAACCCACAAAATATTGACCGAGACGCTCGTAATAACCTTTTAAAGTAGCGACAGTAAAACTACGAGTCCGTTTATCCGCCCATTGGGGAGACTGGGCTCGGGTTCGCCGTCGTCGGTCGTTAGCTCGCCGGCTAAAGCTGTTAGCGGCGGCTGTAACGACACAAACGCTGAAGTCTCACCTGTGCGACGGACGAGTCCTCCGGTACGGCTATTTCTTCTTTATCTTTCGGGGTTTTAACGGTGACTTTGATGATCGTCGCGCCAGCGGCGGCCTGCTCCTCGGTGTTCGCCTCCACGGCCGGATCCGTGCCGCTGTTCTCCGCCATCTTTCCTCCGCTTTTACTTCGTTACATCAGCGCGCCAACGAGCCGCGAGGAAGTCGCAGGTCCGCGCGAGCGCGCGAGCGCCCCCGCAGGCGCGGCGCGTCACATACGTCATTCTGCACCGTACAGACCATAATGCACAAGTGAGAATGTTTAAAGTGTGCTTTATTTATTATGCTTACCATTTAACATTTATGCATTTATGCATTTGGCAGATGCTTTTATCCAAAGCAACCTACAGCACATTCTAGGCACACATTTTATCAGTGCATGTGTTTCCTGGGATTTGAACCCATCACGTTGTGCGCTGTTAATGCAATGCTCTACCAGCTCAGCTACAGGAATTTGGCTTTTTTTTTGGGAATTTGCTCACTGGATCTGCGTTCACCAGACTGAGCTGGAGGTGACATCCAGACCAAGATGTCTCACAGCCAGATCATGGAAGAGATGTAACTGCCCAAGAGATGTGCAGTTACAGGACTGGAAGGACAGGTTGAGCTTTTGTGTGTGGCAGTTAGAAGGTGTGTGTCTTTATAAAGGGATCAAATTAAAGTGTGTATACTGCAAAGTGGAAAGACTTTATGCTTCACCATTCACACAGCACCTCAATCTGGCAACAGGTTACCTGTAAGACTGAATCCCCCAATATTTAAATTGCTTTTGTTTCTCTCTCTCTTCTGACTTCTGACATAAGCTTTGACTTTATAGGAAACTACAGTATTAGGAAATACTGTAATATTAACCGCCTTCCACCCCAGTACAGGAGAGAGTCTCATACCTGCTGCTGTGCCATTCAAGGTGAGTTTAAGGCAATGTTTTTCCTAATAAAAAAATATAAGAACGTAAAAAATAATTTTATTTAAGATTACAATAAAGCTAGGAAACTGTCTTTCCCCCACAACTTGCTTATAGCAACAGTAACACAGGTGAAGTTGTGCACTTCCTTTTACAAACACTTTTTTGTGTCTGACAAGAGAACTATCACAGCAATGCAATAATCAGGCATAACAGATTGTGTGTGAGAGAAACAAATTGTTGTAAAGATGTATAGATGTATAAATAGATGTATAGATGTATAAACACTTGCTATAGAAGTATTTCTAATTTGAATCTATTTAAAATGTTTCTTATGCTTTCCTGGTTTATTGTTTGTAGCTCAATATAATGAATTGAGTAAACCAGGAAGATCATGAAAGACCTCACCCATCTGACAATGGATATATCCACCAACTGCAACATCATTATCATAAAACAATGATGTTGCCACTGTTTTTGCCATTTGCTCTTTCTCTTTTCAAGAAAATGTTACTTTTTAAAAGGTGTGTTTGGGTTTTTTAATCACTGGCTTGTATTTTTATTAGTTTTTGTTTTTAAATCTTTTTATTGCTCACACCAGAGGCAGAGAGTTAGTTATATTCTCTAAGACAGAGGATCCCAATAATTGAATTTCTGAGATAGATATTAAAGTTTTGTCTTTAACTTTAATAAAAAAAAATGTGAAAACGTGGGAAACATAAAGTTGTTTGTATATATTGGCCAGCAGGTGGCGCCTGCACACACAGGCACCACTGTTGAAGTTTAACTACACAATTATAATAAGCTGTTGGGAAAGCTTGGTTATATGAACGTTATGTAAACATTCTTTAATTCTGTAACTTTTTAAAACGTCTCACCAACAACTTAAAAATAACATTTCTGATATATTATATATATAACGCAAAAAAATTTCTACTAACATTACTGCAATATTTTTTGACAACTTTGAGAAAACTTCAAAAGAATGTTAGCCAACGTTCTGAGAACATTCCCTCTTAGCTGGGTTGCTGGAGAAAAGATCAGGGGAAAATAAGACTGCATTTATCAAAATGTTAAAATTTTTAATGTTATCAGTGTAACACATCAGACTGTTATAGTCACAACACATGAAATTACCAGATGTGTATCAAAATGTATAAGAACAAATGACCTGCCATGCTGCGTGTTGCTGAGACTCTTGAAGTCTGCCAGACTGACAGCAGCTGATTTTCTCTGTGCGTGTTCACGTTCAGTGATTCTGAAACAGCAGGTATCATCACTAATGGTTGATCATCACTTAATTATCTAATTAACTGCAGCACTGAATGCACTGTATAGTGTGGACACATACAGACACCAGCAGTGGTTACAAGTTAACACTGAGGGTTTTGCTGTGGCTGTGCAGATACTCTGTCATCTTAAAGTCAAGAGTAAAGCTTTTAGCTGAGGGTGACCTCTAGTTCTACTCCTTCACCAAACACTGATAAAGCACAAACAAATCTGAACACGCCTGCTGCTTTCCTCACTGACTGGACTGTATAAAACACCCCGTCCGTGCTTAATCGATTAAAAGTAGCTTCTGGGTCCATCAAGGTAACTCTTTCCTTCATTTTCATACAGCTACATGTTACCAGCACTTTATACAGTTTTGCTTTGCTTTTAATAATTGCAACTAAAATCTTGGCAAAATGATGAATGTGAATAATTGTAATACGTTTGTCCTTCTGTTTTATGGATCTCTTAAAAAGGAACAACTATAAATACATATTTTCATAGAAGAAATGACACTTTATAATGTCTTGCTTTATTCTCTGCTTATCGCAGGCGATTGAAACAATGACAGTTAAAGGGAAAATTCTCTTTCTCCTGATGCTTCTGTGAGTAAAAACAAACAACTGCAATGACCCTGAAAATGTCATGTCAACTACAAAATCTCAACATTTACTTGTTTTTTAATTAATTTTGTCATTTATTTTTTATTGGTTTCATTTACCCTTGACCTGTCTGTTAATCAAATGTGCAGATAAGGTTGTTAAACACAAATACAGTGTTGTGCTGATGATTTCATTGTGCATTCTTGTGCTTTATGTACACAAGCTGATATGAAGAATATGAAGGTCACTGTGGATTTCATGTTCTGACTTTGTTCCACAGATCACTGGAAAGCAGAGGGCAAAAACAAGCCTTTAATGATAAGAAGACTCTCAGTCTCCCTGTTTCCTATCAGATTGGCTGGATGCAAACTCTAGACGATCACAGGTTCATTTCTGATGTCACCATTCCTGGTACTCATGACACTATGGCCCTTTATGGGGGAGCAGCAGCAGAATGTCAGGCGTGGTCACTGATGGAGCAGCTGAAGGCTGGGATACGCTACCTGGATCTCAGAGTGTTTGCTTTGGAAAAGAAACTGTACATGATGCACGGTGTGATTTATGAGCACACGCCATTCCCTGAGGTTCTCGACACAATCAGAACATTTCTGTCTGAATTCACGAGTGAAACGGTTCTTGTAAGAATCAAACCAGATTTATTTGATAAACACAGCGTTCAGGAACTGGTTCAAAAGCTGATTGAAAACGACAGTAGCGTTTGGGTTAAATCTTCAATACCAACAATCGGTGAAGTGAGAGGAAAGATTGTTTTTGTTCAGAAAGACGACTTTAAACTGGGTGTCCCTCTGCTGGAAACAGACACAAAAGGAGATTATAAAGTAACTCATGTTAAAAACAAAGAGGAAGAAATTCAGCAGCATCTGAGTAAAGCTGTTAAAAATTGTGGAGGCACTTCACTTGTTCTGACCTATTCCAGCGGCACAGGCATCAGTACACTGGAGGGGATGTTTTTAACCCCGAAAAGAATAGCAAAGGAAATCGACCCTTGGCTGTATGGCCATCTTGATGTGATGTGGTCTGAAAATCCCAAGTTTTGTTTCGGGATTATAGCTATGGACTTTCCAGGCTTTGACTTGATTCAGATGGTGATCAAATTCAATTAGAAATAAAAATAAGTTCTCCCTGATTCTATTTCATGAGCTTTAAAACTATAAATCAAGCACTGAATGTTTGTCAATGCAGTTATGATCACACATAAGTTGACTGAAGTAAAATAAAGTGTAATGTGAAAAATCCACTTTGTAATCACTGGCTTCTTATTTTTCTCTCTCAGGCTTTTAAATGTTGGTCCTTTGTGTACTGTACTTTGAAAACTGATTTCAATAATGTTCCTTCCGTCTCAATCACACTAAACTGTAACTCGTATCTTCAGGAGCAGAAAAGCTGTTGATCTACCACTGTAAAACCAGCCTCGATTTCAACTAGTTTAAAGACAAATGAGACAAATCAATTGAATTGAATGAGCCATTATTTTGACATGCTTTGGGTTTTGGGTTTGTGGAACGTTTTGGTACAGTCAACCAACTACCGATCAGCCCAAAACCTGATTGAATTCTTATAATTCATGAACGTTAATAATTATTAAACTGACCTGAGATCAGTTCTAGCCATATGTAACAGCCAATCACATCCACTGTGACAATGACAGTTTCAAAGAGTTGCTGACAGATTGTTTGTGCTTTTTGTTAAATCTGTTGTTATAATATTGTTGAACCTGCGTTATCCAGGTATGATATTTAAAATATAAATTATATGGAAATCAAGCGTTTATCTGCATCTTAAAAATGTAAAGACACCAATAATTGTTTCAGAAACAAAATTGACATTCATTAGACTTTCTGAGGCTGTTTGCATGATGTCACCAGCAGGTGGCGCTAATATTGTCAAGTATTGTACAAATGATGCCATTGAGAAATACGGGAGGAAAAATATCCGGTGAGACCAAACAAAACATTAATTACATGTCAGATTGAGTTTCATTACATCAGTTACCTGTGAGAACTACAAACTAGCTATTTATACCACACCTCTATATGTGACATATACAGTTCAGCCGTACCTCTATATGTGACATATACAGTTCAGCCGTACCTCTATATGTGACATATACAGTTCAGCCGTACCTCTATATGTGACATATACAGTTCAGCCGTACCTCTATATGTGACATATACAGTTCAGCCGTACCTCTATATGTGACATATACAGTTCAGCCGTACCTCTATATGTGACATATACAGTTCAGCCGTACCTCTATATGTGACATATACAGTTCAGCCGTACCTCTATATGTGAAATATACAGTTCAGCCGTACCTCTATATGTGACATATACAGTTCAGCCGTACCTCTATATGTGAAATATACAGTTCAGCCGTACCTCTATATGTGAAATATACAGTTCAGCCGTACCTCTATATGTGAAATATACAGTTCAGCCGTACCTCTATATGTGAAATATACAGTTCAGCCGTTCCTCTATATGTGAAATATACAGTTCAGCCGTACCTCTATATGTGACATATACAGTTCAGCCGTACCTCTATATGTGACATATACAGTTCAGCCGTACCTCTATATGTGACATATACAGTTCAGCCGTACCTCTATATGTGACATATACAGTTCAGCCGTACCTCTATATGTGACATATACAGTTCAGCCGTACCTCTATATGTGACATATACAGTTCAGCCGTACCTCTATATGTGACATATACAGTTCAGCCGTACCTCTATATGTGACATATACAGTTCAGCCGTACCTCTATATGTGACATATACAGTTCAGCCGTACCTCTATATGTGACATATACAGTTCAGCCGTACCTCTATATGTGAAATATACAGTTCAGCCGTACCTCTATATGTGAAATATACAGTTCAGCCGTACCTCTATATGTGACATATACAGTTCAGCCGTACCTCTATATGTGAAATATACAGTTCAGCCGTACCTCTATATGTGACATATACAGTTCAGCCGTACCTCTATATGTGACATATACAGTTCAGCCGTACCTCTATATGTGACATATACAGTTCAGCCGTACCTCTATATGTGAAATATACAGTTCAGCCGTACCTCTATATGTGACATATACAGTTCAGCCGTACCTCTATATGTGACATATACAGTTCAGCCGTACCTCTATATGTGACATATACAGTTCAGCCGTACCTCTATATGTGACATATACAGTTCAGCCGTACCTCTATATGTGACATATACAGTTCAGCCGTACCTCTATATGTGAAATATACAGTTCAGCCGTACCTCTATATGTGAAATATACAGTTCAGCCGTACCTCTATATGTGAAATATACAGTTCAGCCGTACCTCTATATGTGAAATATACAGTTCAGCCGTACCTCTATATGTGACATATACAGTTCAGCCGTACCTCTATATGTGACATATACAGTTCAGCCGTACCTCTATATGTGAAATATACAGTTCAGCCGTACCTCTATATGTGACATATACAGTTCAGCCGTACCTCTATATGTGAAATATACAGTTCAGCCGTACCTCTATATGTGACATATACAGTTCAGCCGTACCTCTATATGTGACATATACAGTTCAGCCGTACCTCTATATGTGAAATATACAGTTCAGCCGTACCTCTATATGTGAAATATACAGTTCAGCCGTACCTCTATATGTGAAATATACAGTTCAGCCGTACCTCTATATGTGAAATATACAGTTCAGCCGTACCTCTATATGTGACATATACAGTTCAGCCGTACCTCTATATGTGAAATATACAGTTCAGCCGTACCTCTATATGTGAAATATACAGTTCAGCCGTACCTCTATATGTGACATATACAGTTCAGCCGTACCTCTATATGTGACATATACAGTTCAGCCGTACCTCTATATGTGAAATATACAGTTCAGCCGTACCTCTATATGTGACATATACAGTTCAGCCGTACCTCTATATGTGAAATATACAGTTCAGCCGTACCTCTATATGTGACATATACAGTTCAGCTGTCATTATAGAAAAAAACATCAGAATGAAATATTCCAGAGAACTGTGAAATAAATATATTTATGGTTGTATATATCTTATATTACATATATTCCAATATATTTGATCTTTTGGTTAAAGATATATAACACCCCGAGAGACTGTTGATGATAATCTCAGAATTATGTCTATACAAGATCATAATTTAGTGATTGACAGGTTAGGATTAAACTGCTTGGCAATCATGAGTTAATGGGCATGTTAATACATATTACAGTAACACACCCCCCCCAACTGACATACCTCCCACACTAATGTATTTTGTTACTGTAGTACAGATGCCATTACCAGAACAAACAAAACTGTTCTCAAAGGTGACAGATGTCAACAAATCTTTTTGTGTCTGTTGTTACGCATTAGTGAAATGTCAGGAGTGTTGAAATAGTTTTTTTACAGGAGATCCACTTATTACGAATCAGGTACAGTCAGCAAACATCAGACTTCAGAATACGACGTTTTTCTGTGTCCAACAGCCAATTCACACACTGTACAGTATTGCATTGTTTTAAAAAGAACAGATTTGCATTCTGTCTGCATGTTCTTCCTGTTAACTGAGTGACATGGTTCACACTTTTAGTTCAGTCACAGCTGTCCGGCATTTTCTCTTTCTGTGATATTGTGATTTATACAGTCTGTCTGATCTGGGAGCTTATTTGATCATGGCAGATGAAATTAAAGCTGTTTAAGATTTTTGTAGAGAAACTTTGTTTGTTAATAGACTTTCAGTTAATTAAAACCAGGTTTAGTGGGTTTGTCATTGGCTTCAGAAGATTCAGAACTGACATGGCAACTAGACAGAGAAAAACATTCACTGAAAATCACAGTGACAGAATATGAGAATAGGCAGATAATGTATTCAGTATGAATTTACAGAGATTACATATTGTGCATATTAAGTTGTGTTGTTACTGTGAAGAGGTCTTCAGGCCGTGTTTTATGTTTCCAGAGAATGATGGCCTGGAAAATCGGTTTTCTTGATGTTTTGTAGTTGTATTTTATTTTGAGTACTGTACTGTAAGGTTCCTCTCATGGAAAATCATGTTTAATTCAAGTTTAGACCAGGAAGAACCTTGGAATATGGACGTTTTTCCATGTCTGCATCAGATCATGTTGGCTGCGCCCGCCCATCATTGGAGCCACTCACCTTATAAACATTTATTAGATTTTTTTCTGGGCTGAAAATGGGCCGAAATGAAATTATTTCAGCAGAGAAACTGCATTAAGGAGGAACTAAGGTAACATTGAGGCGATAAATGGCAGCACAGAGTATTTCTGCATCTCATGTGAAACCGCCTCAATGTGAGAGATGTTTTTCTGCGTTCCTGAGATCACCTGATGGGGCCGGACTCAATGCGAGGCTCTGTGGCCAAATCATATTCATGGAGAAGTCATTTTGGTGTGATTAAAAGAATCTCTTAAGCTATTTACAAGGAGAGTACGTCCATGAGTTTCCCAAAGCTCAAAACAGTGCAGTCAGAGAGGCATCCTGAGTGCTCTTCTGTGACTGATCATATATAGCTTTTTAGAATAGCAGTTATATCTTCAAAACAAGCAGGTCAAACTTACTAAAAAAACATCATGATGTAAGACTGAAATAAAACAAGGTCAACTATATGTTTGATATTCCGGTTCATTCCTGGTTCACTGCACAGATTTTTGTCCAGTAAAATGCTCTTTAGAACGTCCCCTCCCACTCAGGGTTAAATTGGGATACTGGAGGTGGGAAAACCCTAAAATCTGTTGTTAATCTGTTCCTTTGAAACAGAAGGCAGTACCTAATAGCCAACATCAGAGCATTATGGGTAGACAGAAGCTGTTTCAAAACATTGTGAGACATTTTGTTGTTTACTGGCTACACGGGTAGGATCCTGCCTTTAACAAAACCTAAAAGTGACTGATTTGAAATGTTCAAGACAGGGAGAAACTGCACATACCAAACAAACAAACAGCTCTCCTGGTCCAGAGGACCCTGGAGACTTTTCATTTTAAAAAAGTCTGTAGTAAAAGTCACAGTTTTCCTCCATGTAGTTTGGGCAGGAGGTTTAGTGCTCTCCCCAGCACTAAATTACTCTGGGAGCAGTTTGCCTTCTGTCACCAATTATTTCATATATTTTAAAACATTTCTTATCTAAATGTTTGTGTAAAGCTTTGAATTTTCGGATCAATTTGTATTGTGTTCAGTTCACACAGACAAACACTTATACAACATCTACTTTTAAATCAATTCACATTTGAAATATCTGATTTGTTTTTAGGTTTGTTTTTGACCGCTGCACTACAGGGTGGAAGAAATCTGGTGATAATAATAGAACCGTCTGTGGTCGCTGAGCATAATAACAGAGTAGGATGGGTGTTTCGTCCACTGCAAATCTATTTTTACAGCCAGTGAAGTGTCTTCTGTGAGTTAAAATGATGGAAGTATGATATAATTGTTTAGGAAAGATGTTTTCTACAGTGCAGTTGAAAGAATCCACAACACACAAATGAAGTGTTGTTTCTATTACCTTGTTCACATCAGTTTAATACCTGATACGCTAAACTACATTTGCATTTCCTGAAGGAAATACCAGCGCTTGCAAAGCAGCAGAAGAATAATGGTTATGTTTTAGATTCCTGCAGCTCAGCTCTACTAGCAACACCAGGGACATGGGTTTGATTCCCACATACTGACAAACGTAGATGTCTTTGAGTAAGTGTTTGGCAAATGCAGAAGTTTATGTTTAGGATTTAGTCTGTGGCTCTGAATTGACTCTGAAAATGCTGAATTACAGGTGCTTTGCCATTGTCATGATGCTCATGTGTCTTCTTTCCTGTTGGCTGGAATCAACACAGTCACTGTACTGTCTACAGGCAACTATAAATGGTTAAATATACAGTATGCAAGACAAACCAATAACATTTGAGAATGCCAGTAGATGTAAAAAAGATGACAGACTGTGACTGTATTCATTTATTAGGAGCAAAAGTGTAAATGTATGTAAATCTGTGGAAGATTATTAAGCTTTTATTCTTATATTTCTGAACATGTATATCACACCCGTTGCAGGAGTTACTGTGATACTGATACTGTGGAGTTTTGAAGCAGAATGTTTGAGGAATAGTTCTGCAGAAGTGTTTTACTGAGCATGTATGGAAATGTTTGCACTGTTCCTGAGAGCTCAACTGCTCAGATTTCACCAGAAACAGCCTGTAACAGAATCTCTCAAGTGTCCAGATCCAATAATGTGATGAGCTGATTCTATATCTATATTCCCAGAGGAGCACAAGTACTGATCAAATGTATAACTTGAATGTACTGTAAGTCACTTTGGATAAAAGTGTCTGCCAAATGCATAAATGTAAATGTGTATCTCCGCCAGCGATGCGTGAAAAATGAAGATGTTTAACACACACAATATCAGGATCTATCAGGAATGTAGCACAATGGTGGCTAGGCATTTGTTTTTATCTGGTATAACATTAGTTATATCAGGAATATGTATAATGTTTATTAAGACAGTAAATCAACTCAAGCTAGGGTCAGTTTTGATTTCATGTTAACTTACATTTTCAGTCTGTGAAGACAATTTACTGCAAGACTACACAAATGTTTCCTTTTTTAAAGGTCACTTTTTAAACAACAGTGTACTGTGTGGAGGCTGAAACAGGTGTTCATTCAGTCTATAGTGACCACTTTTAAATCTTAACCTTACAGACCTGCGGGGTAATACTCTCAGCAGATCCATACATCTCACTCTTGCACAGCCAGACGTCTGATGTAGACTTCTGGTCCCTGTGCTGCTTATTCTAATCTAGAACCTCCTGCTTCCAAAGAAGGGACCGTCTGACATGAAGTGACCAACAATTGTTTGTTTTGCTGCAGTTTGAGGCTGGTAAATCAGAAACAATAATGATGTGTCAGTCTTTTAAATGCATAAAAATACAGATGAAGTAAAGACCTATGAACAACCAAAGACCAATGATAGCCCACATTTGATACATTTAACAGTGTTTAATTTACAGCTTCAGAAATCAAGCATGGCATGGAAAAAAAACAGTGCAGAGTACATTGGTCATAACTTTAAAACTCATAGTTGTAACATGTTTTGACTCTTAAGTCATAACCACAGAATGGTTATTACTGTAAATTATTGTGGTTTACTAAAATATCACATTGCAAACACATTCTACGACATCTATTTAGTTGTTGGCCATGTCATTTCAATTCTCCTGCTTTAAGCAGAATGAAGAAAAACAGAGAACTTCTTAAATTCTTCATTGTAGTGAAGTTCCTCGGAGAAGCTGCAGGAGAAGCCCAGATCTTTACATGAGGTTTTCACTGTATGGACCACACAAACTGGGACTGTTTTAAAAAGTTGTTCAGCCAATGATGTCATGTTGGGTTTCTTCTGTTCTGAGATCAGGTTCTTTATCTGGTCTTTATTTACAGTTTCAGGTGAGGCGCTGTAGGAGATCACAACATTTAACTTTTCATTTGATGCTGGAACCTGAAACCAACTCTTTCCTGCCAAACCCTGGAAATCTTTTTTGTTGGTGAACAGGGTGGTGGGGGAGTTAAAGACTCGCACTGACCAGCAAACCCAGTCATATTTCTTTCTCAAATGGTCTAGTAACATTTCAGCCAGTTTCTGGTTGCTTTTGTCACTGTGGTCTCTTACAATGCATTTGGTGTCCAGCTCTGCCTGTGTGGGGTAGCTGTTGATGCAGTCTTCAATAACCTCGTTCATTTTAGACTGGACCACTTTCATCTTCTCGCTCCAGTCTTGAAGCAACTTCTCCTCCTCACCATAGTCTTCCAGAGCTGCGTGTCCCAGTAAGACGATCAAACCGATGCAAAACAGTTGCTTTAGCAAAGCACAGAATTCCTCCACTGGCCTGCGGCTCTTCTGCTCATAATTTAGAGTGATCTCCAGCACAGACTCTCCAGAGAAGTTATTTCCTGTTACTGCATTATATAAAATGTGGAGGTTTTTGTCACCACCTGTCTTCTTGAAGTGCTCCAGGAATGTCTTCTTTCTGACTTCTCTGAATTTAGGTTTGGCATTGAGGACGTCCATAAATTTGCGGAACTGATTGGTCAAGTTCTCCTCGATGGAAGAGTAGGTGGCATCTATCCCGCTTTTCTTGATCTCCTCGTTGATCTGCTGGATTTCTTCTGAAACGACTTCGAGATGTTCTCGTACCTTCTGGAACTGCTCCTTCATGTACTTGGCCTCTTTGCTTTCCACATTATCTAGCGCCAGCTTCACAATAGGAGCTGCGATGGAGAAAACAGGGAAAAGATCTCCAGCGATGCTGGCCACCACTTCAGCACCCTGCTCAAACACTTCCATCACAGTCTCCACAACATCCTTCTTGTCTGCAACAAATTTTTGCAGCTGTTCAGCCATCTTTCCACAGATTGATTGCCAAAAATGTCTGTGTAAAAGAAGATTACAACATCATTACAAATAAGAACGTTTTAATTCCAGTATTGTACTGAAGATAGAGCAGTGGTAACACTAAAACTCTGGTTTACTATGATCACATATAATGGGATTTGCTTATGCAACATAACGAATTGCATGTGTGCTTTGTAAACACACTGCTGGCGATTTACTGAGAATAATTGTGCAAACAGCCACACATGCAAAAGATTGGACACACCCATATTTAAAGAAGCCTTTTGTGTCTGCCATACCAAATGCTGGCCCTGCAGCACACTTTCTAAATGCCAGGGGTTTGTAGTATGACAACAGACTGTCGAAGGTATCTTTAATATAACTGAATGGATTGTTCAGCTACAACTAATAAACTCTTGAACTAATTAAAAATATTGACTTAATAGTAAAGAACTGGTACTTCTGACATGTCTAGTATTAGTATGTTGTGTTTGAATAATACAACAACTTGTTACTTAATCTAAGCTCTGTGCTTTGTACTTTCAGCTTTTACAAAGCACATCACACATGAAAAAACTGACAGGACGTTCAGTTTTGTTCACATGAATGAATGAACCATCAGAAGATGGTGTTAGTTGATCAGTTTTTACACCCTCCAATCTTTAGTAAATCAGGCACAGGGAACTTTCTCTCTCGAGTGACATGTGAAACTGAACTTACACGTGTCCGTCCTGGTTTGTAGTAAATCAGGGTGGCAGCACTGTAAAAGAAATAAAAATGCGTTAAACAAACTGCAGCAACAATAGCTCAGCGACACACACCAGGTGTATGTACACATGCTAGAAGACGTACAATGTGTTTCAGACAACCACACCTACAGATTCACAAAACCAGTCCAGATGTAAGAAACGGCAAATAATGCCTGAACACTCACTGAAACACACCTTAACAATACAGAGCCGAAACACACAGTCACAACACAGCCGAAACACACAGTCACAACACAGAGCCGAAGCACACAGTCACAACACAGAGCCGAAGCACACAGTCACAACACAGAGCCGAAGCACACAGTCACAACACAGAGCCGAAGCACACAGTCACAACACAGAGCCGAAGCACACAGTCACAACACAGAGCCAAGCACACAGTCACAACACAGAGCCGAAGCACACAGTCACAACACAGAGCCGAAGCACACAGTCACAACACAGAGCCGAAGCACACAGTCACAACACAGAGCCGAAGCACACAGTCACAACACAGAGCCGAAGCACACAGTCACAACACAGAGCCGAAGCACACAGTCACAACACAGAGCCAAGCACACAGTCACAACACAGAGCCAAGCACACAGTCACAACACAGAGCCAAGCACACAGTCACAACACAGAGCCGAAGCACACAGTCACAACACAGAGCCGAAGCACACAGTCACAACACAGAGCCAAGAAGCACACAGTCACAACACAGAGCCAAGCACACAGTCACAACACAGAGCCGAAGCACACAGTCACAACACAGAGCCGAAGCACACAGTCACAACACAGAGCCGAAGCACACAGTCACAACACAGAGCCGAAGCACACAGTCACAACACAGAGCCGAAGCACACAGTCACAACACAGAGCCGAAGCACACAGTCACAACACAGAGCCGAAGCACACAGTCACAACACAGAGCCGAAGGCCGAAGCACACAGTCACAACACAGAGCCGAAGCACACAGTCACAACACAGAGCCGAAGCACACAGTCACAACACAGAGCCGAAGCACACAGTCACAACACAGAGCCGAAGCACACAGTCACAACACAGAGCCAAGCACACAGTCACAACACAGAGCCGAAGCACACAGTCACAACACAGAGCCGAAGCACACAGTCACAACACAGAGCCGAAGCACACAGTCACAACACAGAGCCGAAGCACACAGTCACAACACAGAGCCGAAGCACACAGTCACAACACACACAGACATTTCAATTAGAAACAGTTGGAGCAGCTCAATTACATAACAGAGCAGGCCCATACAAAAGCCTTTTTATTCACGTAAATGCTTTAAACATGTGAGGATAAATATAAATGAAGATTATATTGATTTTTGTTACAAATGTTAATATTTCAGTTTATAATTCTGTTTCAAAACATCTCAATCATTTGTTTGAATGAATGTGTGTGTGTGTGTGTATTACCCTGGTGGTATCTCATAGTTTGGATCAAAACTGTGGGTCATAATAAAGAATGTGTGTGCAAACTTTTAACCGGGAGTGAAACATCAGATATATTTAAGGGTTAATGCAGGTCAGAACTACTTGCCAATATACCAGGAACATGTATAATATAATTTAAACCAAATGTGACACACAAACATCTAACAGAAGGGCTGGAAAACCTAAACAGCTGCAACAAACCTGCTGAAGTTTCCATCAGCACTTCCATCTGAGCCACCTCAGGTGTGGAAATGAACAACAACAGCCAGTAACCATGACAACAACACGAGCTACAGCTACCAGCAACAGCATGTCCCCATCTCAATGTCCCCATAAACACATCAGCTCTGTGTGCATATGTGACTGACAATGTTAAAGATCTGTGGGCACAGATCCAACAGCTGTGAATCAATGAGTAAATGCACAAACACATGCGTGTGTCTGAGACCACACGAACAGAACTTCAGACTTGTGTTATAATCTCTAGCCTCACATTGAGATGAAGCAGACAGCAGAAGATAAGTGAACACACACACACACTCTCTCACACACACACACACACTCTCTCTACACTCTCACACACACACTCTCTCTCTCTCTCTACACACTCACACACCTCTCACACTCACACACACACACTCTCTCTACACACTCCTCTCCCCACACACACACACTCTCACACACACACTCTCTACACTCTCACACACACTCTCTCACACACACACACACACTTCTACACTCTCACACACACCTCTCTCACACACACCACCTCTCTCCACACACACACACACACACACTCTCTCTACACACACACACACACACTCTCTACTCTCACACACACCTCTCTCACACTCACACACACACACACTCTCTACACTCCACACACACTCTCACACACACACACTCTCTCTCACACACACACACTCTACACTCCACACACACACTCACACACATCTCTCTACACACTCACACACACACCTCTCTCACACACACACACTCTCACACACACACTCTCTACACTCTCACACACACACCTCACACACACACACACACTCTCACACACTCCTCTCACACACACCTCTTCACACACACACACACTCTCACACACACACACACACACTCTCTCTCTCTACACACCTCTCACACACACACTCCTCTACACAAACTCTAACTCACACACACACACACTTCTCTCTCTACACACACACACACTCTCTACACTCTCACACACACACACTCTCTCTACACACTCACACACACACACTCTCTCTCTACACACTCACACACTCACACTCTCTCTACACACTCACACACACACACTCTCTCACTCACACACACACTCTCTACCACACACACACTCTCTCTACACACTCTCACACACACACTCTCTCTACACACTCACACACACACACACACTCTCTCTACACTCTCACACACACACACTCTCTCTACACACTCACACACACACACTCTCTCTACACACTCACACACTCACACTCTCTCTACACACTCACACACACACTCTCTACACTCACACACACACACTCTCTCTACACACTCACACACACACTCTCTCTACACACTCACACACACACACACACTCACTCACACACACACACTGAATCGTGAACTCTTCTCGTTTATCTTCGTCTTTAAACTGGGAATTGGACACACTGTGATACGCTTGTTGTCACACTTCCTGGTTTTGATCGTCGTCAAACAAACCGAGAGTTTCATGTGGAGCTGAGACATGAAAGAAACTTCAGCTGAGCTCTCAGGAGCAACAACTGAGACTGAGACAGACGAAGCACGTTATCAGAGATTTATATCAGTTATACGTGTTTATAGAAGTGTAAGTTTGACTGCTAAAAACTCACCTTAAAGTGATCACAAATGACAGAGAATAAAACTGCGCTGCTGATCGTGGGTCGGTTCTTCTGTAAGCGACACACCCAACACACACACAAGCAATGTGAAGTATCGTTTCTAAAGCTCAGAAATGTGCCGTGTAACTATAACTTCCGCTGTAGTGCACTTCATAGTAGACTATAGTCACTGTTACTGCGATCATAATAATACATAATGATGGTTTTACTCCAGTTACTGTATAAACTGTATGATGACTGTGCTAAACTTCATGTCTTTGTGAATGGGGAACAGCTGGATGGTTAGTAATACTTTGAAACAAACTTCTAGATCATATAGTTGTTTTATTGTGATTATATTCTGTGCATTACAGACACAATAGAGACACTACTAACCAGAGATTGTGTGTTCAATGCATTTCATTTATGAATAACATATTTTCAGTAAAGACCGCTGTGCTTTTCAACACAAGTAAATAATGTTGAACTGATATGCTTTATGATTGTGAACGTCAGTGAAAACACTGCTGTTTCTCCACCCAGCATCTTTCCTGTTGATCACAACTCAGTTTCCAAATATATTATAAATCATCTGAGAACTGAACAGGCTGATGTATGCATTTATGTTTGGTCACAGATATATTATCTTTATAAGTGTTTTTTTTTTCAACGACAAAGAAGAGTCTTCAAAGAGTCTGAGAGAATTTCTATAATCTTTGTTTTATCCATTGCTAAGAGCTTTAATACAATCACACTTTTGAAACAGAAATAGATAGAAGACTGAATGGCATTTTGATGTTTCTCAGTCTTCACACATTTATTCAGAATGAATGCAGAAATAAGCCTTTTTGTGAATCCCAAAGTAATAGCATTCTGGCTTGAAGTTGTTTTTCTCCTCTACATTCTTATAGCGGCTAATGGCGTGCACCACAGTGTTGGGAAGAGAGCTGCACAGAGTCTGAGCCACAGACACCATGTTACCCTTTATCTTCTGGGTCTCTATCTGTTCCAGCAGCTGGCTCTTGTTGACCGGTTTTGGGTCCGCACTGAAAGACACCACAATTCTGATGTTGTTGTTGGTCAGAAGATCGAAAAAGTTGCCACCTCCCCCTTTTCCTTGGTACTTTTTGCCAGCAAGCCAATTCCAGAAGAACAGTCCGCCATGATTGAAAACCCGAACTGACCAGGAAACCCAGTCATATTTCTTGGCAAGGACATCCAGAATAAACGCTGCAAATTCTGGATCAACAGAGCCCTGCCGCTCCAGAAGTTGGTGCTCCACATCTGTCTTAGCTTGCTGGGGGAAATTCTCAATGCATTCGTCCACCGCGGCCTTCATGCGTTTCTCGACCTCCTCCATGCGATCCTGCCATTTTTTCACCATGGCCTCGCCTACAGCTCCATCCTTCAGGGCAGCGTGACCCATGACTGCTATAATTCCCACCACAAACAGCTTCTTCAGTCTGGCACAGAACTCCTCCACCGCCCGTCTGCTCCGCTGCTCGGTGGCCACCACTGTGTCCAGCATGGGATCTCCAGAGGTGTTTTCTCCAGTTACTGCGTTATACAGGGCATCAATGTTCAGATCTGCACCTGTGTTCTCGTACTGGCTCAGAAACTTCTCCTTCTTTTTCTCCTTGAACTTGGGCTTTGCATTAACAAAGTCCTGAAACTTCTCGTACTGACTGATCATCTGCGCCTCGCTGTCAAAGTTCTGCTTGTTCATGGACGTACGTTGGAGCTCCAAAGCGATTTTGTCGATTTCATCTTGGATGCCTTCGAGTTTCTGGTTGATCCTTTCAAACTGTTCAGTGAGGTATTTTGCCTCTTTACCGTCTGGGTTGCTAAGGAGCTCAGCTGAAGCCACAAACACAGCCTCCAGGATGGGGTGGAATTGTCCAACAGTGGCTGCTAAAACCTCACAGCTTTGCCCCATGATTTCCACTCCCTTCTCGATCTTGTCCCGGTTCTCCAGAACCCATTCTTCCACCCGATTCATTCTGACTAAACAGAGACAATTCTTCTTAGTCCTGTCTGTAACAGATCAAGCCACAGACATCAAAAACTGGAAGCCGCAACATAAAAATCAATACTAAAATCAATGCAGCCTTTTGAAAGGGTCATATTTGTTTTCTTAAAATAGGACCTTTACAGTAACCTGAGATGAATTGGACAGCCAGAACACGGGGGAAAATATCAGTGAGGATTTCTTGAACATTTATACGTGTTTTCCATGGGCTTGAGCCAGCCAAAAAAAAGAAAAAGAAAAAATTCTGGTCTTGTTCGGGCATGTCCTGAGCTGCATTACTCTCCACCCGCAAAGTGTCGGCAAATTATACAACAATACAGGCAGATCAATGAGATCAGGTGTCTGCTAAGTAAGAATTAAAAGCAAACAGACTAATGTCTACAAAGGTTCAAAGTACATATTAAATTGTAATGAGCTCAATCGTTGTGAATAGGAGAGTTGTGCTTTCCTCTAGCTCTGAGTTCTAATTCAGCATTATAAACCCCAGCTGTATTCAGGAGGAGCTGCTGGGAAAATATATTTAAATGCTTGGCTGTTTAAGCAGTTTCTGGGCACTTTGATTACACGAAGGAGATGATCTCACACTCATATCTAATTTCCCAAGACTCAATATACAGAAAAAAAGGCACACCCAGATCTGAGAGAATCTGTAACCTATACACATTCTCCAGGATAACAAAATGACTGATTTTAAAACATTTAAAATGAGCAGAAATAAATATAGACGAGTAAACCATAGATTTCACAAACATGTTAGTCACATCCCCGTGATGAAAGACTTACTTCAGCTCTTTTACGCAATATTGTCTCACATAATGGTTTTGTAGATTAGGAGATGAGGTGAATCTAATGGATTTTTTTAAAGATAAGCATGTAGAACTTCTGTTTGGAATTCATGACTCAATAATGCATCTTTCTGGAGAGCATTCTTAGTGGAATCAGGAGCAAAATAATACTTACTGAACAATACAGTGATCCTGATAGTTACAAGTCCTCCTTTGTAATTATGATGCTTTGAAATTAAAACTCCAGGATGTTTCCGATTTGAGACAAAAATGACTTCATAGGAAAGAGAAACTCAGTCTAGTAATAGGTGTAGGAACAGTGCGTTTGAAGGTTCTGCTCTGAAAGAAAAGAAAGGAACCAACAACTGGTTCTAAAAGAGGAAGGGAAACAGCCAACTGTTCTGTTCAGGCTCAAAGCCACATCCCTCATTTGTAATACAGTGAATTTAAATGCAGCTCAGAGATCCGTGAAGTAAATATTGACTTAAACTCAACATCCTGCTATTAACATGATTCCAACAATGTCTTCATCAGCTGTTCAGTTCTGAACAAAAAACCCAGGAGACTGACCACCCTTTCATTCTGTTATTAAATATTACTATTATTATGTTTGTGAAAAAAACTGGCTTAGCTTTATGATGTTTTTTTTAAGTTGTAAAATAAAAAAACTAAAAGCAAAACAAAGGATGAAAAACATTTATAACAGCATACACACAAAGAGGATGAGAAAGATTTACCGTTAGTCTGGTGAAGTAAACAGAGGTGTTTTCTAAAGTTCCAGCTCAGTCCAACTGTGTCTGCAGCACCAGTTTCTCATGGTCCACATGTATATATAGACTCTCCTGTGACCCTCCCACTTTGGAGTAACTCCGTCCCCTGCCAACATTCCTCAGGGCCCACTTGAAGAGCTGACGGACAGCCACAGAGGCAGATTACATCCTGTAAACACTCTCTCTGAAAAAACTCAGCATTTATCTAGTGACGTGGTACAACAGTGTTTAGTACCAGCAATGCTAAACAGCAGCTTTTCCCTGATAATAACCTGCATGCTGTCCCTGCTACAGGGGTTGCCATGGGTACAGTGCTAACAGCGACTGCGATATGTTAAAGGGATTTCAGCCTCTGATCATCTTTACAACAGTATTTTGTGATGTAATGATTATTTTGTCATTTAAATTAAGAATGTTGCAACATGAATAAATATGTTGTCTTCACTTTCTTCAACAAAAAACCTCTTTGTTTTTAGAGAACTTTTGGGGAAGCAACACTTGCAGAATAGAAAATCTGCGTGAAAACTGCGCTTTGGGGGGACGGTGCTTCTGGTTCATTTCCGTCACAGTCTTTTACACTGCAGAGAAAGACTCCAGTGTTTGCGCGTCCCCAGCGTGGCAGGCAGTCCTTTGTGCTGCAGCAGTCGCTGTGACACGCTGGCATGCAGTGACTCGGCTGTGGAGAAACAGTGGGGGTCTGTCGTGGACTACAGAGACTCAGGCCAGTCAATGCATCCTGATGCTTCACCTCTCGTTAGATCTTGTACTATGCAAATCGGTTGTGCTCCAAACAAATGACGTGTTTCTACTGTAGCACAACAGAGTAAAGCGTGATCATCAGTTAATCATCAGTAAACAGGTGATTTCCATATAAAACTTTCCATACTATTCCATCCAGTTTTGTTACACTGAGTTAAATTCACAGCACTATCATCATAATAACATTATTATCAGTGATATTTATTGTTAAACCCTGTTCTGCATCGTTAAATATTATAAAATGTATTTGTTAATAATAATAATCTAAAAATAATTAGTAAATAATGGATTATGTTTCTGTGCATGTCTGATCAAGTGCACATGGTGTTTTGTTGCAATGCATGAGTGTAGTCAAAGATACAGTATACCTGTATACTTCAGTATGTGTAGTTTATCACTGGGGCTATAGTGTATACTTCAGTATGTGTAGTTTATCACTGGGGCTATAGTGTATACTTCAGTATGTGTAGTTTATCACTAGGGCTATAGTGTTTACTTCAGTATGTGTAGTTTATCACTAGGGCTATGGTGTATACTTCAGTATGTGTAGTTTATCACTGGGGCTATAGTGTATACTTCAGTATGTGTAGTGTATCACTGGGGCTATAGTGTATACTTCAGTATGTGTAGTTTATCACAGGTATGTGTTTGTAGTTTATCACTAGGGTTGGTGTATATTATATGTGTAGTGTATCACTGGGGCTTGTGTATACTTCAGTATGTGTAGTGTATCACTGGGGCTATAGTGTATACTTCAGTATGTGTAGTGTATCACTGGGGCTATAGTGTATACTTCAGTATGTGTAGTGTATCACTGGGGCTATAGTGTATACTTCAGTATGTGTAGTTTATCACTAGGGCTATGGTGTATACTTCAGTATGTGTAGTTTATCACTGGGGCTACAGGAAGATCTAGTTTGTATGTGTATTCAGCCACAAGATGTCCCTGTAGTTTAAATACATGCCATTATTAGGTGAGGCAAAAACCTGACAGTATAAGAAATCTGTTATTTTATGATAATTTTATAAATCTCTGCTAGCAGACAATGAACATCCTGTGATTTCTGTTAAACAGTTCAAGCTTGGCAGGTTACTTGGGAAAGTTTTGGGATAATTTATGGGAATTAATTTTTGTGGGAATTAGCTTCAGGGTATGTTGACTAACAGTAAGTGCTGAAATCATTCAGACAGGTTTGTCCTCTTAACTGAAATAAACGATGGTTTAGGTGGGACTTACCTCAGAATCACATGACGTGGTTTGTTGGAGCTACTAAAATGAATTTTGGCACGATGTGTGTTTTCATTCACAGTCATGATTCAGTGATGCAGATACACACACGCCTTCTTTTAAATGCGTCAACGAGCAGCTTTTGACATGAGAGGCACAGTAAACCAGATCTACTGTTTCTATGAATGAGTGTCTAAAAATCTGCCTGTGTATTTTCATTTGTTTGCATTAGCATTGAATAGCTGTTAGAATAAAAAATGCCATTTTTTTTTTGCAAATAGAAATACAATTTTGTAGTTGGCAACCCCAGCACATGACTATGAACATGTTAATAATCACCTTAGTAACTGCATAGCAACATCCTGCAACACCCAACACCCAACTCTGCACCTACGTGTCACTCGTATTTTCTCTATAAATTGTAAGAGTCTAGTTTGATTGAAATGTTCTTTTAGTCAGAATGTGAGGCAGGGAGTGTGTCAGGGAGCATCATGAGAACAGTGTCAGGGAGCATTTGCCTTCAGATCACAGGCGGATCAGACCTTTCAGTGAATTATGTAAAAACGTTTTGCCAAAGGCGACAGATGAACAACAGATGAATGCTGCTGTACTGACAGACCTGAATGTCTGTGTTTCCTCTGGCCTGTGGAAGCATCAGAGAAAGTTACACACTGTAAAAAATGTCATCAACTTGGCTGTACAAGTCATTTTAACATAATATTTTAAATCGTGACTCGTGTAACTTTTACAGTGCAGTGACGGAAAGATCAAATTACTGCATGAGCTGCTGTGACTCAAAGCAGTAAACAGTGAGAAATATCATGTCACTGGTAAAACAGAGTTTGTAATATAATGGAAGATATCCATAATGTCCATAGTGAACATGTGATGACCTCACAGTTAATGGTGAGTTTGTTGATCAGTGTGATGGCCGATTCATGTATGTGTGTATTAACTGCAGTCAGGGCTCTCAGCCCTGCAAATGTCATTATAAACCAGACAGTGATAAAGCTGAAGGTCACTGCATTTCTCGTCCTCATTAACGCATCACTGTGTTGTTCAGTGAATTAATTTATGATCAGTTGTCGTTTAACCTTGTTTTAGTTTCCTCACTTGTACCACCACAGGTGATTTGCAGTTGTGATATAAAATGAGGTGTCTGAGCATGTACACAGATACTCTTTGCTGTGTGAAGCTTCATTACATTTAGTTTCGTCTGAAGGACATTTGTTGTCGTCTACTTTGTCTGGGTTTTGTCACAGCCCAGGGTCACTTTGGTGATTATAGGACGTTCCACCAATAACTCAGTGATAAAACAATAACAGTTACACTACGAGCTACGGCCACACATAGATAAAGGGCTACAGGAAAGGCTGAGTGGATACAGATGTATTCTGTGGCTTTTTGTGACTAAAGAATAGATTATGTAAATTTAAAGTTTCTCAGCATCCAGTTCATGTTACTTTATGTTGGTTAAATGTATGTTTTTAACAAAGACCTAAATGTCCCCTAATACAACAGCTACACTGAGCAGCACCCGTATAAGTTAATTATGAACTTTTACATGTTTACATGAGTTTATGTCATCTAGTGCAATGATGGCAATGAATTAATTTGGTTAACATAATTATATAATGCCTCTTCAACATAAATATATATGCACAATAAAACACTGACTCATGTGTGGCCTAAATGTATCTGCTCTTTCTCTCCCTCTCTCTCTCTCTGTCTTTCTCTCTCTCTCTCTCTCTCTCTCTCTCTCTCTCTCTCTCTTCTCTCTCTCTCTCACTCATCTGTTATTAAAGTTTTGGCCGTTTACTTTAGCAGACAGACAATCAGTTTAACTTGTTCGTATATCAGTATGTGTGTGTGCAGAATTCCACTGAAAGCTCAACAGATTTCCACAGAACTGAAAACCTGTAACCTTCTACACACCCATTCAGTGTGTGGTCATTTAATACATATTTTGGTTGAACATGATAACGATTTTCCAGTTTAACATATTTTACTGGTAAAATCCACTCCCTGCAATTCTGCAGATATTACTGTAATTGTACAGTTAGAGTACATCAAATCCAGTCCAGATCTCGTATCACATATAGTGTTTAGTTTCTTTTGTATGAATTGTATAATATAATTGTATCTTGCTCATATTACTCAGACATCATCTTTATCTTTCTTAGCAGTTTGGTTCTGTGTTTCAGATGAACAGCACTGAAGTTTATTTCCTTCCTTTGTTTTCTCACTCTCTTCCTCACTGTCCTTCACATCCAGATGATTAAATGAAATAAATAACTAAGAGCACAAGGGGTTCAGACATCAGAGCAGATCCGTCCTGTAGACATGATGCTTCATTTATTACTGTATGTTTGTCTGTACAGAAGTTACTGTAATATAGACTGATAACGTTTATTTGTTTTCTTTTATTAAATATCAATAACTAATATACTAAATCAATTTGTTTCTTTACTGAGTTTACAGATTTTTCATGCAAACTCAGAATAACAAATTGATATACACACCAGATGGCGCTAATCAGCAGAACAGAGCTGTCAGAGATGAGCTTTTTATTTAGGAGGGAGATGTACTGCAGTGCTGAGGAGACACTCACACTGTTTAAAGTCAGCAGAGCAGAGGATCTGAGCTTATCTCATCAGAGAAAACACAGAGATTTCAAAGATCTGACGTGTCTTTAGATGCAGACGGTCACAGACAGACACAGTGAGCGTGCACTTATTAAACATGTACATGCCCGGATTATAAAAAGAGAAATGCACCATCATCTTCATCATGTTGTGATGAAGATTATTACGTTTATTAAAGCTCATCTGAGGTTGTGAAGGCACAGTGAGATACATCAGGAGATAAAGGCAGTGTGGAGGGTGAGCTGGTGTGTCACAGTACAAATGTTTTAATGCTTTTGATCAGATCAGGCCTCTTAAAGGCAGGAGAGCGGTCGATAGTCCACTCTGATGAAAAGGTAATGTCATTAACTCAGCCTGTGATTGGCAGATCCAGCCAGAGTGAAGCATTCTGGGATTGATCGACTGCCCTTGAAACTACTCATAAAATCACTTTTAGGTTTATTAAATATTAATATTGAATTTCCTGAAGTTGGTTGGACTTAAATTTTTCTTATAAAACAAAGAAAGTCTGTAGTAACTGAAAATATAAAGTAAATTTGTTATTTACAATATGTTGATGTTATATTTTGAGAATGCTGTTTAGTTTATTCTTAACAGCCCAGTGTCTATTTTAACATCTTTTATCATCTAATTGTGAAAACTTGACAGTGCAGGGAAATACATCAGTCATGGTACACTCATTTCTGCATCCACTCAGTTAATGTGTTGCTGGCGCCCTCTGCCAGGAAAATGTGCACACACACAAAAATACTTAGTATGTAGGTTTTGTGTGTTCCTGTAGCTAAATTGGTAGGGCATTGTGTTAGCAGCACAAAGGTTGTGGGTTCGAATCCCAGGCAACACACATACTGATCAAATGTATAACTTGAATGCACTGTAAGTCGCTTTGGATCTGTCAAATGCATAAATGTAAATGTAATAAATGGATTATTGTAGTTCAGCAGAACTGTAGAATGTCTTGCTGGAATCATATACACTTGTTGTGGTTTAATAACAGGTTTAGAGTTCAGCCACCAGGAAACCTTTATCAGAGATGGAAGCCACATGGATCAATATCTCCAGTCAGAACAGAATCCTAAACCACTAATAAATCCAGAGTTTCTGTTGGTGAGCCACGTTTACTATTCAGTCTCTGAAACAGGAGAATGAGATGGTTGAGAAATGTAAACTGATGTTTTAGATTTCAGCTCAAGATTATCTTTAGATATTTTAACTACCATATCAACAAATCCAATGAATATACAATATCAACAAATTCAGTAAAAAATGTGCACCAGGAAATTTACTAAATATTTCTTTATGTAACCTATGAATGATATTTCTGTAATCATATAGATGAGTTATAGCAGCAGCTAACAGCCCTTCATTAACCTCCCTTAACCAATAAATCATGCACATAAAGACCAGAAACATCCATTAATGTGTAGATAGGTTGACTTGAAAAAGAAAATTGTCAAAGCAAATCTAAAGAGCATCAGTTGTTTTGTACTAGCTCACATGTATAATGATGCATTGTTCACTTTGTGCTTCAGTGATCTTACAGACTGGATCTGACGGGTCAGCTTTATATTAACAGAGCAAAACTCACTCACCTGCTATTACTGCAGTGTCAGGGCAGGAAATGCTGACCTGTGTACAAAAGCAGTCATTGAATTAGACGAGACTTTGAGAGGTGTGTGTGTCCATTACAGTGAATTCATAGCAATGAATGTAAGTCATGTTAATGTGAAATTCCTTACTAAACAGCAGCTGAAATAAGACAAATCAGTGGCTGTTGTCTTTAAAACAACACTGCATCAGCTTAAACCTGATTTCTTTCTTGGTAACTCTGAATGGCATGAATGTTTAAAGGGTGTGTTTTAGTCAGCCATCATGCAGGGCTCTCTGCTGCTGAAGATATCTGCATTAGTTTTCATGGCTGATGAGCAACAGATTCTGTCAGTTCTGTTTAAAGCAGGTTATCAGCACTCAGGCTGCATGTGGAAGCACTTTCTCTCAGCACTTCTCTAACCCAAAACCATTTTGTTACTTTTTTTTTACTCAGTTACTTAAACATATTTGTTTACATAACATTTACACAACATTTAACATCTTTATTCAGTGTTGATTTTAAAGGACATGTAGAAAATATAATTGTTAGTATGACCATTAATAATGTGCAACCATCAAAGAGTTAGCTAATCTTACCGGTTAGGTTTACATGGTAATGTTAGAAATATTTAGTCTCAAAATGAAAATTGTCATTATTTACTCTCAGTCGTGCCATTTCAGTTTCAACTTTAAGCAACTTTACCACAAACCAAGAATGATGCATATGGTTTTTAATGCAGAAAGATCACAAATAGAAGTGCTACTGTTATATTTGCATTCAACATGTAATTTGAATTTTTTTATATGCTATAATGATTATTTTTGTTGGACCTATGCATTTACTCTTAGTGTACACACAGATTGAATTTCTCACCCAGGTGTACTTCTTCACCAGGAATTCCAGCAGTTCCTGGGACATTTTCTGGAGGTTTCCATCCTCTCTCTCCTTCACAAGTCTCTTGATGTCCAGTTCAGCTTGCTCTAGAAATGAAGTCACACATTTCTCAATGGTTTCCTTCATCTTCATCTCAATTTCAGATGAGGGATTATTCCCAGATCCCAGGGGGATTATTCCCAGACAGAGAAGCTCCTTCAGCCTGACACAGAAGTCCTCCAGCACTCTTCTGTTTCTGGTCTCATATTCTTCAACAACATCCAGAATCGACTCCAGAAACATGCTGTTTCCCATCAGAGCATTATGAAGAACACAGAAGTTCCTTTCACCTCCTGTCATGAAAAATGCTCTCCACATTGTCCAAGACCAGCCTTAAAACTGTCCAACAGCTTCAAAAAGAGGAGACAGCTCCCCAACAGCACTGGCCAGAACCTCAGCTCCTCTCTCAAACATCTCCATTACTGCTTTCTTCTGGGCCACCACCCTCTCCAGTGGACTGGACATTTCTTTAAAACAAAACCACACAGAACGCACACACAGAAAAGCCTTACAATTTATATATTTTAAAATTGTTAATTTTACTTTTGTTAAATCCATGTGCAGTTGTTTCCAAAACCAAGGGTTTTTATAAAACCTTTGGTAAGTATTGGACTCAGTTATGTCTGATAATTGATAGCAGTGGATTGTTAAAGCTGTTTACAGACATGATGCGCGTTTTGGAGGTTGTTTAATTGCAGGTTATTTTTGCAGTGCTCGACTGCGCGGACAGAAACGTGCACACTATTGAGGCTGAGCTGTTTTCTGGACTGTTGAAGGTATTTCACAGACTACTGCAGTTTTTAATCCACTAGTGCTATTTTTAAAGAATTATGCTGCTTTATACCGTTATGTTTTGTACTGTTTTTGCACACATAATATCAGATATGTGCTACAGATAAACAGATTAACAGTGTATATTTAATTTCTTGGTAAGGTAAAGATAAGTATAATTTATAATATTTAAGTCTCAATATTTGCACTGTATTGTGTATAAGGAGACCAGGTTAATGGTCACATGAGGAAACTGCACAAGACTTTCTGTACATTCTATCAATGTGGCAACACAAAATACACATGCCTATATATAACCACGAGGTGTGACAACTAGCCCCAGTCCTCCACTGAGGATCAGACACTAATGTGGTACTGGGAACTGTATGTGGCTAGCTGTCACACTATATCTCACGTAAATATATGTAGTGGCTCTGCAGTTCAATTTAACCTTCATAATACTGTTGACCCACCATAATGCATTGTGCATAACTCAATGTGGTTTCAATGCGCTCAGCTGTCACATACACACACATATAATTTGTGATATTTTAAAGTTATGTGGCTCTTTGAAAGTTTAGAGTATCATGACTGGACAAATGACGTTGTAAAGTTATTAGTGTTTTTTAAAAAACTGGTTAATTCTTAACACTTACTAGTACAACCAAACAATGCAAAGTTCACGCACACAATTGACATTAAAGACTTTTCCATTGAAAATGTATTATTTATTTTGTGAAATAAGCCTATTTGTACTGTTTTTTGTAAAACATTAAATGTTTTGCATGATATTAATGATATGTTTTATGATATTGTACAGTATGTTAATATAGTATTCTTTATTTCTTGTGGTCTGTTTTGTGAGTCCAGGGGGAGATGAAGACAAAACTGTCAGTTTAGTCACTATTACGCACCAACTGATATTGAGTGATGATTGTAAATGACAGTAAGTGTGTGTATTCATCTTAGCTTTATTCATAATACTGCACTGTACATGACACCATAAGTAGAGCAATGATATTATTTTAAGGCTTTAAGTAAATATAATCTAGACATTTTTCTAGAGAACATTTGATGACACAAAAATATGTTGTTCTTTGACCTGGGCAGATTGAATTGGGCTGCTTGGCAGCACATTATACCAGAGTAAAATACTGTCTGAAAATAACATCATAACATGACAGTATGTCAATATTCAAAATCACTGTCAGAAGAATTTGTTTCAGAATTGCAAGGACACTGTTTGCAAGAATACATTACCAGGTTGTTTGGGCATTTCTACATGTTTCTAGAACATTCTGGTTGCCAGGGAGTTGTTAAGGTGCTCTTGATAGTTTCTAGGGTGTTCTCAGTGGTTGTTAGGTCATTGCTAAGAGTTTCTAAGGTATTGTTAGATGTGGGGTTGCTAGGAATTTGCTTTGTTTTGGCTGGTTGTGGCTATGTGGCTATGGTAACTAACGATGTGGCTATGGTAACTAACTTGTTCTTGGTGGTTGCTAGACAGATAGATAGACAGACAGACAGACAGACAGACAGGAATATATGGAAAACAAAAAGAAAAATTTAAATAATAAAGAAACTGTGTGTCTGATTTTACTGGGACAGCTCAGCAGAGACATGAGGAGTATAAAATCACTCATAACTGTTTAGCATCTCTGACATTTTTCTGGCCACGTCTTTCATTTTCTCCTCCCACTCAACACGCAGAGCTTCCTCATCATCGCCAACAATGGCAGCATAACTCATCAGAGCAATAAGACCAATGCAGAACAGGTAGGCCAGACGCGTGCACAGCTTCTCCAAAACACACCGGTTACCCTGCGAATGCTTCATGTACACTTCCAGAATGGGCTGGCTGAAGATCTTTGATTCTCCCATCACACCACCATATAGTGTGTGCAGGTTTTGGTCACCCTGATTGATTATGAAACTCATTTCAAATTCTTTCCTGCGCTGCTGGTGGGCTGATGAAGTCTCTACAGTGTCCATGAATTTGCTGAACTGATTGCGAATGTTCTCCTCCACATGGCAGTACAGGCCATCCACCGTCTCCTTTTGGATCTGAAGCAATACGTCCTGATTCTGCTGTGAGATTTCATCCAGGGCTCGATTCACACTCCCAAACTCACGTTTGAGTTTCTGAAGATCTTTATTGTCCACATGGTGCAGCACCACCCGGATGAGAGATCCAGCCACACCAAAGATGGGATTGACCACCGCTGCTGCAGACGAGATGGTGGCCACACATTCCAGAACCTTCACAAGGCCCCTCTTCAACTTCTCCTGGTCCTCTAACATCTCATTTTCAGCCATTACATGTAGAAGAGAGGGCTACCTGCATTCACCTGAAGAAAAAACTGTTTAACAGGGACATGGTTATACACTTAAAAGGCCATTTGCATTTTAAAGAATAATATAACAGTATACAGAGTAACACAACAATATACATGTAACTTCAAACCTGTTCCTGTTTTTCCCAAGGAACAAAATACAATAGCTAATCAATAACCAAATCAGTCTGTTTTTCACATACTGTTGAAACATACACCATTCAATACAGTACAGTATAGTAGAGTACAGTACAGTATAGTACAGTATAGTAGAGTACAGTACAGTATAGTAGAGTACAGTTAGTACAGTACAGTATAGTAGAGTACAGTACAGTATAGTAGAGTACAGTAGAGTACAGTACAGTACAGTACAGTACAGTACAGTACAGCTGTGTTCTTAAAGGGGGGAGGAGAAATGTGATACAGAACCTTTTTAAATGCTGTTTAGTCAGAGCTAGTACAGGTCAATATTTGAATACATTTTCATAATTTTGGGTCAGTGTTTCTCTCACAAAAATATTTTGCATTTCAGCACTTACTTAAGAAAGAATCTCTGGAACCGAGTGAGAACAACTGCGAGCCAAAACGTGAAACACCCTTCTGTGTTTTCTCATGCGGTGTGAGTGTTTTGAAGGGTCTACATCATATCTGGAGTACATCACTAGCTGCCTGTCTGTTCAGATACTGTGCAGCTCCCTCTACTCACTCTTATTTCCTTGTTCTAGATTACATCCTCATCCTGCCACCTTCAAGCTTTCACAAGTGACACCAGAAAAAAATCCATCCATTGGCACGTGTCTCAGTAACAAATACACCGGATGGGCATAAAGAATCTTGTTAATTTTACCTCTTTATGTTGTTATTTCCTTCTTTACTGTTTCCTCTCCCAGCAGTCACTGCAGAATAGGCAGTTTCATTTAAACTTAGTATGGGGGTGTACAGATTGGACTGTACCATTATCTTACAGGGTCCTGGTAACTAAAATATTAGGCATGATCATTACACAAGCCTGTGTTTGCTCTTCTGATATTATGTGAAACCTCCAGCTCCATTATAGCTGCAATCACTCTGTACAATCTAATGTCACAGCTAAATGTATAATGTAAACGTATAATTTACATGACTATATTATAGTCTTACTTTGCCTCAGTATTATAAAGAGCTGTTTATATACTTTCTATATCAATCAATCTAAACTGTTGGTGTTTTGTATTGGATTGTGATTCATCGTTGTGATTGTCATTCTGCTTTGAGATCATTTATTGATCTGCTTTACACATCATCCAGTGACATGAATGGTAGCAAATGAACGCAAACCAGGTTGTTTAAAGTGGAAGCAATTTATATCTATGTATATATCTAATATATCAATTATATATCTAATTTATATCTATGTACTGTCATGTGATCAGTTCCTCTATCACACACTTCCTTTTACTCGTGTCCTAATGAGGAAGTGAGGACAGACTGTTTAATGTACCCACTAATGTTTTTCCTCTTACTTTAAGGGCAACCGTGTTTATAAGAACTGTTGTTTGTTGTTTGAAGAGATTTTAGTGAGATTTCTCCTGGAGGAAGATATGAAATGTAAGTGGACATCTCAGAAGTGAACGCAGAGCACTCAGAAGAGAGCACAGGCAGGGCCCCTACATCACACACATGGATACAGATGGAGGAAGTAAGTTTTTTCTAACACTTGGTAATAAATTCAAAAGTGTCAAGCACCTCTGCTTAATGATCATCTAGAATGTAGCCCAACAACTCATTATAATTTCTTATTATACATTAAAGTATAAGATAAAAGTGAGAAAAACTGAAACTGAGCGGCAGCAGAACAAATCCAAAATATTATTATCATGTAAAAAATGATACATTGTAATGTAAGAGTGCAACTGCCATTATGAAGTAACGTTTCCTTCTCCTAGCTGATCTGATCTAGGTTCATTTAATAAAGCAATGTCTAAGTGTAATGCACAGGCTTTTATAGTAATTTTTTCAGACAAAGGAGTGTAATGTATTATTGCTGTTGTCTGAATGTGAGTACACTTTTTGCTTTATGTAGGATTGTGGCCACAAGATGTCACTTTAGCTCATAATGACTGTGAGTGTCTGTGCTGTTGTAAATAAATACACTTACTATAAACAGCATGTTTGAAAATATTTAGTAATTTAGCCCTTATACTGAGGACCTGTGAGGTCACTTCTGTCCAGTTAACTGAATAAAGGGGCTTGTTTAGTGTTGTTTACTTCGTTCGGCAGGTCAGTTCTGTTTCTGCAGTAGCACTTGGCTTGTATGGGGAATTTTGGGGAGAAGGAAGTAATGAAGCTTTGAATTTCAATGACTTGAGGTAAACTGGCTGTCTGGGTTTGAGGTACAGCTAACTGTTTAACTGAGCAATGGAATAGAGGGGAGTGTTCAGTGTTTGTTAGTGGTGCAGAAATTATACTTTACTTTTTACATATCTGTAAATAAGATGGTAAAGTCGGTATCCTGGTTGTCCTGATCAGTATGACGTAAGAGACAGTTAACAGGCAACCTGCCCCCTCACACACATTACTTCAGACTTCAGATGGATAGACGTGGAGATCACAGGAAGAAGGGAAATATTCAGCAGCTTGTTGGAGGCTGTAGATGGATTGTGGTCCGTTTCACTGATGTGTGTGTGCTGATGCTCTTAAAAATGACTAATGAAACGTCAATCCTCAAACCCCCAACCCACAAGAGTCTGACTAACAGAGAACATCAGAACTTTCTCTGTGAGGGTCCTTGTTCAAAGTTCAGTGAAAGTGACACACTGAAAACCCCGTATGTCCAGTTACCCGTACCCGTCAGACCATTTTAAACTCTGTTGAATGGCATTCAGATGTTATTTGTTTTTGTGGGAATATTTAGCATTGTATATGTTCTGTACTACAATCCAGCAATGACTGTTCTGAGATTAGCAAATTCTGAAGGTTAAATGGTTAGATTATTCCTGTCATCACAATGTTACAACTGAAACAAAATTTTATTCTTCTCTGATGGCTGCACACATAAATACAAACATGACCTTCAGAAGGTCAGAAGAGAAACACAGAATAATAGAGAACACAGTACACTGCAAAACTACAACACATTGTGTGAAATGGGAGAGAGAGAGAGAGAGAAGAGAGAGAGAGCACAGATGGAGTCAAAATGAGATCAATATACCGATTAGAACTGTAATACACTAATGGTTTGGTGAACACGCTGATAGAAATAAACCCACAAGAATAATCAGAGCGTAATTGATCTCCTGCTTCTAAAGATGAAACTGAGATGAGACTTTCTTCAGATCACCATCCCTTTATTGAAATAAGGTTTCTAAGCATCTCTAACCAACCCAGATGATAATTGTACTGAATATTGATATATATCTGAGCACATTCTCTTCCAAAACTCGGTAGAAATATTAAGCATTGTGGTCTGGTTTTGAGTAGAAAAATTATAGAAGTAATATTACAGTCTTATGCATCTTAATTTAATTGAGTTTAAAATTTCTCTTCTCTTGATTCTACATTTGTTGCCCCGTTTTGTGTCAGGTCAGTTTGAGACAGGCTGTAATTTATTCAAAATGAATCTCATGTAAAGATGTTGGTCATCATTAGCTTTTTGTGAACATTAATAAGCTGGAAAGTTCTTTATTCATGCCCCATTTTCTGAGGTTGTGGAGGCACAGTGAGATACATCAGGAGATAAAGGCAGTGTGGAGGGTGAGCTGGTGTGTCACAGTACAAATGTTTTAATGCTTTTGATCAGATCAGGCCTCTTAAAGGCAGGAGAGCGGTCGATAGTCCACTCTGATGAAAAGGTAATGTCATTAACTCAGCCTGTGATTTGCAGATCCAGCCAGAGTGAAGCATTCTGGGATTGATCGAGAATGTCTGGCAGTACTGTTATGTTGGGCTTCATAAAAATCACTCGTTTATTAAACATTGATACTGACTGATTGTCCTTCCTGGAGACAGTTGTGGTTTCCAAGTCTTTATTTAAAAAGCCTCTTGATCAGGAATAATTTTTCTGTCCGTCTGTTTAACTGTTGTTTTGGTAATATTATTAATCTACATAATATACATCAATCAGGACTAAAACATACCTGCTTATATTTGATGTATTTTTAGCACATTCCGCCATTAGACATGAGTAATTGTAATCCAGCAGAACTCTTGCTGGAATCATATACATTCGTTTTGGTTTAATAACAGGTTAAAAGTTCAGCCTCTAGGAAACATTTATGAGAGATGGAAGCCACATGGATCAATATCTCCAGTCAGAACAGAATCCTAAACCACTAATAAATATAAATGTTGCTGTTGGCCAGACCAGGTCTGAAACAGAATGAGAAGGTTGAAAAGCTTTCTTCAGCACCTCACTGTTTATTAAAAAACAAACGGTTCTAACTGTAAATTTACATTTATATAATAAGCTCTGGCAAAATTCAGAAAAACCTAAATGATAAAATTCTAGTTCAGCCTACAGTTTGACCACGTATTCTCTAATAATCTATTGAGTTTCTTGAAGTACTAAAATGAGAAAAATGAAAAATTAGTTTAGACATTATTTCTTTTCTTGCATTTATTTCTTGCATGTCAGAAATCTGGAGTAGGCCTACAGGTTTAAATAATCTGCATTTAAAAGATCTTTTTATTATTAGCAGCAACTTACATTACAAATACACCTGTACAGGCGGTGCAGTAGAACAGAATACAATGGGAAATCGATTCTTTGCCCTGAGTGTGTAGTGATGGATTGCCCTCTTACTCTGTGCTTCAGTGATCTTACAGACTGGATCTGAAGAGCTGAACACGCCATTCTGGAGCTCGTCTGTTTATATTAACACAGCAAAATCTTTCTCACCTTCATGACTGCAGCCCCAGGGCAGAAAATGCTGACTTTAGGAGAAAATCAGTAATTGAATTAATGCAGCTTTGAGCTGTGTATCACAGCAGTGGGTGTTAACAATAGACATTGGTTCTTGCAAATAAACCTTTAATGAATACTGGCTCAGTTTGTGAGGTCCTGAGGCAGGATAACTAGACTTGTTTCTTTTCATGGATGATAGGACACTTTTATTCAGCTCGATGTAGGTCACTCACCGAAAGGCTGGTTTTGCCAGTCTGGGCACCAATAAAACACTGTATTTAGTCCAAAGGCTATTTTGCTCACCTAGCAATATTATACACAACCACACAGCAGTGTTTTATGCATGATACTGTTTAAAGAGTGATTTCAGGCATAGACGTGTATTTACATTTATAACATAACATGATAAACATTGGATACATTTGCTTAAAAAGTTCAACCTGTTTATTTGTTTTTTAGTTTTGAATATAATGGCAGTTAGTTAAGATTAATTTAAGATTTTTAATATAACTTTTTTAATATATACAGATCATGAAGAAACAAAGTGCACCAATCATTCATTTATTTATTTGTGTATGTCTAGAATGATTTTAAATGGTTAAATGCTGTAAATATCAATAATAATCTGGTTTACTCTGAATGCACACACAGATTGACATTCTTATGTTTTCCCCAGTAGTGACATTCTTCAGGAAAACTTGACACAGCAAAGCTCTCCTTGTGACGACTGATAGCGTGAACCACAAAGCCAGATAGCTGCTTCTCCAGAACCTCCACTACAGCTCTGGCATCTCCCTTTCTCGCAGGACCTTCCATCATCTGTTTGATGCTCTCCTCACACACAGGCTGAGGGCTGCTGCAGTAGGACACCATCAGGCTGGTGTCGCTTCCTTCAGAAACTTCAAAACATTTCTCACCGGCAACACACTGATAGTTTTGTCCAGCTCTCAAGTTGCTAAATTTGCCCATGTTACTAATGACTCTGATGGACCAGCTCACCCAGTCGTACTTCTTTACCAGGAATTCCAGCAGTTCCTGGGACATTTCCTGGAGGTTTCCATCCTCTCTCTCCTTCACAAGTCTCTTGATGTCCAGTTCAGCTTGCTCTGGAAATGAAGTCACACATTTCTCGATGGTTTCCTTCATCTTCATCTCAATTTCTTGGATTTTTATGGTCCACTCTTGAATTTTCTCTTGTTCTGCTTCCTCACCCTGCGTAAGGAAACAATATCCCAGCAGAGGGATTATTCCCAGACAGAGAAGCTCCTTCAGCCTGACACAGAAGTCCTCCAGCACTCTTCTATTTCTGGCCTCATATTCTTCAACAACATCCAGAATCGGCTCCCCAAACATGCTGTTTCCCATCAGAGCATCATAAAGCATGAAGAGATTTTTCTCTCCTCCAGTTTTGGGAAAATGTTGCAAGAACAAGCGTTTTCTGACCTCTTTGTACTCTGGTTTGGCCTCCAGTATGTCCATATATTTTCTAAACTGGTTGAGGATGTTCTCCTCCACAGAGAAGAACTGAGAATCTAAGCGTCCCTTCTTAATCTCACAGTTGATGTCTTCCAGTTGACATGAAAGGACATCCAGTTTGCTCCTCACAACTAGAAACTGATCTTTCACATATGTGACCTCCTTGCTCTCCACATTGTCCAAGACCAGCCTTAACACCGGGGCAGCAGCTTCAAAAAGAGGAGAAAGCTCCCCAACAGCGCTGGCCAGAACCTCAGCTCCCCTCTCAAACATCTCCATTACTGCTTCAATGGCCTCTTTCTTCTGGGCCACCACCCTCTCCAGTGGACCGGACATTTCTTTAAAACAAACATCATAACAATCATAACAATTTAAAAGGCTACAAAAGCAGTTTGCATACTCTGTAGCACATTGTAAGTAATTGTGACATATTTGTCAAGCATTTGTGACTAGAAGTGTTTTTTGTGCTTTTATTCACACGGGTTACTTTTTCCAGACAATACAGCCAAACAGAAAAGCTAGTCAGTCGTATCGTAATGGTTTAGAAGGTTTAAAGTTTTATAAATGTTCTGTTCAGATTATACATTATTTTCAAATAACATTAGTCATGCATGAACCTGCAGCAGCTTTACTGTGCCATCAGCATTCTCCATTTTAAACGTGCAGGGATAACCAAACCACATTGAAGCAAACCAAGGCCTCATCTAAACCAGCACGTAATCACGTTCACATTTTACAGATGTGACTTTTGATGCGTATTTAATGTGATTTAATAATCACATTAAATGATTTAATAATCATATGATGCTTCACATCATATGATATGGACTCAGTATCCGATGCGCTGCGCAAAGGACACACCTAGAGAAGCTCTCATGAGCGCACCACAGCCTTCACCTGACCTGAGAAGATGCAAACGCGCTCCTCACGACGGACGACCACTGGAAACCTCGACGTGTGTATCTGCCCTCCGTTTAGACTCGAAGAAGATGTTTGTATGACCTGAATGAGTGTGGACGAGAGAAAGAGTGAGCTACAGAGAGAGAGAGAGAGAGAGAGAGAGAGAGAGAGAGAGAGAGAGAGAGAGACATAGAGAGAGAGCTGCGCGCTTCGAGCGTCGTATGGATAGCCCTTGGTAGCAGTTGGATAAATGGCTCAAACTTGACGACATTGACTGTGTCGTGTGTTTTGTTCGTATTTTAACAGCAGCTACAGCTGTTTCGTGTTGTTTCTGTAGAAAACTACAGCACAGACATCGTTCATCAAGAGGAATATTGCGCGCAATGCGCAACATGGCGCAGCTCCGCTGGACCAAGAGAAACGCGCAGATGTTTTGCGCAGATGTTTGGCACAGGTACTTCTCATGCTGTTGAGTTATCTGAGTGTTTACGAGTCTGTTGTTATGCTGCAGTATTGATGTGTAATCCCTTTAACAGTCTGGGCTTAAATGTCGTCTTCCCTGAGCCTGTGCTTTCAGAGGATTTGAGATGTTTTGCATTATAACGGGGATGTACAGCTCAGTGAATACAAATGCAATAGAAACCTCTAGATTCATCTGAATTCATTTGGCTGACCAGAGAGTTACGCATTCTGTGTAATGAAAAAATAAAGTGATGAGGCTTATATATTTGCATGGAGAGTAAAACTATCATTTGTGAGGTGTGACCTTGTCTGTGTGTCTGAATCCATCATGTGATGCTGACAGTGTTGAGGACCATGCATGAACATCTGCATGGTGACGCATTACACCTGCACACCGTTTGGTACATAAGAAACATGTTTCAGTTTAATTGCATTTATGTATATGATATATTGTGTCTCGCAGGGCAGACAACTGACTGTCACCACCATTCATCCGGGTTGTAATTAAAGTTGTGTAATGAAATAATTGAAGTAATTGTGTAATGACTTAATATTGGAGAGAGGTGACCAATCAGATGAAAGAAGGCGGGACTTACTGTCATAGAAGCTAAGCGTTGGCCAATCAGATGAAAGAAGGCGGAGTTCCAGTTCACAGACGCAAAGCCACTGTGAATTAAATGGTTACCAGATAAATTCACTTGTTGAAGAAAAGGTTCATTATTTCATCCAGACCTTCACTGAAACACTAAAACCGTGTCTTTCACTCGAAATTTAACTCTTCTCCTTTATTTGTTTATTTTTTATTCCTTTAATTGTCCTATTTTAATAAGAAACTCCTATAAGTGCCTATAATCTTTGTATGATTATATGTCATGATCTTTTTAATAAGCAACACGATCAGACATGCCGATAAGTAAACATTTGTGTTGTTATTGAATTTTTTTCCAGATTCATTCACTCTGACTAGAAGCAAGAGCCTTTAGACCAAGACAAACAGCTCTCCCCTGTGATGCCACATGGGTAAAGTAAATCTTTTATTCTGTTGAATCTCCTGAGGTTTAATCCTGAGCTGCAGAAATATTTTGGGAGAGAAATTTATTAGAATTGATTGTTTCAGTGATCATTTAAATAGATAATGAGATCCTTATTTCATCACCCTTATAACCTGCAGCTCATTAAAATAGCTAATTTGGCACAACCATGACATGTGAACCAATAAACCTTAGAGAATAACCATCATAAGTCTGAGTATATGTAGCCTGAGTTTATTTATTTATTCAGTAACTAATCTAAATCATTAATGACAAGTCTGAAATGGGCTCCAGGTTTGACTGGTTAGATTTGGCGGCCTGTGCTGGTCGACGCTGTAACTACATTGTTATTTCGGGCAAAGGCCTGTTTCTCCCTGGATAGCCATTCAGATGTCGTTATGTATTATGAAATCTAAATGTTTAACTCATGCATTTGTTTTCTGTGTTTTGGCTCTTAAAAACAAAATTAAATTATTTATATTTTAAAATATAATATATTTTAAAATATAATATTTATAATATAATATTTGAATATATTCTTCCAGAGGGTAGTGTAGGTGCAGTTATGTCATCTACCAACAGGGGTTAACTGGTCATTGCAAACTAGTCAAACACTGACCCCAGTGGCCTGAACATGAACTCAGTTTGTGGTGGTTTAATGACATCTAGCTGTAGAAGATCAAACCAGTAATGACTTCAGACAGATAAAATAATGAAAAGATATTAATAATGAAATGAACACACAGGGCCATGTTGTCACTAAATCATTTTACTGGAAATCATTACTGATGATGTAGCTTTATCTCTACGCAGTGAATAATTTATAATCATAGTCATATGTTCATGAGCTCCTGAAGCTAAATTGGGGTGTTGTGGGATCACTTCCTAGAGCACACAAACTGATTCAATATATAGCTTGAATGCACTGTAAGTTGCATCTGACAAATTTATCAAATGTAAATATGTTATTAGGTTTTATATGGTTACCATTATGTGGACGTGTAGGGCATCTGGTTAGGTTGTGGACAGGATGATTGTAAGTGAAGTGATGTGAAAATTGGTTTTGGTAAGAACCAACTGTAAAAGAAAAACAGTGTTTAGTAACTACCGGTTTGTTCTGTAGCTGTAAATTGTGTTGTTTCTGCATTTATACAATGCCAGTGTGTGCTATTGCTAACTAGTAGCTCTGTTAGGATGCGTCACAATGTTATTGAGACGTGGAGATTACTTTTCTTTTTTTTAGTTTTAAATGTTTACTTTAATACTATTTTAATTCTTGTTTTAACGATAGGTTATAATAGCTTAAGTATGATTAATGTGAAATTATGAGTATGTAGTGATTAAAACAATAACACAAATCAGAAGTCATACCATACAAGCGATCCAAAGGTTTGACTAAACGTCGTTATATTTCTTATACTGTAAACATACTGTATACTGTAAACAGGAGTGGTTATCCTGCTTTATGTGCTGGTTCTTTATGGAGCAGCGGCTCCATTACGTGCATCAGGTTACACAGGACTCACTCTCATTAAAAATGGCTGAATAATTGTTTACATTTCTTATATCTTTATTGAGAATTGTAACAGAATTACACAGCAGTACAGTATGTCAAAAACACTCCAAAAGATAAGTTTTATTATTAAACCTTATGACTGAATGTAAGGTGCTGTTCAGACATGCTTAAAGCATATAAACACAGAATATATATAAATGCTCATAGCTCGATTCTGTGCTTTACAGGTAAATAAATTTAAACAAACATGATCATCAGCTGAACTGCGTATTTTACTGCAGTAACAAAAACTTCACTGTTTATCAATATAATCTTTTATTGTTTATAATGAAAGGTTTACAGGAATGCTAAAGGAAAATCTGCTAAACAATCATAATATGCTGTGAGAATCAGGATGGGCACAGAAACAATTGATAAGAAATACAGTAATAACTAACACATCTGTTATGAAAGTGCCACTTATTGGTGACAATACAAAAAGTAAATGCAGAAACATGAATTTGTTTTATAAAGAAATTTAAAAAAATGCATGCACAGAGACACAGACAGACAGTGTTTCTTATCATTTTATATTTTTTTATATAAAATATTTATCATGTAGTGTTTATATGGACAATGCTAACGTGTGTTGAGTGATCTTACAAATCTCTTAGCACTTCTTGAGCAATCTTCATTGATCTTAATTTTTGTAGATTATACAGTAGTTTATCATTTATAGTGTGAAATATATTTGTTCATGAGGAGTGTTAAACACAGCGAATGTGAACCCGTGACTAGAGAAACTAGATTACAGGAAATAAGACACATTACTTTGTGTTTACGTCAGCAAGAGCTGCGGTCATCAGGAAGGTAATGCTGCATTAGATGCTTCAGGTCAATGATAAAAAGCTCTGTGGAGAACAAAGGAAAGCATGCATGCAAGAAAGCAACAAAGAGATTGTTGAGGACTGGTTGTGGAGAAAGGTCTTCAGTGGCATCTCCTCAGAACCTCCTGCATCTTCTCCTGAACGTTCTTCATCTTCTCCTCCCACTCCTCGTTCCGGGACTCCAGATCATCTTCTATAAAGGCATAGTAGCCCATCATAGAGATGAAACCAATGCAGAACAGGTAGGCCAGTCGCGTGCAGAGCTGCTCCATGACACACTTGTCACCCTGTGAGTGTTTCATGTACACTTCGAGAATGGGCCGGCTGAAGAGTTTGCGCTTCCCCACCACACCATCATAAAGGGTGTGCATGTTTTGGTCTTCGTTGTCATTCATATAACTCTCGATGAAATCCACCTTCTTGCGCTCCAGGTGCTCCGGCTTCGCCTCCACAATCTCCATGAATTTGCGGAACTGACTGCGAAGGTTTTCTTCAATTTGGCTGTACTGTTTGTCAACCGTTTCCTTCCTGATCTGCTGCAGAGCTTGACGGTTCTGCTGAGAAATTTCCTCCAGGGCTCGATTCACGCTACCGAACTCACGCTTGAGTTTCTGAAGATCTTCATCGTCCACGTGGTGCAGCACCACCCGGATGAGAGATCCAGCCACACCAAAGATGGGATTGACCACCGCTGCTGCAGACGAGATGGTGGCCACACATTCCAGAACCTTCACAAGGCCCCTCTTCAACTTCTCTGGGTCATCAAATATCTCATTGTCAGCCATTGTGTCTGGTCAATGTTCACCTGAAGAAGAAACAAATGTGAAACTGAATAAGTTTTAAATCAGTTTTAGAAGTTTAACATAATTCTGCTTTCTACTGAAAACATTTACATAGAATACATGAGCGTTATAATTATGTTCCAGAAGGTTTAGATTACATTGACCTACTGCAGCAGTCCACTCTCTGGAAATGATTTGCATTTAATGCAAATCAAAGATATTTCCATATTCACCTGGATTCCTGGGACAAAGTCCTAGTGTGCTCACATCATGAGTTGACATGACAGAAATCACATTTTGTTAGATGAGATGACATGAAGAAAACACAAAGAATAACTGCCACGACTGAAGAGAAAAATATATACATTTATTGAGCAGAGAAATTAGAGATGGTCCACAAAACAATATGAGAGAATCATTTATATATTAATTGCTAACAATGTGTAACTTAACTGAAAGATTCAGACGTGCTGTTGAAGACTTTACATTATATTCAGTCACACTACAATGATTTACATGCTTAATGGACTTTAAAAAAAGATTTTGGTTGAGATATATTAAAAGCTTTGGACTACAGGGACATTTGAGTATTTTCCATTAAGTGCTGAGAATTTACACCCCACACATTGTGTTGTGGCGTCTTGCTGATGACATTCAGATCAGATTATGAAGTGGATTTGTCTCAATCTTTCAGTGCAACGTCCCACCCTCAGTTCTCCTGCGCACATAGGTCCAGAGCTTCTTGCATCTTGGCTTGAATGTCTATGACCCTTTGGGCCCATTTGTCTCTCACTTCATCCTCATCATCTTCTGTGACCGAGGTGTAGGCCATCAGTGCCATAAGACCAATGTAGAAAAGGTGAGCTATATGAGAACATCTGGCCTCCATCACCCTTCTGTTCTTGTTGCAGTGCTCCAGGTAGACCTTCAGCAGAGGTCTTCCAAACAGAGCCCCAGTGCCCATCACTCCACGATAATACACATCTAAGCTCATATCACTCTTGTCCTTCTCGTAGATCTTCACAAAGTCCTCCATGTGTCGTTTTGTGTGGTCAGGGTCCAGCTTTACTCTTTCCACCATAGTGTTGAAAGCGCCATACTGATGCTTGATGTACTCTTCGTATTTACTAAACGTTTCGTTGATTTCATTGATGTGAATCTGTCGAAGGGTTTGCTTGTTCTTCTCTGAGATGTTTTCCAGCTTTTCATGGATCTGCCTGAAGTCCTTTTCCAGCTCATGCTCCTCCTTGCCCACCAAGCCCTTCCTGACAACACCCACTACAGAAGTCACAATTCCAAAGAGAGGATCTATAGAGGAGGCAAAGGAAGAGATCTTCTCCACGTAGCCCAGCACTTTGGCTGCAGTCACTCTGATCTGTTGATTGTCCGCCATCGATGGCTCTGAATGTTGGTGTTTGGTCCCACAAGTCTTTCAGTCTTCTGAAAAGAGAGGAGAACATGTGTTCAGAGAGACCATAATGATTTTATTTTTAAACCTGGTCATCCTTGAAAAATATACAAAGTTAAGCATTGCCTTTGCTAAATCTTCTCATTCTCAAAATGAGCGCAGTTATATTTTCTTTTAGAAAGGCTGCTGTCCGGTTCTGAACCTGTGGTGTCCAGTATTAAACGATTCCATTTTTTTTACCTTCCATCCAAATTGCATTTTTCTCTCTAGTATAAAACGTTGGCCAGTGTAGCGTACAGATCTAAATGTTAAGACTGAGATTAAACGGGTACAAATTCACACAGAACTGTGTTTTGTTCACAGGTTTTGTGGTTTAGAACGGAAGTTCACAGGAAGTATTAACGGATTCACACACATTCACACAAAATGAGGGATTAACTTATCAATGTAGAAATCATAAACCGGTCTGTACAGGAAACAGACCAAACAGAACACAACTAGTAACTGTACAACTAAAACAATGCATAAGAGAAACTCTTTAGGTTTGACAGATCCATCATCATTGCATAATGAATGATGTCATACTTGTGCTTTTCCTCATGTTTCTTCTTACTGTAAACTAAAAGATTTCTCAAAGTCAACAGAGTTTCTCCTCCTAACACATGCAGCTGTCGCTGTCAGGACATTGAATGAGGTTTCTAGACCGAATGAACGGTATCAATAGCTACAGAACATAACCAGGCTAACACAATTAGCCTAAGAGCGAACGGACGAAACAAACAGCAGAAAACATTGATTAACATAAAACAGATAACGTTGTTCTAAATCCATGTCACAAGATGCACGCTTAGTTAAACTGAGAAGCAGAAAATGGGCTAAGCTACAAATCTTACCTGTAATTGGCCTGTAGCTCTTCTCTTCCTAATGGTACAGCTGCTGTTTTGAGCAAGCAGCCACCATTTCACTGTCTGCAGTGAGAGCAGCCCCTCCCTCTCTGTCCTGTAATGCAGGATGAGGGAGTGACATGCACTGCAGGATGCTGATTGGCTCAGAGGAATAAAAACATGCAGCCTTTCCGCAACCTCTTACTGCTCAACACGCCCTGCATGGAAAATGGTCGCAATGCTGTTTGTTCAGCCGCTGATCTATCGCTTAGTGGCAGGAATGAACAATAATGGAGTAGATGAGTGATTAAGACCACATTTAGTTTGTCTGTGTGAATGAAAGTTCTGGTATTTAGTCATTTAAAACGGTTATGTTTATGGGCTGTGTGTTTATGGCCAGTACAAATTTCTGTGTAGATTGTTCTGGAAACAATTGTAACATCCAGTTAAATGCAATTTACAGTGTTGATATAATCACAAATTATTTACGAGCTAGTTCCACAGAAATTCATTCCGATCATGTTTCAAAAGGTAAAAAAAGAAGTATTGCTGGTATTTCCTGTTGGGGCATATCTGTGTTAAGAGAGACAAATACCACTGAACCATGAACAAAAGAAAACTGAAAGGAGAGGCTGTCGCCAACTGCTCACCTCAGCTGTACAAGAGTCAGACTCTGATAGATGTGGCTGTGTGAGGTTCATTTTGCAAACAAAGTAAATGACCACATATTTACATTGTTGAACACAAAATGATTGTCACATACACCTCTAACCACTTAAGACAGGAAAATGAACTCTTACGTTGCAATGGAAAGATTAATATCCCAAAAGAAGATCTTGTTTTTTCTTTGCAAGTACCTGTCAGAAGAGAGAAAAGAACAGAATAAATTCTCAGTGAAGTTTATTAAGGGCTCAACAATAAGGGCAGTCAGATGTGTTCTGTATTCTCATCTTATGTTCAGTGATCATGTGATGTGCTTTCATTTATTGTAATGGTCAACATTTGATTTTCTGTGCTGAACTGAACAGTTCTGTGCTAAGAAAACTTGTCATACATAGATGAGGTTTGTCTAAATGACTTGAGACAGTCTTGGAAGTATCAGCTGAAAAGGGTTGAAAAATATACAAATTATTCAAATCAGTATTGCTCTGCATCATATTGCATCATGTCCCAGCTGGAGTCTGTTCTGTACTGTCATATGGTTACAGATATAGAAAACAGACTCAATCAAGTCAAAATAGTAAATTAAACATTTACTAAAAAATACAGACATGCTGTTAAGTCAAGAGGAACTGAACAGTAGTTGCTCTTTCTTAAGATTACATTATCTTTGTTAAACTCAAAAGCCCATACAGTACACAACAGTCCAGTTCTGAAATAAAGCACAGTTCAAACCTGCCACACCCTCTTTAAACCAGACTGTAAAACTACAGCAGAACAGTTTTATTCTGCAACGTTGCTGTCCAGTTCTGATTCTGTTGTGCTCATAAAACACAAGCAGATTATTCTGTTCACATTATTAATTAAAACATGCTTACGTCCACAAACTACTCACATCTGTTTGGTTTTATAACCTAGTCATGGCTGTTTACCATGACTAGTTTATAAAGTAGAAATGAATTGCTGCAGTTTAGCCTGGAGGAAGTGTTGGTTGATAAGTTATCACAAGATCACATTGTGACTCACTTTGGATTATAATAGTTTCTACAGAATAAAAAATGCTTGCCTTTAAAAAAAATACAAGTTCATCTTTGTTAAGACACAGTGAGGCAGCAGGGCAGTACAGTCAAGAGATCTTCTGCAACATTCTGGGCTTTATAAAACTTGTTTCAGCTATTTGGAAGTCTAAACATTGAGACAGTTTTCCTGTGTGAAACAGTTTGAAGATCTGTTAGTATTTCAGATTTTCTTCTTTCTTATCCAGTCTGTCTGTAGGAGGACATACAGTAGACCATGTGTCTCACTACCCCGTGCTGGAGACACAGGCATGTTTCCTGATTCACCCAGAGGGGGCAGTAATTTACATTTTTAGATGCCTGATAAAACCCTCTGACAGTTTTTAAGTGACTGGGTGCCATTGACTGCCATGCCCCAAGAGAGCTTAAATTTAACCCTTTAAATGCTGGAGGATTTTAGGCTGTTAAAATCAGAGACAAACTACAGCTTCTGTCCTGTTAATGCTTCAGTATTTAACCCTTTCAGTTTATCTTTATCTGTAAGACGTCTCTTCAGAAATAGTAATAATTGATTCATTTATATGAACTAAATAACATATTTTAGCATAATGCAACCTGTCTCTGTTGTCAACAAGAAAGATGCCTATAAAATCAAAAGAGGAGTCATTATTGGCTGATAATATCATCACTAAAAGGGTTAATTGGTGAAACTACACCTGCACCACCCTCGACCTCCACCAGCAGCTGAGTGCGGATGTTGTGAATGTAAACATCATAACATCAGAAGTGATGTTGTGTTTTACTAGTGCTAGTTTAGACCTGAGAAGAGGATTCTGATGGCCATCAGAACAAACTAATCAAAGACAAACCTAGACTCTGAGCTTAACCAAGTTAAACACAGTTCAAAATCCAACTTGTTTAAACTTGAACTTTAGTCAAGTTAAAAAGTTCAACACCCTGGTGTCAACTTTAGGCCTGTGTCTGATATCCTGTAAATTTTAAGCCAACAACACATAATGTTGCTAATTAATTACTTAATTATTGGTTATAATTACTTTTCCTCACAGTTTTATTTGGAAACAGTTAGATAAACTTGAGCACAATGAAAAACAATGCAGAGTGTCGTCTGATTCAGGAAGTAAGAGCTTTCACTACTTTGAGGAGCGGCCATCTTTAAAGCTCCATATCAGTTTACACAGACAAGCTAATCTGTCAAAAATCTCCTTTATAAAGCACACAAAAAACACAACTGAGCATATGAAATGCATGTTTACATTATATTTAAGTGCATTTTTATTTTTCATGGACAGTTATTAACCATGTCCTTTCTTTTTTATAGAGCATTGCCTGTTTGTCAATTTGGGCACTTCCCCTGGAACAGCAGCTAAAGATCCAAGACAGAAAAACTGACTGACTTTATCACTCCAGAACAACACAACACAACATCTTCCAGTGTTTTCTCAATCATGTGAGTATTTTAAAGGCTCTAAAGCCCAACTGGAGTGGCTCACTGCCTCTAGCTGCTGTCTGCCCTGTTAAGAGCTCCCCCTAGCAGCACCCTCCATATTTCCTTGTTCATGCTAACCAAGAATTCCTTTCTCAACCCTATACAGACACCATGTAACTGCCTTAAAAATCCATATACAGGCAAGTATGAGAGCCAAATGCATCTCAATGATCCCATCCATCCATTAATGAGCTGGCTATTGAAGAACACAGCTTCTCTTACCTCTTCAGATTGCTACCACCCTCTCCAAAGTCCCAATCCGACTGCACTTCTTCTTCCCAGCAATCACTGCAATACAGTCTCTACCATTTAAGCTCAACATGGAGGGGTGTTCAGATTGGACTGGGTCAATTCTTTACTTTATAGAGGCCCCTGGTGCCTCCAAAAGGGCCCTTTAGACACCACATTAGTGCCAGTGTCCACCTGCTCCATTTTGGTGGCATTTATAAAGCCCTATTGACCAGCCCCCTCCTCAAGACCCAAATGACCTCCCCCAGTGACATTCAAATATTCCAGCCTCCCAACAGTCAGATACAGAGAAGCAACTGTGATTGTGGAGGCAGCTGAGAGCGCAAAGTGCCTCCAAAGAGCCCAGCTGCCAAGCATTGCCATTGGTTACAACAGGGTAAAGATATATGTGGAGGTCTTTTATTAAAATTAAACTTTAAATAGACAAATAAGGGTTGGAATAAACCAAATATATGAAAATAGGTTATTGAAATATGAGCCGTTCACTGCATACACTGGGGCAGGGTGAGGAATGACACCTCTCCAGTGGCTTGGGTGTGTGTCCAAATTGGACACCCGTTTCTAACAGAAACAGAATTAGCTGTGCCTCTTATTTATAAATAAAAAAATAAAAAAATAATTAAAATATATATTTTAAGGGTTACTGACCAACAGGCATGGAAGTTGATTTGAAACCGTGTTGTTTCACTGTTTTAAATCAGTATGAAAAGCCTCTTTATTTTGCCTCATGCCACAGATCTCTCCAAACTGCTGCTACCCTGGAGACAACATACAAAACTCTCAAACAGCTCAAAACTGAGTCCTTCCATTCTCCTTTCCATGCATGAATACAAAACTCCAACAGCGAAAGAGTTTGATAAAGAAGAAGGAATTCAATTAACTGAATGTTTGATGAAGTAAAAACAAAAGTATAAAGTCTGTGTGTTACAAACAAAGAAACAGAGTTGTGAAACAACAAGAGGTGAAGTTTATAAAAACATTAGAGGGTATGTAGAATTTACTGTACATTCATGTGATATGATATATCTATCCAATGAAAAACTCAGTGAATGGAATCAGTGCATGACAGAGCTTTACTTTGCACTGTTTTCATGTGTCACTGTGTCTACAACAAATACAAAGACAAAATAGATGGATAAAGTGTAACTGCTGGAATATTCAGCAGTTCACTGCTGATAATTCTTGAGAAAATCATCTTTCATTATTTGTCTTTATCTGGAATGACCTTTCCCACAGTGCTCTTCAAAACTCAGAATTCACCAATAGTCAACAGCATAATGTCTGTCACATAAAGCTGATCTAGTCACAAAAACAATTCAATTAAATAATGAAAATTATACACATATGAGTATGAATAAAAATAAACATTTAAAACATTCATTGGCTAAAGACTAGCTGCAGCGTTTACTGTTTGTTATTTGACTGTCTGAAAAATTGTTGATAAACACCCATTTTTTTCAAGCTAATATAGACATTTAAAATACAGGATAAGTTTTGCCCTTTAAATAAAGCTGCTTCTGCAGGCGCAAGATTAAACTTAAAAGCTGCTTAACACAAACAGACTGTTTACCTGTTTTATTGGTTATGAAATAAAGTGTATTTGCATGTGACACTGGTTTGTTTGCCTTGTGTGTGTATCTGTGTGTCATCATTTAGATAATGGAACTCATTAAGGTTAACAGAAGTCATACCATGATTGTCTTTTTAACAGTTTCCATATATATATATATTCAGGAATGAGAAAAAACATTAACTAGTTGGACAGGATCAGACAACGGGCTAAACAAGGTCCAAGTGTGCATTTGTAATAGATAATAATAGATAATAGGTAAAGGCTTCTAGCACGTTCTAGAAATGCCTGCATCAGGAGTTTGAATCCCAGAAAATGCATAAACTGCACAAAAAAGCATGTCTTGAATGCTTTTGCTGTAAGTGAAAAAGGTTTTTCTGTAATGATTCTAGAACTTTATCTTGGTTTTAACAACCACACTCCAAACATCATTTAAATGAGTCTTGACTTGACTAGAAATAAATGAAATGGACACTTTTAAGTGCACATGTTGTCAATAAAACCAAACCACTATTAAGGCTGGAGTTTAAAACACATCAGATACTGTATCAGGTGATACTGTGTCAGGTGTGTTGGAGCAGAGCTGGAGCTGACAGTGGGACAGTGGCTCTCCAGGACTGCAGAGAGACACTGACTGAAAACATAATACTGAGATCAATACTGGGATTTGTTATTAATATTATTTTTGAATATAAACTATATGGAAATATAATAGAACGTTTGGACTATACCAAGCAAATATTGTCATTACTTACAATAAATTTTGAAAATCCTAATAAAGCCTTTCCCACCATAATGTGCTGTTATTACCTTCACCTATACCGCTTGTGTCCAAGTAATGAAATAAAGCTTTAACAGCAAAAAATCCACATCAGACATTAGTATCATCACAGTTTGTTTCACACCTTCAAAACACCAAGAAAACCAACACCCATTATGATTCCTTTAATGTCTTGAGACTTAATTCAATTAACATTCAAAGAGAAAACAGAGGCTGTTTTAAGACTTTGGCACATACAGTATAATAATAAATAGTTAGTAATGTGACACAAGTGGGAAACAGGCCGTCTGTTGGCACTGTCCATGGTGCTGTTGGATTTCTGGGATTGTGAATGTATCCTGATGGCAGGTGAAATGTTTTTCTTGTGTTTGAAAAGAAAGGTCTGGAAATGGTAGAGATTGTACTTTGTTTTTATTTTTACATAAAGTTTAAATTGGATTCGTTTGTTCTTGCTCACTGTTGCTGTTTTTTGTTCCCATCATATTCATGACTAAATAAAGAGAAACCCATATGGTAAAAAATATGATACTACCCTGCAACATGTACTAGTGCAGAGATCACTTATTAAGAATCATAAGTGTATACATTTGTGTTTATTCTTTTAATGACAGCACAGTCGTGTGAATGGACAAAACAAAGCATGTCGCTGCCATTGTAACAATGAGAGGAATAAAATCTGAATTTAACTTTATCCGAAAGGCAAAAAGCGAGTGGATCCAGTGCATTATTAACTTTAAAACATGTTCTGCACTTCCAACAGCATTGAGAGGAACTGCGTCCACATCACAGCGCCTCCTGGTGGAGAGCTGTATGTTTTCAGTCCATGTTTAGAATGTTTTCATGCCTTTCTATGCCTTTAAATCCTTTAAATCTGGGTCAGGAAGGTAAAGAAAACTGAAACTATCTTTATACCACCCAGTTAGTCACAGTGTGAAGCTATACCAATATTAATATTAGTATGTGAGAAACATTTTCTGTAGAAGTGGCAACAGAATGTGGCTCACAATGTCCACACACAAACGGATCAGTAGAAATTATTGTTAAAAAAGTTGTAGAGATGATATGAAAAAGCACACAGACAGAGTGTGAAAAATACAGTAACACAAATCATGCAGAAAAACTGTTCAGTTTGGAGGAAAAAGTTACGGTTGCAGTATTAGCGACCAACCACCAGAGGGCAGCACTAGTGCTGAAATGAAGGTTTGATGTGGACTGGACAAGCTCATTTCCACACTATAAAAGTGTATCGTGCTAAATGTCCCTTTTCACTTTCATTGTATGCAAAAGAGCATGTCAGAGATTTCTCTAGACATTTTTAGTGTTTAACAAAAGATTATTATATGGGTTTAAAACACATAAAAAGGAGTAAATAATGTTAGAACTACTCCAGCAGTGTAATCTTTATTTCTGAATGTTTGTGCTCATGTTGAACGGAAGCATCTCGCTTTTATCAGTGTTACAGTGTTATGCTACTCGTGACACTTGTGTAGTCGTTTTCTGTGATCAAAGGATGCAGCAGCATGTCAAAAGGTTTTATCACTCTGGAGCTGCTGTGCGCGGCTGTTCGGTGAAGTGACCCGAATTCTAAAGCAAAGTGGTGGAGGTGTTGTGGAGTGGGAACAGGGGTGGGTGGTAGATGGGGGGTTGTATGATGAGAGTGGATTAAAGATGGGGAGGAGGGGTTGGGGAGTTACGGGCGATGCAGTTCTGCAGCTGTGCATGCGCTTCTGTGCCTGTTTGTGATTACTGGAAGGGAGGGGGCAGGAAAGGTTCAGAAGTGTTGGAGCAGAAAATCTCTCCCTGCTCTTTATTTTTCTCTTTCTGTCACTGGACCAGACGTAAAGCAACAGCAATTTGTGCGATTTCACAGCTCACTGGGTCCCAAAAAACTCTGACAGTCTTACATTAAAAAAGCAAGAAAAGCGAGGAGGTATTGAGGGTAAAATGATGTTATAAACTGAACAGATGAGGAGAATTTGAAGGACCAGGGAACATAGAAAGATAAGAGATAAGCCATTACAAGCACAGAACTATCAGAAGCCTGCTGAAGCCTGACAGATGTGTGTGTGATTTGAGGAAAAACATGCACTGCCAGTCACATTCAGAGTCTAGCTGGTTGAGGCACAGCTGACTCATGCTGAAAGTAGGCCAGCAGTCCTCAACCATTTACATTTAACATCAACTCAAAATGTTTCACAAAATTTGATTTGGATGGTGGATTGTGGTGCGCTTCATTTCTTCTGACTTAGCAACTATAATATAATCTAAACATCAGAACTGTTCCTGAGTACCATCTAATCCTACAGTCTCAACTGCTCTTGGAGGTTCCATTTATACGGCCTTTTCCTTTTTCTAATATTCACAAATGTTTAACTCTTAACCCCTTAAAACCTCTGCAGCCGTTCTGAAGTGCTCTCTCCTGCACACTTGGTGTTTGCACACAAGTGAACATAAAACTTTTCCAGTATTTGAGAAGGCATTTGCCAGGATGTCAGAACACTTATAAGAATCACTTCAGAGGTGCAGCTCACAAGCTCTCAAGATAAGACATGTCACCTGAGTTCTTTATCTGGAGGGGTGTGGGGCATCTGGACTGGGTTATAAGGAAGTAATTTTAATCCATCCAGCTGTGAGGTGAGAAGGATTTTTCTTGGGTTCACAGAGTACACACAGTAGCTGCTCACAGCCTAATTAAAGCACATCACCTGCCTTTATCCATTCCTGAAGACTCAAAAGGGCTCATATGAAAGGCCATATATATATATTTTTAACTGTTTTTTGCGGTCTGCTTGTACTGTTAGTAAAGTAATTGTAACCAAACAATAATCTTAACAATAACAATATTGTTTTATATCAAGGAGGGTGGAATTGACACAATTAAAGATAGACTATATGTATAAAGAGTATGAAAATATGCATAATCGTGTGATCAGAGTATACCTGTGTATGACAGACAGATTGTATGTGACGTGCGCTATAAGGTGCCAATCATGAAGTTTGTCTGGAGTCTGTCTGTCTCTCACTTTGTAATTCAACACACACTTTCATTGCTGAATTTGTGTTTTATGCAACTTTATATAGTGATTTATACAATACCATTTTACACAGCGTATAAAAAAATTACAAAATTTGCAAAAATGCCCTTTAACACGCAGCTTTGACATTCTTCGAAAGAGAGAGAGAACGCGGTAGCACTGATTCACTTGTTACCAGTTCATGTACAAGTACAGTAATAGTGAAAACATTTTTGCAGGGATTACCAACAAGCATGGCATGTTTTGATTTCGGAAAGTTACTGTTTGTTTTCATAGTGTGTACTGCGAAACCTATTTAAAACTGTTAAGACATCATAAGTACTGTAGATGATAAACAAACATGGGTACATTTAAACACTGTACATACTGTCTTCTAAGGAAAAAATGACATGAAGATAATGAGCACCTGTATCATATGATTAATATATTAAATGAGAGAAACCGGTATAGATAAACACTGAGTCTTAGAAACATTCTGTGTGGCCCCAGTTTTCTCACATGACCCTGAAATTAGCATGCAGGGTGAGGGGTCAAGTGAAGGTGGCATCTCCGAGCAGCCAACTGGAAAGCTTGGAGTTCAGAGGTCATAGAAAATATGCTTGACTGCTTGACTTGTGATACAAATCAAATCAGCTACTAGCTGTACTAGCTGTTTAAACTGACCCGGCCTAACAGAGCCACAGACAGATGCAATACAGTACTCCTGCATTATTTGTTTGTCTGCATTTTCATTTTCAACCTTTTCATTAAGAGACATCCACAGATGAATTCTTGGGCCGATACATTGCTACACTGATTCTGGTTTAATTTTCTATTCCCTCTGTGACCTTGACTTCACCTCAAGGGTTTGTATGACTATGATTTATCTGTCAGGTTAATTTTGCGGGCTGCATTGAAATGTGTTTGAGATAGGGGTCTGCAGGTCAAAGATGGCAGCCAATAAATTCAAGGGGAAAAAGAGGGCAACAGAGTTAAATTAAATTCACGGAAGACAGAATAATTGAAAAAAATCACATTAATGAAATGTAGTAGCTCTGAACTGCACGATTTAAATAACCGTCTGGGATTACAGGATCTATAATTGGGTGCACAATTAATTGTGTGTTAAACACAATATCATCAATAATCAATAATTTAGTTTAATAGTAAACAAGTGCATCTTTAGATCAGTGTGAATTTTAAGTGTTTTTTTAAAACTCGACGCCTACATGCTTTGTCATTCTGAGTTTTGCATGTCTTGCAACAGTGACCAATTTACTGTTAATGCATTGTGTTATTATGCATTAATACATGAAACATATCAAAGTGTGCTACAGTATTTCATACCTGCATTGAGTGTAACATAAACATAAGACCTATGGGATCAATATGCTGTTTCACTATTTTCCATTATTTTGACATTATTCAACATATTTTAATATTAAATTTAATATTGTATTAAATTAGAGGAACATTAATTTTTAATAAGTCACACCAAAAATGGAATATATCATTAGGACTTATTTATAACATATTTAACATATTTATTCTCATATTTTATTTTTAATAGTTTATCAATACAAAAGCAGGGTGGTTGTAAGTGATACAATGACCTGCTGTTTAATGCAAAATACAGTTTTCTGGTCAGTAAAAAATGCAGATGTGGCATAAGTTAATTTTGGACCTGTTAGTTTTGAAACTTAAATCACATTTACACACAAGATTTGTTGTGATATTAACAGTGTTGCTTAATTTCTCATACGGTAACACAGGCTGGCCAGCAGTCAAGAAATGTTTTAAATAAGCAAATAAATAAACTCTCTCGGATGGAGGTCTGCGTGGATGTACAAGCTTATAAAGCAGATGTTTATGTCTCAACATTTACAGGCTTTATAATCTGGTCAATTTCCTTGCCCTTGACAGTGGACGAGTCTATGGGTCGCTCGGGCTGAACCTGGCCCTGCTGCTCATTCATTGCTGGAGCAAAAGCTGTCAAGGCTGTTTTTCATTTATCATCCGTTTGCCTGCATACATTTCAATTAGAGGGGCTTTAGGATGTTACCAGTCCGCCAAGAGAAGCTCTGTCAGAGCCATCATTTAAACTCCTGTCTGTAAGATAAATACTAGCCCCATTGCTGCTCATCGATTTGCGCTGAGGTTAAAAGCTTTGAGGACCTTGGTTTGAATATGAGCGGCTTGACAACTTCCCAACAGCCCCACCATCAGAGTGTACGGAAGTCTGATCCAGACAGTTGAATTCTGGCCCCCGATTTCCTGATTAAATGTCGCCTCCCCCCGTCACCTCAACCTTAACCCTGGACCTCTCCGCTCCCAGGTCACTTAACCTTGAACCCAATTACAAGATAAGGTTACTTAAAGGTGACCCTTGCTTTGCCTCACTCAGCTAATAGGACGGGTGAGAAAAAGGCCGGCGCAGCTGATACGCTTCTAGCTAATTCACAGGGTTGACAAAGGTCGCAGTCAAGCCATAAAGAAGAGCTTCGATCTCTCATGCAAATGAAACTCAGCAATATACAGAGACAGTCAGCAAAGAGCCAGAAAGAGCAGGCTCCTATTCAGACAAGATCTTTTAATACCGTACAGTTAACCTGAAGTGCTGATGGTCATGCGCTTCCAAAGCACACATATTAACTGCTGCCACTGATTTGGATATTTAACAGATGAAAACCATTCAACAGGCAGAGGCTGCTCACCTGTCTGTAGGTTTCCTCTTTTTAAAATCTTTCACAAAACATTCCCCCAACAAAACAAATTCATCCCTTCTTTCCAGTTCTGTATGCTTTAATGCTTTCTGTGGAACACAATGAGAAGAATGTTTAAACAAATTCTACATCATTAATGTAGAGTAAACAACAGATTTTCATTTCTGAGTGAACAGTTTCTTTAAGCAAATGAACTGCTTCCCTCAGATCTTTGTTAATGCAGCTGTATGTTTACAAACCATTTATTCGTGTCACTTATGGTTTAGCATTGTTAACTGGTTACAGTTGCTTTGGACAGAACCTTTGATAAACACAAAAAGGTTTATCAATATATCCATCAATATATCCAAAATTAATATCTTTTTATAAAGATGAATCTCATAAATTCATATAAATAAATCTCATAAATACGAGACATGCTATCAAAACTGACTAAAAACAAAACAGTTCTCTAAAAGAAACACAAAATGGACTATGTGATTGCTGGTCGTTTTGTGCAGATGGTTTTAGTTCACAGGTTGAAATGAAGTTCAGTGTGATTTTGTAATGTGTTTACCATCACCTCCATCAAATTGTATTTGACCATTGCTTCATCTGAAAGAATAGAGCTGCTTGCAGCTGAAGTGCATAAACTTATCAACTCATTGTTTTGATGTTAAGCCTTGAAATAGGCCACTGCATTTTTGTGAAAGACAAAGGGGCTCTAATTAAAATCTAGGACTTTAAAAACACGCGGTGCCAGACCAGTATATTCCCAAGATCTGTCTGGACCTCATAAATGACATAAACATGACCACAGTGATGGAGTTCTCTGTGTAAAAAGTCATTTAGCAGAAACCTAAGCAGATAAAAGCAGCATTTTCATAGAGGAAATAAGACCAGCGCAGCTGTAGTTTCAATACATTGTAAGTGTTGCTTAATTGCCTTAAGCCAGGAAACATGGAAAAAAGACTCAGAGAGAGAGAGAGAGAGAGAGAGAGAGAGAGAGAGAGAAAGATAGGGGAACAGAATACTGAGAGTATCCTGGAAGCAGAATAGCCTGTTGACCGCTGGTTGAACCTTCTACTGAACTGAGAATGAACCCTCAACTAAAGGAGCATCGGTCACAGATCTCCCTGAGAGCTACACAAACACTTCATTTACACACCTCACACTATACACCCCTGCACACACACATCACACACTTTTCTCGCTTTCTCACACCTTCACAATTGCTAAGCCGCAAACATACGTACAGCGGCAGTCACCAGACCAGAAGATCAACGCCAGCCACCTTTTAAGCATGTGGTCCAAACACCAGGGTGTGAGTGTATGCGGCATCCAGGTGGAAACATTTGGATTTATGATTCTAATCTTCTGAAACTCTATAAAAACCCACACACACTTTATCAAGCACATACACCGCAGCTTTATAAGCCTCCCAACATAATACACGCAGCAGGACAATTGAAAATGCAGTACAGGGGTCATGGACAGGCCAGTGTCGTACACACTGTTCCCAAGTCTGCTTGGCATTCTGTTGCAAATGTCACAAGGGAGGGACTTCAGCAATGTTTAGCAGTGTGAGCTGGACGTTCTGAAGTGAAACAGAATTACTGGAGTCTCATTACATAGAAATGTGCTTGAAGTGAAGCTAATGTGAGTCTGAGGATGTGAATCAGGAGTGAAAGAAAGCAGAACCTACAGGAAACACATGCAGAAGTGTTAGAGTGCTGACAGTGAACTTAACACCGAAAACACAGACATGTGACATAACAAACCGATTTCTTTTACCTTTGCCTCAAATTGCCTCAGCAGTGCATACTGAGAGCTGTTAGTGTGCGGCGGGAGGCCTGAATATTTCTAACAAACTGTCAAAGTTTTTTGTCAAAGGCTTCTAGTTTGATTTTAATTGAAGAATAGAAACACAAATCACCAAATGTTAGTAGGTCATTCCTTAAAGTCCACAACAAGCTAATTGAAATTCATGCCACCACACGACCCTGATCTTCTTTTCAATGATTTATCTGTGCATGATAAAAAATGTTTGTTTTCACAGTCTTTCATTCCTTTTCAGCTGATGTCACCAAGCCTTCTTAATTTTCAGCCTGTGCCCAGCAAACACCTGTCGTCATCCACTTCACAATCCAATCAGTTCCCAAAGGCTCAAATCATGTACCGTCCCCCAAGTTTTTACCATTATATATCCTGTTTCACTTATGCCACATCACAGAAGTATTTGCTTTGTTTTTTGCACTGATGAAAAGACATTTAAACCGTTAAAAATCACTTTGAGACTTTTAATTATTATGTTTTCAGTGTATAGAAGAAAACTGAGAGCCAAGGACACCTTACCGCAGAGAAAACAAATGGAGAGACAACTGGGACTGAAATGTCTTTGAGGTCAGAACAGGTGTTGCTGGGACAGCTGTGCTACTGCTGTGTTCAGAGCAGAGCCGAGACGAGACGTCTGTGGATCCACTAACAGTACTGACAGATGGACAGCTGGGGGAAACCCTTCAACCGCCTAAAGCTTTGTGTTTTACACCAGGAGGTCAAGACCTAGCTGGTTAGCATCTAGTTAGCTCCTGCTGGTAAGTGTCTTAGTGACACTATCCTGTGGTCCGCTATTCAAAACAACATGTATATCATTTATTTCTCTATATTTCAGACATTTTGCCATGATCAATATTTTATAACGTACAGTCAATGTCTTTGCAAAAGCTTTTATCTAGAGCAATCTAAAAATGAGAAATAAGCCAATTTCAAAGACACTTTTCAGACATGTTTGTTGTTGCTAATAGTGTTTTGGTGTCCTGTGAAAAAAAAAATTTATTCATTCAGACGAGACATTTCACACACAGACTTGTGGAAAAACACTGCAAATCATGCAGCTGCAACACCCGCGCCAATTAACATAACTGCGACCTCACACATCCGGGTCAGTGCGTCTGAGCACAGAAACAAAGGCAGAGCTGGCCCAGAATGAGAGTTCCCAATTACCCTTCAGTGAGATCCACACAGCACACAATGCTGCAGGTGAGAAGTTGGACGGGGCTTCTGTGAGGCCTGGCAGAGACACAATCAGCCTCTGTGCAATTGGTCTGGATTGGTCTGTGGTGAAAAACGCTGAGGGCACAAGACAAAACAGCACACAGATTAATGAATTCAGTGCATGTGTAATTTATGATGGGCAGACGGGCCTCGATTCCTGCGAGTATTGAACATCATGATAATATGGTGCAAAATGCTGCAAGTCAATTCTGTATGTAAGAGCAAGTTACAGAACTGAAGACACAGAGATGATGTGATGTCATGCTAATGAAATACTTTCATCTGAGCTTTTTGACCTTGAAGCACTAGTACACACAATACCAGTATATTACAGCAGCAGTATCTAGCAGTAATGATCTGTTAACAGTTTACTCATGTCATTCTAAACCCATAAACTGTTTTTCTGTGCAACGCAACAAGAGAAATCTTTTGCAGTTCTTTTACATAAATGACACTCACAGGGACTCATGCACTATATTTCTACTATATTACATGGTAGAATAAAAACATGACCTTTTCTGAAACTGTACAGAAAATGTTTTAGGTACAGAGAATGTTTTAGACTTTTGAGGCTGAAGGTAAATACATTTTTTAACTATTGAAAAATCATCAATTGCTCAAAACATGGAAATATGACAGTTTTACGATGTAGCAATGCAGCAGACGCGATCATTTGTGAAGTGTGAAAAACACATGACAGGATATTTGCCTGAAGGGGACGAGGAATCAGCTGCAATCTCTCTGTCTCATCCCAGCTCAGTCTGTTCAGTTTAATGGCATCTCATCTCCACCACAATTACCCGGCCTTTACTGTACTCTACAACTCAATAGAGTGTGACTGTGATCTGATGTAGATCCATCACTGCTGGTTCAGCAGAGTTCACTCTGGCATCAAGAATCAATGAAATACAAAGAAATACAGATTCTGTTAGTAATCTGGAGGCTGCCATGAAATGTGTGCACACAGAGGTCAGTGAACTTCCACCGAATTAAAACACCCACCATTCACAAAGATGAACACATCCCAGCTAACACTTTTAGGTTGTTTAAATGTTTCCCTAACATTTTCATTAAGTAGCAAAAATGTTAAAATGTTATTTTGAAAGTTTTAGGAACGTACAGTAAATAACGTCAAAATAACTACATGTGTAAACCAACACTTATATGTACCAATACAAAGTCACTGGTGACATCACTGCACCGCTCTCTCGTGACTTTCTAACACTGACAGATCTTAAGGCCATCTCATGATGACTTTATGGGTCAAATGGTGCCCAAGGAGAGAGAGAGAGAGAGAGAGAGAGAGAGAGAGTGGAGAGGAAGTAAAATGAGGGGAGAGCACACACAAAGTGGAAACAGTCGTATCTAAAAATAAACCATCTAAAATATTTAATTTACTGACCCAGAATCTGGCACAGTGGAATCATATCTGTGCTCCAGCAGAGGAGAGCGTATGATATCATTAATGTGGAGAATAAAAATCATAAAACAGGAAGGAGAAATGCTGGGGGAAATTTGGCTGCAAACAACTACAAAAACTCTGTGAATCCAAGACATTTCATCTGTCTCCACACAGAACGCATCTAGAATCAGTGAATGTTCAGAGTCCTGCATGTGTTCATGATCAGCTTCAGTATCTGAATCTCACAGACATGATGAATTAAGCTCATGGTCAACAGTAACAACAAACTGACCAATAGAAATGAACATTTACAAGTTTTAGTGATTATAATTTATGTTCATGATATATAAAGTGGTTATTGTGATGATATTGAAATATTTTGTTTATTAGTTATTTCAGAAGACTTAAATTTGTGTTTTAAAACCGATGCTGAAAAACATATAAAAAAATGTAAATGTAAAAAAGAAAATTCACTCACCTTCATCTCAAACCTGTAGGACATAAATTTTTCTGTAAAAACACAAAATTCAAGATAAATGGTGATTTTAAAATACAAGAGACATACAGTGTTTAGTGCCACTAAAGGGGCAGCTGTGGTCTCCTGGTTAAAGAGTCAGTCAGTAACCAGAAAGTCACCAGTTTGATTCCCAATGCTGGCAGGAAACAACTGAGGTTAAGCAAGGCATCTCTGGGCACCGCAGTGCTGCCCACCGTCTGGGTGTGTGTTAACGGTTTGCAGTGTGTATGTTCACAACTCACTACTCCAATGTGTGTGTACTAACTGAATGAGTTAAATGAAGACGACAAGTTCTGAGTATGGGTCACCATACTTTGCTAGCACATCACTTCACTTTTTTTTGAAAACTCAGGATATTTTAAAAATCCCCCCCTTCACCACAGCTCACCCGCCTAACTGAGAATCTACTGAAAAAGTTTAAATATTAAAATTGCTGAAGTAAGGAGATTTCCAATCGTTAAAGATTACTCATGCTCTTATTTGGGCTGGTAATGAAACCCCTGCATTTTGGTATTTACTCTTTGAGAGTTGCCCTGGGGCAGTTGGAAGGCAGCACAACACCATCAATATTTATGCCCTGCGGCTTAACTGGGTTTTTGGAGAGACTTTCTCACACATCAATATTAATGCTGTTGCCATATATCCTCACCTGGCCCTTTTCAAGCATTTATAAGTGCTGCAGCAAGGGCATGCGACTTGTTAAAATGTGGTGGAAATTTTCTTCCCAATGAATGCTTTGGGGAAACGTCTTTGTCGCAGTCATTAATGTTCTGGGATTGTGATGGGTTTGAGGACTGTTGATCTGGAATATTTAAAGCATTTGGTTTTTAAATGAAACGGGACATGTAAGTAAACAGAGTTTTGCACAACCCACCTCAGCTAGCCTCAGTTTATACAGCTGGGATGTTTTGGTACAACTGCATATATTGAAACAGCTGGACCAAAAACATGCTTGATGACCGATCTCAACACCTTTAGCTGGCCAACCCTCCCAGAGACAGACCGTTTGCCCTTGTGTGTTTGCTACAGTGGAGTGTAAAATGCTCTCTATACTGAATGGTTTTTGGGGAATCACACAAGATTTGTCACCAACCACAAGCTGAAACTTCCCAGCTAACAGGGAATGTTCTCAGAATGTTGGCTAATGTTCTCTAAAAGTTCTCTCAAAATTATCAAAAATGTTCTGAATGTTAGTAGAAATGTTTTACCGATATATATTAAAAAATGTATCCAAGTTGTTGGTGGAACGTTTACAATAATAAATGTGTTAAAATTTGAACGTTTAAAATTAACAAAGTACCTTTTAAAATATTGTTTTATAATATATAATAATATATAGTATATATTGTTTTATAATGTTATTTATATAAAAATAACTGACTAAAATATTTAAAAGGGACAAACACATTCTGCAGGCCCCCAGTTTTCATCAGCAGTGTGAATTAAGAAACAACAGCAATAATTCTGTGCATGAAAGATTTTATTTCATGAATTCATTTTTCCAAACCTAAAATACAGAAAAACATTTTATAGAAATATTCTGTGAACTAACACAACAGGTCCTGCTTCCAAAGGTTCCAATGGCTTATTTATCCAAACCTGCCTTAAAAACTGTAGTGCCATATTACAAATGTGAAGATGGGGTTTAAATGAATTAAAATGAGCAAGAAAGTAACCACAATATTCACTCATATCTATACTACACAATACACCTGCTCATCAAAGGCAGACTGTTGGCATTACTGAGGTCTTGAGTTTGTTATTATACGGGTAAATTAGGATAACCTGGGTCACATTCCCGATGTTCCAGAATATCCCAGTTCACCCTAGTGTTTTCCTTGAATGTACAGGAGATGAACACCTGTACTTCAAATGACTGACTTATGTTGTGCTTGACAAGACAACATTCCACCTGGATTTGCTGAATATTTGGATGTAGCTGAAAGAAGAACGGAATATGAGGGTATCCGGCTGGTTTCATGTGCGTCTTTCAAGTTCTCACTTTATCAGAGACCCAAATGCAAATGAAAATCAACAAGACAAAACATCACCTCAGTCATCAGTTCCCCAAAATGCTTCTTAGAGTTCAGATGCCTGTCCTGCTTTGGCAATGATTTCTCTCTAGAGTCCTGTGAGAGTTATGCACTGAAGCCACAATATCAAACCTCATCCAGCCCAAAGTTCAGCTGCTGGGATCTGAGTTTTGCCATACACATATGGATAGATCCTCGACTTTCTCTTTACAAGTTTTCAATGTCCAACCAAAGTCAACAGCTTTTCTGTTAAAATTTTGGCATCAGCTTTAATGGCTTCGTGTTAGTCTGAATCAGAAATGTGACACTGAATGTCTGGCCAAGTCCTCAATTACAGAGAACTTCTGCAGAACAGTTCCAGAACCTGACTGGCCAGTTTATGAAGACATGGTCCAATCCTATTGACAGAACAAATGGCTGGTGCTTCAGATAAGTGAGTGGTGATGATGAAGCAGGAAGGAGCGTGGCTTACCCACAGATTCTCTGAATCAGCCATGACCCTTCAGTGGCAGGGGTGTGATGTGGATTATGGGGCAGGATCAGGGCCCGTTCTCATTGTAATGGAGGGAGATGGGTCGATCTCTCTGTACGGGCATGTAAGGCCAGTTATAGCTGGAGCCGGACAGCAGCATGTCCCGCAGAAGCGTCTCGATCGGCGTTTTGCCTACCAGACGTACAAAGAAGAGTTGTTCGATGACAGGGGAGGAAACGATGCGCAGAGAGGGCAGCCGTAGCAACAGCCGGCCGAACCGGTTGGGCTGATTGGGGTATTGATTTCGTACATACTCCTCCAGAGCACACTGAGATTTCTCCTGGATGCTCTCCACGTGAGCCACGTCAGACAGACCCATGGCATCTACAGCAGAAATTCAACACAAGAGAAACACAAGAGAAAATGAAGACATACTTACTACAATCAATCACTTTGCAACATGATTCACTATTCACATCTGTGCTGAACACAGTTTGCAGGGCTTAATTCTTGTGATCTTGTTGGCCAGCTCTGAGTGCTGGTTAAGACCATCACACTCCACATTTTAATAAATGTCCCGTTATAATGCCATTCTTCATCATTTAAATGTAATCTGTTGAATAAATTCTGCCATAATGAAAAAGTACATAAATCTCCTTCAGATAGAAATCCATTTTTCACCTGCTTTCTCACCAGGTGTATAAGTGCTGAATTTTGTGAAGGGAGGTGCAATCTGCAATGAGCATAATTTACACAGAAAGGACACGTTTGCAGTAAATATAAAAACGATTAAATCAAAATCATGTTATTTAAGCACGTCTATCACCTGATTAAACTGGATTCCTGGTAGTTAGTAAATAACACACACAGGTTTTTATACTGAAAACTTGCAGCAACTGTTTTGTAAATTCGCCCCTGAGGTTTTTACTCAAGTGTGTAAAATTTGTCAGAGGGGTTTTAACCCATGACACACTTTTCTGTTCTTCACGCCACATCATTTACGGTTGGTGTACGCGTACACTTCATCCTGCTGGGCTTCAGTTCTGATAACAAAAGATTAATTGCTTCATATTTCTGTGAGGGTAAAGAGACCCGCTGAGCGTGACACAACTGCCGCTTCTGTCTGCATCGCATGAGTCTGGATAAAGACATCTACAATTACTGTAGCCAGCGTTTTGTACAGGGGAGGGACGGACGCATCAGCCTCTGGCATGATGTCAGTGCTGACAAGCCTTATGTGATTCTGTGCCAGTTTCTCTGTACTAGCAGTGCGCGGAGCACGCCCTCCTTCTCTTTGTGTTTCATGGTGCGAACACACGCTGGGAGCTGCCACGAACCACACAGGGCGATCGGGGCAACTGGCCGACATTAGAAGCCCTGTTGGGTGATAGGAGGTGATGGGAGGCTTGGACTAAGGTTACGGGCCACAAGCAGTTTGTCTGTCCCTGTTAGCCAATGTCAGCAGGGGGTGGAAGGGGGGCTTTGGCTGGAATTGTGGGACGGATCACATTGATGCTCTGGGCTACAGAGGTTATGTAGGTCACTGCCAGACTGAGTTGAATCCGTCTTGCTGCAACTCAGCATGCATAATTCAGTCATGTTGGTGGGAGTCGGGTGGGCAGGGTGGGGGGGCTGCTTGCCTGGTTTTAATAATAGATGTTACGTGAAGGATTGAGAGATAAAAAAAATGAATCGAGAGTGGTGGGCTCAGCAATCCATTTGGAAAAGTGCAGATCTGGGCTGGGAAAGGGTTTCTGACAGGCAAAGAATCCAAGAATCAAAAATAACCTGCAGAAGACATCAAGACATCTCAAGACATCTCAGAGCACAGATCTGAGCTAAAGAGTTTGACAGCAGCACAGATGACTCTCTTTGCCAATGACATACTCATAGTGAAACAACACTGTACTGTAGATAGCCAATGTTGCGGTAATGTTACAATTAACATGCGTTACATAACCATGTTTTTACATATACAATCAACCTTCTTGACTTTAAGGTTTGACTTTATTGCTGTCTACAGCAATATTTAAAGCCCCCCTCACAGTTTTTACCCAGTAAGGTATTCTACAGCTTGGCATAACTACAAAGATGTATATAACATAGAAATAACCAAATACTAAGAAGTAACTAGATTTTTTAGTTTTAGCTCATTTTAATGATTATTTTTGTATCATTTTAAGTCATCTTGAGGCCCCCTTGGAAGTTTGTTTGAGGCCCCCTTGTGGACCCCGGCCCCCTGATTGAGAAACACTGTTGCAATAGTAGTAATGAACAAACAGTTGACATAAATACTAATTAAATGAAGTTTGTTAAAGTTGGTTGTTCTTACCAGAGGTAAAGAGCACGATGGACTTCAGACAGGAGTACTCAGCTGTGTCCACCTGAAGAGCTTTGAGTTTCTCCACCTGTTCTTGAAAGACACGGATGTGGTCCATGAAGGCCACCACCCGCTCGGCTGACATGGGGGAGGCGTGTAGACCAGCAGCGGCCAGCAGGGGCGCTACATGCAGCGGCATGGAGCACTGAGCAGCGTTCAGAACGAACAGTTCACTCCACGACATGCGCAACAGCGCCACCTAGACCCCAAATCATAAACGTTTAAACCTTAATCGAAAACACATTCAAATAATAATACATGAAAAAAACAGAACATGGATTTAAGATGACTGAAATGCCTAGAAACCCATGACTGCACATTCTACAGAAGTGCACTAAATTTCTATGTTGCCTAGCAACCGTACACCATTCTTATAACCATGCAACAACATTACCTGGTCCATGAGCTGTAGGTCCGGAAAGAAAGGGATGTTCTTTGCCCATTCCACCGCACTGAAGAGCAAACGGGCGGCCAGTTCACAGATGTTCTCGATGCCCATCAGGTTGTTGGACTGCATGCACTGTGCCCCGTAACGGGAGGTGGGGTATGGCTCGGCCCGCAGCAGCAGAGAGATGAAGCCGGAGAGATACGGCTGCCCGTTGTAAGTGTCACCTCCGTTACTCAGATACTGTCCGGGACTGGACTGAGAGTTGGACATACGACCCCGCTGCACAGCTGAGGGCAGGAAATAAAAAGCAAAGAGCCGTTAGAAGTGGATATTAATGTTTGCACACAAAAACAACACTTTATAAAAGAAGAGCTATTTTTGTTTGTTTTGTTTGTTCATGACTGTTAAGCTCCAAAAACAACCACATGAAAGCACCATAGAAGTCATTTTTGACTATTCCTTAAAACAAGAATACAAACTGAACTTAGACCAGTTCATCCACCTGTACAGATCACATCAAGATGCTAAAGATACAAACGTGATTATAAACTAAACAGAATCTGAAAAAACACTAAATCAGGAAGGCCCCCTTTGCTGTGCATGAGAAATGTCACTACGGGTGCAGTGGGGCTTTTTCACACTCCCTCAGTGTGTATGGTTCAACAAATGGTTCAGCCAAAGGAGATGGCCAAAACAGAGGCTGTCTAAACTACTTTAAGAGAAACAAACGCAGAAATACATGATACACTTGTTGGCATTTAGTATATGAACACAGACACACATTTGACAAGCATGTATGAGGTTCTGATAAATCAATAAGTGAACGTGTGACGTGCTCAACACGACTCCTACACAGAGGTCAAATGTTCTGGCAGCTGGACTTTCCTGTTTCTCTCTGAAACAGGTTGTGATGGAACATTCCACAGAACTTGGAAGGCGGAGCAAAGCCTAATGTATGCCCAGCAAAATATGTGTGACACTGAGGTGCTAGACCACATTTCTGCACAAACATCTAACATCACTAATACACACCGACCCATTTAATCTACAGACAGAATTATTTGGGGTTTGGAGCAAGTCAGTAAACATGAATCTACAGAAATGTACAGGTCCAAAACTCCTGTGCTTGTAGAAATGCTTACGTTTAGCATTTTTTTATAATTTAATACAAAATGCTTCACTATACGTTGCATAACAATGAATGACATATTACAGGAACTCAAGCTGCATAGACGTTCCTGGTGCAGAACCCGGTGATTCATGTTTTCCCAACATGATCTGAGAAGTTTCCAACAAGCATCCTGTGTGTACAAAAGTGACAGGCTGATATTTACTCAAACCCCACAGAGAGACGCTGCGTTTGGACTTTGCTGTGATCCTGTCTAATATTAATGTTTATTCTCCACTGACCTGTATTTCACCCTGCACGCAGGAAGTGAGCGATTTACAGATCATGGGATGAAATCACACTTTTAGCACGATTGGCGAGATGTGCGGTGCTAGAATGCCACTGACATGCTCTGTTAACTGCATGCTGCGACATCACTTCCTGTTCTAATATGACATTTTTGCACACTGCGCAGTTCTACATGGAAGCTTACAAAAGTTATCTGAATTATAGATTTTGACTAGATTTATTTCCCCGTGCTAAAAAAACATGTAGGTGGTTGTGGGCTGTTTCTATGCAGTTGCTAAGGTTTTAGGCAGTTGCTTACTGACCCAGGTCAAAAGAGCCATTTTATCATCCACCAGGTGAAACTCATAAATCTGATTGCTTAAGCACAGAAATGTAATAGCACACCTGTCAAGGAATTGCACAATTTTAGTTGCCATCGATTTCTGTAGCTCAAACAGGGTGGGGTGTGTAGGGGCCAAAGTTCAAATCATTTACCCTAAGTTTAAGCAATAATAATACTGATTCTTGCCTCGGTATGAGAATATACTTGTTTTGAAGTGCTGTGAGAGGAGATTGTGTGTACACAAGCTCTTCTGTGGTGAAGGCCGGATGTTTTATTCAGTCTATATTGGTGGTTTTCTTGCTCTCATGTTTCTTGCTCACATTCCAGCAGACACACACACACTTGCAGAAGCTTGTGGACCTGACAGACAATCAGACTCTTCTCTTTCAATCACAGATTCTCTTTGTCAGGCTGGAATGTCAGTCATGCCAAGAGCAGCCGTGAGGTGTAAAAACAGGTAGAGCGATCGAAGAAGAGAGAAGTATCTGCTCTTAGACCACGGCTCATCTCTGACTCTTGACATGAAAGCGCTCGCTGAACCCTCGAGGTCTTGACATGCTACATTAAAGAGTCTTTACATCAAGGAATCATCTGTTAATAGAGCAAGAAAGTTTCTTAAGAGGTTCTGTATTCCTCTGTACAAAGCAAAACTATAAAAAGAAGTAAAACAGCACTATACATACACTGGCTACACTCATTAACTTTGGACCAATTTGAGATTATAACATCAGTTGATAAGCGGACATGTTAGTTTCCCTGTGTCCAAAAGGACGGTCAGCCCTGTATAATTACAAAAATTAACAAAAATGCTACAAAATTTAGTTTTTCAATGTTTTAGTAAATATTGCATACAGTAAGAGTTTCAAAAAGTTTTTATTAACATCAGCTGTACAATATTCTGTACATATGATCACTATCATTGTTCTCCAGATATCTACTCTCTCTACAGATATGACACTCATCTCAGTCAAGCCCTCTTATAAACTGAAGTGGGATCTGCAGCATAATTTGGCCTCATTCATCATGAAATGTGAATGTGATGATCTCACAGGGACTGTGTGTGGGATTCCCGCACTGCAGAAAAACAAATGAATCTATCAACAAACCTGAGCTACTTGAATGATTAACAGTCTCGTTTTCATTTTAAAGACGACCAAAGATCTGTGAATTATCTGTTCTGTCTAAGCCATTGTTGAAATCTCTTTTTAAAAATTAATGATAACAAAACAGATGAATTATTACTGGAGTGAATGATGATTTCTTGTGCCTGTCAAAGGCTGGTTTACAGCAGCCACATACATCAATTATTCAGAAAGTAATAGCTGTGCTGAGATCCAAAACTGAAGGAAACTGTATCACAATCTATGAATATATCATATCAATAACGTATATTACTGTTTATTTATTAATTTACCTATTTTTGTATTCATCAAATACTTGAACCATCTCAACCAGCAAATTTGGAAGTAGCATTTGAGAAATGCTGAGTGACATCAAGTTATGTATGTGGACATTAAACAGAATCAAGAAGCATTTTGTTTGTTTGACACAAACTGTGTGACCAGATAGCTAAAAAATATCTGTAATGCACAAGTGCTCCTCTTTTTAAATGACTTAACTGCATAATTTATTTAAAAAAATTATAATTTATGTATGAAAAGATATTTTTTGTGTTTGTGCTTCTCTCTGTATTTTGACACTACAAACACAAACTAACCTAAACAGTTACAAAAACCTGGATGTTTACTTCAAAGGAAAGCATTCAGACCAGCAGACGAAACTGAATTTATAAAACGGAGAATAAAATGTCTTTACTCAACTCGCTTTACTAAACTAAATCAAGTTTACACAGAAAGCGACTTTTATTCTAGCTGACTTCATTGTATAACTTAACTGAAACGTCACTGAAAAACTTGGTTTTCTTTGAATTTCAACAGGTAACAAAGAATGATCAGCAAAAGTTTAGTTTGTTTCCTGAAACAGCTCATACGTTAAAGAATAAATGGAGTGTTTTATGAATGTTGCAGAAACACACCATTATAACACACTGAATCACTCATTTGTCTGGACCCGTCAGAGGTCAACAGGAACATGAATTCTCCCTGCAGCCTTTTCTGCTGAAAGTGTTTCTCATAACAACTGCAGAAGGCAAAACCAATACAAATGAATAAAACAGCCTGACCTAAAATGCACTTTCAGTTGTTGAGCTTTAATGACTACAGCTCATCTCAAGTGCTAATCTGAGTTTCTCTGGTTTGTTTGTAAATGTTTGTGAAATGTTTCATCACATTTCATGTAATACAGATGAATTGCTGCACTGACTTTATTACAACAACCCGAAAACGCAGTTCTTCACATTACTTTATAATGAATAGAGACATTTTAAGCAGATTGCTCAATGGTTTTAGGTTGAGTAAAAACTCTCTTCTGTCTCTAAGTGAACTTGCTGTATAGTATAACGTGAACTGGATTTAATCACGAATAAAAACACTGACAAAAAACTTTAAAATACGAATAATAATGCAAAACGATCAAGATCAACAACCGAGAAACTTCTGAGAGTCACACCGGAGTGAAATACTTCTGGTTTATTCATTCATTATATAGTTTATAATAATATTATAAAGTTATAATTGTTGCAGCAATGGTGTATAGTGTCAAACAGCACTAAATAACCATGTCATGCATTATCGTGTGATTTTACAGATCAGGCAGGTCTTACCCTCTCTCCTCATCCCGACCTTCAGGCACTTCTTCAGGCGACAGTACTGGCACTGGTTCCGGTGGTGCTGGTCGATGGGACAGTCCCGGTTCCCCCGGCAGGTGTAGCTCAGGTTCCGTCTCACCGAGCGCTTGAAGAAGCTCTTGCAGCCCTCGCAGGTGAACTGGCCGTAGTGTTTCCCGCTGGACTTGTCCCCGCACACCATGCAGTCCACGTTGGGAATCTTGTCCCCGGAGAGCGCGTCGTTGCCCGGGGTCGAACCCGACGGAGTCCCGGGGGTCCCGCCCGGCTCCTGACTGCAGATCTGCAGCTGGGACCCGGGATCGGCCGAGATGTTCTCCTGCCACTGATTTACTACCATTGCCATGCTACCCGTAACCCTTCTGCGGCGACAGCGGACACAGCGCGGCTCCTCTCGCACGGGAGATCCGTGTGACGGTAGAGCTCACGGACCCAAACCGGCCTGACGGAGCTCCGGTTCTCTAATCGGAACTTCTGGAGGGGACTCGAGATGGCGGCATAATGAACTTCATTCTCGTGCGATCATGTTCAACTTTGTTGTTTTTGAGTCGCTCCGTAAACTCAATAATGAACGACAAGTCGGTGCGACCGAACCAGACCCGTCACGACGCGAGCATGACCTCCCAATCCGTGTGACTTCAGTGCGACCGCATCTATTATTTATTATTATTATTATTATTATTATTTTTATTATTATTATTATTACCGGGCGCTTAACGCGTAACCGGAACGTCCACCAGCAAGTTCACACGAGCGCAGTTCGTGGTCACACATGTACCGGGAAAAGCTGCTAAATAATCCGTCGGTTTCGGCGTGACAGAACGTGCAGGTTTAGTGTGCGACCGGAGATCAGTCCGTGCGTCGATCTCTCCCGTCCGTGCGTCGATCTCTCCCGTCCGTGTGTCGATCTCTCCCGTCCGTGCGTCACCGGCGGCGGCGCGGCTCATCTCCGGGATCCGCCGTTAACGGGACACTACACCGCCTGCGGACTGGAGCCCCGCCCCTCCCGCGCCATAGAAGGGCAGAGTGACCATATTTGTGTTTGACCGCTTCTTACGGGGCGTGGTCGGTAAGCGACAAGCTCGTCGATTGGTCAGTGGTGCTGCGAGGACAGAGTTTTCGTCCAATTGGACGAAGGCGCTGCTCTGCGCAATTACTAATGCGATTTCTTAATCCCGAACGCGGAGAATTCCAAGAGATCCCGGAAAAATACATTTACCGGGAATACCGGGAATTCATTCCCATCACAAGAGTTCATACAGCAGATATGACGAGAAAACGAATGCAGTGCATGTTTTTTAACATTACCTCACGTTTTTTATAAACGCGTTTTAAAAATCTGCGTTTCTTAAATCATAAATCATATTTATATTCATTGAATCCAATCGGCAACCATAAGTTTGTTTGTCCACTTTTGTAATTAAAGTTTTGATTAAAGTTTTAATAATAAACTTCTGAAACACGGACCCCTATTTAAATATATAATGAAAACCGCAACGGGATGTACATTATGACGCACTTTATTATAGTGTAGTTTATTATAGAGGAAAACTAAACTATGGGATTAGTCAGCTTGTTAGGCGCCTTGTTTAGTTTTGTCGTGTTTTGTTTCAATAGTGTTCACATCATTTGACAGAAGTTCCTCACAGGAGGTCACAGTTCTGTAATGAACACAAAAGGCCAACAGTGACATACAGCAGCTTTACAATCACAACCCAAAAGCTCTTCAGATCTGTTAAATCTGTTAACATGACGATTATATAACAATTACAGCATTATTATGTTTATGTGCAATAAGAAGTGAACTCTGCTCTAAATGATTTCACATTAGTTCAACAAAAACTCAAATTGTAGTACTCAACAGTAAAGTTTACCTTTATTAAGTTCACTGAATGAAAGGTCCAGTTTATATAATTATGTCTCCCAGATGTAAACACGCCGATGCCTTAAACAGCAAAAACTATTTAAACGTTATTTACAATAAATTACAAAATAAAAACGAAGTATTTAATAAATTAATTTAATGACAGAAATGATTTAGATATACTCACAAAACACACGGTCCCCAGTTAAGCAGCAGGCAAGAAATAATAATAATTATTGTTTGTGTATAGCAGGACATCAGTGCTAGAGGCTGTAGATTTCCTTCAGTGTATTTAATGGTGGTCATGTTTTACCTGTCCTCCAATCAGCCTGTGCCATACAGACCATGACTGGGACTGGAGTCAGTGACCGTGTGTCATTTTACACAGTGTTGCATTTAAGAATTTTTAAATTATGTTTTGAGACTTATCCGATATAAAATAAAATATGACATGTTCTGTTAAAGCAGACACTTTTAAAATATTACTTTACCTAAATATTTCAACTCTATGAAATGACATTTAAAACAATAATAAAATTACAGTTTCTATGAAACAAAATGTGTTGACAATTTTAGAGTTGAACTCTTTGAAGGAGCTGTGATAAGATCTTACCCTCAAACACGAGCTGGTGGGTTTGTGACAGCATGAGGAACAGTTTTCTGAATAGTTTGTATGAATATGAATAGTCAGATGTATGTCTGGGTGTGTTTGAATGTCAGGATAAATGTGCAGGGAACATGTCCAGTACCTGTGAGGTGACGATGACTGATCTCAGGGAGTAAACACGGCACACAGCATGGCCTGGGAAACACAAAGGCCAGCGGTCTGCAGGTTAACTGTTGGAAACTCTCACACTTTGTGACCCATGATTCAATGCCCCGAAAGACAAGCCTGTCCAATAGTGTACCCATAAACAATTACTGAGTAAAGCAACATTTGGTCTGAAAGACACACTCTGCTCACAGCCTGAATCTGATTGACTGAACAAAGTTAAACCTGTAGCGAATGATCTATTGCCATTATTAAACTGTTTATCAGCACAGTAAACTGTTTCATTATTTCTCTCGTTTTGAAAGTAAATATTTCAGTTCAATTATTAGCCGTAATCTTGAATAAATTTCAAGTCAAGCAACATGATGGTTAAATCCATATGATCTATATCCAGCTTTATAATGTCTCTTACAATCACTCATTATTCTGTATAAAATGACCCTGTATCAGTTTATATAGCACTGAATTATCAGTTACTTCAGATGGATATTTACTCACACTGCACTGACTGAATATATAACACAGATGTCTCAGGGGCAGCTGAACAGAGCACTGTTTAGTGTACTAAGAGCTAATGGCAGGGTTTCCATTAAAGAGATTTTTTTTTTTGCTTTGTACTATGTGGCTTAGTGACCAAAAATCTAAACCCAAAACAGTCTTAACTTTTTGCTTATTTAAAGCAGCTCTACATTATTTTGACTTCCGTTTTAAACCATATTGAAGGAGTTTCCAAAAATGTTGCCTGTTGCTTTTCCACCACAATTATTCACCACAATTCATCCTTTAAAATAAAACAAATAAAACAATAACATTTGAGTTTCAAATTTCTCTGATACTTTTTTCCTAAAATCTTCTATATTTGCCTAAAAACAAATATTAAAAGTTTTAAGACCATAAGAAACATCAATTCAGCTGTGTGCAAACCTTTGCCTGTTGGTGTGTTTTTAGCATACTGTATATTGTTGAACTAGTTACCGATACACTACAGTACTGTATAATAGCTGGTGTGATATAAAAGCTTTTACATTAGTGCTTCATGTGGTGTTTTGGTCAGTTTTGACTGTGTTTCTTCCTCTTTGTGATGAGAGTTGATTAAGAGGTCAGATGTGGAGAATCATGGCGTCTTTAACAGAGATTTATCTGTTCCTGTACTGACCCTGATGAAGTTGCCCGCCCTCACCCCCATGTCCTCCAGATTTATTTGGATATTTGTTTATCTGTTCTGAGGAGTTTTGCGTTTCTCCCTATTTTTTTCCTGCTTATGCATCTAAGTCTCATTTTTCACAGCAGCGGCAATATGAAGCTCCGGCTATTTGCTGATACAGTAAACATTTGCGTCAAAGGTGCTGATGACCTCATGACCTGGACACTCGTCTGAAGCACAACCCAGAACATTCTACACTGTACTGCCCCGACCAGAGATAACAGCCACACAGAAGGAAAGAAATCCACTCCAGGTTTTAGTACCTGCCCTGAGTGCTTATCTTCAGGTTTGAAACTACAGATATTGAAGTATAATAAACTATAGAACTTTAGAATATAATGTTTTCATTCAGAAAGGGCTTTGGGAACAAAATGATAGTTGTATAGTTCTTAATTTTGGATTTTTAAGACATTTTAACACCATATAATGTGGATGGCCAGCAACATTTACAAAACTCGCTGAAGCAAGAAGCAGCTTTTGTCTCTGCACACATTTCTCGGTTTGAACAGGGAGAGCAACAGCTATGTGGCTGGCATGACCTGACATGTCTCTGAAGCTGGAGGGGGTCTTGACCTTTGATCCCGGGCTTCAAACCGAGGAAGATGAAAAAAGAGATCAGCTAGAAGGGAGATGTTTAAAACAAGAGCTTCTGTTTTGGTTAGGAATGTCAGTTCCATAAAAAGATTCCTATAGAGAAGAGAGAGATAATGAAGATATAAAAGTCTGTGCATGAACATTGTGCTGTTACACAGGCTGTACTTCAGTAGCTATGAGGGTTTGAATCAAACGTCCATTTACTCAATTTATCGGTTTCAAAAACGGAGTTTAAAATTGTCATGATATGACAACTGTTTGTTAAACACAATAAAAACATACTGGCATGCTGAGTCAAAGGCCAGCAAAATTATTCATGTTAATTTGAACCAAAAGACTGAACTTAACACAAGAAACATGTAGGTCAGGGCAAGTCATAAATGTTGAATATGTTAAAATTTGAATTACTTTATACATGCATTTGTTTAGTGAATTGTTTTGATTTAATTTTCGATTGTAGGTTCCCATTAACAGGAGGTTCACAGTGTCAAGTTAACCTGGTCTTCTCCAGTATAGCCTACAGAAATGCAATAAGAGAAACAGTTACCTGCGGAGCAGAGATGAGCAATGCATTATGGGAAGTGAAGCACAGGCTTGGTTTTCTGCACTCATCGCAACTTCATTTTGATCCTCCTGAGAAAGGAAAGCACAGCTTACCAAAACATCTGATTATCTGATTATAAATTATAAGACTGGAAGACTGTGACCAATGAGCTTAACAAGGCAGAATACTGGCCTGTAACAGATTTGCTAAACACCCCCACTGGTCTCTCTACAATAATATGATGTTTATGGCCATTTTTACCCCCGGACTTCAGTCATGCGATGGGCCAATAAATTACTCAAGCAGGGCCGCTGGAGGGAAAGTCCTTGTGACTCGTGAGTCGTAGCTGGCAGGGCGAGCGTGACATCTGCAGATAACCTTGTGTTTTCTCACTGCTTTCCTTCGACATGCCGGCTGCCTGGAAAGCACACATTACCCGCCCACTGAGGGCTTCATTCTGCCTTGATGGCCAGTGCTGACACGTATAGTCAATGCATCTTAGGTCAAATGTGTTTCTTCATGTCATTTTCATGTCCACCAGCAGATAAAGTGGCAAAAACAGGAAATAAGATTGAACGTGCAGAATCCTGAATAATGAGTTACAATGCTGATCTTGGAACAGATTAGAAGCTTATTATAGTCACGTCCCACAGGACAATGGTTAAAGCAGGGTCTTAACGGCCAGTGACATTATGAGCCTACATATACAATATTCAGATGTGTGTTTGATCAATTAATATCTCACGTTGACCAGCTCTCACACAGCATTTAAATGTGTTTACTGTATGAAAGCATACCATGTTATGATTATCTGAAGGTCCAAAAATATTTTAAAAATACTGTAACATACTGAAATCATTCACAGGATATATTGTAGCTCTGTAGCTCTGCTGGTAAAGTGAAGCACCAAGAACGATACAGGCACAGGTTTGATCTCTAGGAAACACACACACACATAATAAATGAAATTATATTTTATGTCATATGTACAATATTTAATATATAATGTAAACCGGAGTAAAGAAGTTTTGCAAGTTGTACACCAAATGAAAAAATATACATGTACTTGTGTCTGGATCCATCTGTTAAACTGAAGGTGTGTGAAGAAGCCGTCACTCAGAGATGATGTCCAAGCAGCCTGGATTTCACCTGGAAGAAAGGCTGAATTCCCTGCAGTTAAATTCTCAGACGGTGGTCTTTAACACATTCTCTCTGCCTCCCAATCCCAATAAAACCCTTCTGACCACCAGTTGACCTTTTGCTGTTCTCCCCCATCCCGTTCACTCCAGCACCAGAGTCCAGTGGAGGGGAATGGGGGCCAGCAGCTGTGGGGAGGGGGATATGAGGTCATGAGGGTCAGGTGCTGGTAAAGTCATCGCAGAGGCTCCAATGTGGGGCATCATTTCCCCCCATCAAAGGCAGCCCTGACGTCCACAGGGGCCGCTCTGATGACCCCGCTGTTCCTGAGCTCGAGATGGACGGGGTAAATAAAGTGATACCAGGTGTTAGCCCCCCCAAAAAAAACCACCAAACTGGGGCCCCATTTCACACTAAGCTGCCCCGCTCCGGTGCGTGAGGTATGGCAAAACAACAATTCAGTAACAATTAATGGGTTGAAGAATGACCATGTAAACTCAAAACGCTACCAAAAAGGTATCTTAGCTCTGAGAAACATAAGCATGGTTTCGAGTGGGGTAGTGGGGTCATCAAAGCCCACGACTCCCCAAAAAAAGCTGAAACTAAATCGGTTCTGACAACGAGTAAGGAACAAACAGAGAGATCCCATAAGCAGAGAAGTATTCCTACCCCGGTGTTAAAAGCAAAAGGGGCAGCTTTGAAAACTCCACCATGCGCAGGTCACCCCCTCTTTTGTTTCCAAAGCCCCCCAAAACTGCGCAGGAGCCCCAATTAACACTAATTAACATCAAAGACAGGCAAGAGGCCATTAGACCAGCTAATCCGCGGTTTTCATTTTCCTCCTGAAACCCTGCTGGTCAATTCTCACCCCAATCATAGAATGGACATGTTGTTAAAAGTCCAGCATCAAAGCTTTTCCACGCCACAAACTGCCCCATTAGTCCAAGATCTGGACTCAGATAGGATAGAGCTCAAAGGTTCTGAGCGCTGGGTGTCAAGCCAAGTTTGGACCTCAATCTGAATGATCAACAGCTTGTTTGGGTCTTTCATGATCCACAGCGCTTTGCAGAGCAGGTGGTCCATGAAAGAGGTTAAAGATGTGATACTGTAGAATGCCTCATTATAGACGCTCCATTCAGACAGTGCGTAGGGATGTGTCTGTACTGATAGTGGAGTGGTGTAATGCTGGGATAATGAGAAAATATGGCTGTTTCAAAACCTAGTAAGCTGCCTATGTAGACAGCAAGTCAAGACAACAGAGCAAGATGAGCAATTAATGGAATTAATTAATGTATATATTTATATACACTTATCTAATTCTGAACAATCATCAAATTAAAATTCTGAAAACTGTATTTAACATAAAATATTAAAATAATATTTGTATTCATGCTGTTATCTGTGTCTTTGTTGTGTTATTATTTAAGCACTCACATGTAAGCATCATATTCATTTTTTTGTCATTCAATCAGATTCGAGGGCTGGAACAAACTTTCATAAAATAAATAAAATCAAGTCAAGTCAAGTTTGTGATTAATTGATTGAAAACATGGTGTATGTGGCAATAAAGTGCAACTTAAAAAAAACAAGTGGTAACAGAACGTGCACAATCAACAAACGTGACATTATGAGGGTCTATAAAGCACCATTTGCAAACAGCTGCAGTCTCTGATTCTGGATCAGTAGTCACTCCAGAAACACATGTGGAGTAAAGATCATTTACAGGGATCACAACGGACAGACAAATAAAGAAGTGTTTATCCATTTAAAGTGCACAAAGACTGATTTAGTTAACTTTCATTTGATTTTCTAAAGCAGAAAAGTAAAAATTAACCCACAGAAACACTGAAATGTAATTTTCTGTAAGACAAAAAAACAATAAATCCAGAATCAATTGCAACATCATCAAAATTCCTTTTTTTCACTGCAGAGATTTTAAAGCTGTTTAAAGTAATCGATTCGATGAGCACAGAACAATTAAAGTGTGGATAAGAACTTTGCTCTTGTTTTAAATCATCTGAATATCAAATAATATAGTGCTAAACTATCAACTTAACGTTCAACTAAGTAAAATACTAAAATTAGCCCCTACTGAATGCTAAACTGATAAACACTCAAATTAAACGAATTACTTCTGTTGTTTTAACACAGTTAGACGCATAACTTAGGGGTCAGTGGTTATTGGGAAATCATGTGTTCGGAAAAAACATCTTGTCTTGAGAAAATATGTTTCACTGAGTGAAACGCCATAAAGACTCGGAGCTAAAGGGCAGTTGGAGATGTTTTAAATAAAAGTTGCTCACACATATTCTGGCACCTTTTGCTCCAGGGCTGTTCCCTGGCCTCCTCCCCCGGTCCTGAAACCCGATCTGTCGGCATGCAGCTCGGAATTCTTCATTCACCCTGACATTTGACCTCTGACCTTTTGGCAGCACAGAGAAGAGAAGATGAAGTGTCCACGGCTCTTTCTCTACAACACAAAACATCTCCTGTTCTTGCAACCCTCCCACACACACACACACACACACACACACACACACACACTACTGATGTATCCCCCTTGTTCCTGTGATCCACGGAGTACAATTACACAAAATATCTGGCTAATAGTCTGTGACATGAAGGGAGCACTTTAAAAGTGCGATACCCCCTCTCCTGTTCAACTGCCCACAAACCAAAGCAACTTAAAAGCTCTTCACAATGTCTCCTGGCCCATCTGATCGTCGTGAGTGGTATATTATGTGCTGGATGGAGCCGCTCTGTCATTTTCCTCTTTGATTGCACCATTACAATGTAATCAGTGTTTAGTGAGCACGAGTGAAAAGGCTTCTTGTATTGCGTCTGAGTAATTCTTGTCCAGCTAGTGTGAGCGCAGCTTTAGCTCCATTCATGTGCATGACAACAAACTGACTGTTGAGTGAGTGTCAGCCCATTTGAAATACAGCCTCACTTTGTAGAGCAGTTATCTTTCTTTGTTACTTTTCCCCTTTACTTGAAATTCGGAGAGTTGATACCTCACAGGCAATCCCGTAGGAAAGGATGCGTATCTCTTTAATATCTTAGTTGTTTAACAGATTAATGTAATCAAAAATCGAGGTTTTTGTTCTTGCTGGTGAAGTGCACTTAGATTTTTCAGTGTATCAACAAGGTCTCAGACTTTGCTCACATTTGCCAAGTTAGCAAAGTTTGTGATCAGAACATTTCTCATCATTTGTTCTTCTACCAAGACATTTATCTGAGCTCTGATATTCACATGGATGTCTTTTCTTCTGAGGAATTTCAGAAAAGGTGACCCTAAAACAAAACCGCATGGAAAACTTCTTGCCTCAGTAAAGACCTCAGTAACGTTGTGTGTCACCTCAGCATTGTCTCAAACTGTTCTCAGATCTGAAAAAAGTCAGAGATCTCAATATAAGCAAACATTTCTCATCAACTTTGAATCATCTGAGCTAAACTATACACAAATATTATAGCTCTATTTTAATTTCACTTTTTTAAAGAACAACTTCATATAACATTGATACCTAAAACATGAGAACTAAAACTGAGAACTCCATTAAGTTTCCTGAGATATGAGCAATAATGCATTCCTCTGAGTTACTTTAATAATGATGTTTGGATTAATAAAGGCAGAAAATCTGTACAGACTCAATGCGGTTTTTATTTGAGGAATTCTTTCAAACCTCGGAAATCTCAAACCTCAAGTGTGGTGGATCTTTAACTGTGGAGAATCAGTGAAGGAGAAGCTCTCCACAACCACCCTCTCAAAAACCTGAGCGTGTCTGATTAAATGTAGCCGATTTCTTTGCCTGTGCCTGGAGAGCCACGGCCTCAACAGAGAGACAGAGACAGCTCACTAAGTGCCGACACCCTGGCTGCCCCTGGGGCAGAAAGAGTAGCAGCACACAAGCTGGTTATTATGGTCATCTCTCATCACAGAGACCATTTCCCATTGAGCCACAACCCACTCCCCCAAACAACATCTCTGGCATGGAAACAACACATGGCTACACATGCCTGAGCATCATAACCGCACAGAAACAAACAGCATGTACGCTTCAGTCACCTCTTAATGTGTGACCCTTGCCGCCTCACAATAGGGACATCAGAACCTGTCCTAACACTCTCCCCAGGGAATCATGGGAAAGCAGCTCAAAGGGAAAGAGCCTCCGCATCTGTCTCCTGCCTAAAGGGTGAGTGGGAAAGGCATTCCTTCAGCCAGCGTCCCGCCCGCGACAGGCTGCTTTATGAAGCCATCATTCACCTGATCAATGGCCTGGCGGTCTGAAGCAGCCTCCCCAGGAGTGAGAGAGAAAGACGAGGAGGAACTGTGGCTACAGTGGGCTGGGCGGACCGCTAGACTGTGATCTTTTTCTCCGGCCTGTGAGGAGGCAGAGGTGAAAGTGATTAGCTGCCCTCCTCTCACAGTCAGCCACAAACAAACTCCATTAAGAAAGGTGTGACCTTTAACTGGAGATACAGCCCTCAATACACATCTTCTCACTCTGACCGTCCTGAGCTTTCTAACCCTTCATCAAATTTGCAGGTAATTTATTTGCAATCACGGTGCTGCTACCATGAGTACAATTTGTTATAAACAATAAATTCTGTTATGAATATATTTGTGTCCAAATTTAAAAGTTTTCCTTTAATGGCTAATTCACACTGATCTGACAAATGATAATAAACACAAAGTTTCTAATAGAAATTTTAACAAAATATCAGTGTTTGTTGGCATTTGTCAGATCTGTGTGAGTAACAGACTACATTAACATGTCTTAAACCTGAATGACTACATAGCATTATATGGTATGTAGTGTTTTCTCTGGGATCACTTGTGTATCAAATAAGTCCAGACTATCACTGGCACACCCTCAAACAAAATACAACTGCAACAAAATACCCCAGGTGTGATATAACATCATTCATAGTGACCATCAGAAGAGCTGAACGCTTCTGGTTGTCAACAGAAGAGGAGAGCACAGTACTTTAGAAGTCATTAAGAGGCGAGTATTTATTAACCAGCTACGCTGAACATCCACTTGATCCTCAATTTGTCTCTTGGTAATTCATCTACTGGTCACAAAGGTTGCCATTAACAAGAAACACTGAAGCACCACAAGACTCGACTGTCTTTATTCTGTCCAATGAGAACGCTGCACTGCATGATGCTTTCAGGGGGCTTTTGATGACCTCAGCTTCTGCTCTCTGTAGGAGCAAATCCTGATCCAGCTAAACTGTCTTTTATTGAGCTACTGATGCACTCATTATAGGTACAGAGAGAGGACAACAACCCAGCTAACAATTGTAGGTTATAAAAACATTTCCGCAGAATTTCCATTAGTAACAAAAACATTAAAAATGTTATTTTGAAAGTTCTAGAAACGTTCAAAACGTAATTGTACATTTTTAAAATGTTTTACTAGCAACTTAAGAGTAACACTCTTGAAATATATGATATATAACATAAAAAATGATCTAACATTATTGCAAGAATTTTTATAACATTGAGAGAACCTTTAGAGAATGTTAGCCAATGTTCTGAGAACGGTCCCTGTTAGCCGGGAAGATTAGTATGACCAAATGACAGGCATTAAAAACACACTGTTGGCTGTAGATTCTGGCCTGCTGTCGTTTATGTTAAACTTTTTGTTTAAATTCAACTCAGTCAAAAGAACAGAAATTAAAGACTGAATCAAACCAGACAGCTTAAAATGTCTTAAAATCTCATTTCTCTAGGTTATTTAGAGCAGTTCAATAAAGTTAAGACTTTATAAATTATTAGCACTAATAAGTAAAAACAGAGTAAATGACTGTAATACAGCTTTTCATAAGCTGTACACATATTATGACTAACTTAATAATACTTTCAGGTTTGAGTCAAAATGTACTACTGTAGCATTGCTTGGCACATTTTAATTCTAATTTATTTGTAAATAAAGTGATCTATTTAGGGAACATTTGAAAACATTTAGGATTCACTGGTGTTTCTAAATTTATAATTAAACATTCAACTTAAGTGTTTTATTTAAAGCTGCTCTGAAACAACATGCATTGGTAATTTTATTACATAAAGTTTTTTCAGAACTTTTTTCACTCTAAAATGTACCCACACCTGCACCCAACATCATAAATGTGGTTCAGCCTCTGAGAGAAGCCCACTAGTTCATCCCATAACACCAGAAAACCTCAGGAAGAACACACGGTGCCGGACCGACACGCTCACAACACACAAACCCGACTGAGATGCATATTTACGTTTATTAGCTACATCTGATTTTCAGCTGACGTACGTCATTCTGAGGCAACCTGACAGATTTTTGACTCCACATTTAACACCAGGACGAGTAATTCTCTAAGCCACACATTGAAGGAAGGCTTAAAATCACAGCTATGCATTCATTCCCGGAGCATTTTTCAGCACAAGAGAGTGGAATCTCCGGAGAATGAAGTATCTCAGGGAGCTTCTGAAACTGCAGGTTCTGGATGAGCTCCTCCGAAAGAAAGAAAAACAAGAGATGAAAAAATCCCTGAAAGTCCCTGTTCCCCCGCCAACCCCTACTGTGGCCCGGCCCACGGGGCTTTTCTCTAGCGCCGGGCCTCCGTTTGCCCCCCTCTGCCTCTTTCAGCCCTGAACAAAGCAGCAAGCCGTGTTATTTGAGGCAGTAAGGAGTTAAACCTCCTCACTGCTCCAACACAATGGCTCCCCATTGAGCCCTTTCTTCATTTAACCTTCCTAATGACAGGTTTCATCCTCTTACTCCTGACAAAGAGGAGGAGCAGCAGCAAACCCACCAGCTTTCTCTTTTACCTCCTTCCACGTCTCCTCCCCTCTCCACACCTCCACATTACAGTTGGAGGTGACAGCTCTTTACAGTAATGACACCATCATCACATTGGGTGACAGTTTTGGACTGCTGACGCGTTTTTCTTGCAAACCTTTACTTGAAGTAAAAGTGATTACTCAAAAACATTCAAATTTAATGGTAATTTTCTTTTTTTTCCAGTTGTTATTTTTCAATGATGTAATATTTTCTCTTATCTATAATCAAAAGCATTTGTAGGTTGTTACTCCTGAAAAGTGTAAACAACATTACATAAACAAAATGACATAAATAGTAACAATAGGCGCTTTTTACCCCTTAATGCTTAATTACATATTGTAGAACAATATTTCTTTCACAAAATTAGCCATATGTTGTGTTGCGCAATGATAAGATAATAAAAATCATTCTAAAGAATCCAAGTGTGAAGAAGCAGCTTTGAGATTCTGAGAAAACTGAGCAACATGTGACATTTACATGTTATAAGCAACTGTTTCTTATTTTTCCTCAAAACCTGCATGTTGTTTTAGTCAGATCTTCCCAGTTCCTTCAGAATAAGATGACACTTCCTGTTGTGTGAGCTTCTGGTTCACTCGCGCGAGTGCGAGACAGCAGCCCACAACAGAGGTGAGCAGCTTCAACAGAGAACACGGACTCTTGGCTCTGCTCTGCTCTCCATGTCTCCCGTCTCAGTGTCTCAACCTTTTCCACACCAAAGTGGGGGGATGTGTAATGGTTGACCTTCTCCTCACGCTTTTGTGAACCTCTTCACCTCATGTCAATTCTCTTGACCTACTTGGTTGCCCTGGAGCAAGCCACTTAAAGACAGTGATGAAATTCTGGGGGTCACATGCACGTTTCGTATCGTCGATGAATGATAATACTTTAATATTCAGATTCTAGCTACTGAAAACCTGATAAAGAAAATGCCAGTGTATGCACCTTGCCTTTCAAAACATGGCCAAAAGTGTGGACAAACATGGATTGTAAACATACAACAAGAACCTTAAACTGTTTCACACAATGAAATTCTGTCATTAACAATCTCATGTTGTTCAAAAACTTTATTTTGTTATTTTTAAGTGAAACAAAAGGAGAATTTGTTAATATTGGTTGGATTATACAGTAATCCCTCACATCTCTGTTGTCTTTTTAACACTAAGGTCAATTACAATGAAATCTTCAACTCTGCCTCTCCTGTCACTGACCTGGATGAAATAATTCACATCTCAGAGACCTGCTGAGCTTCAGGTATGAGAGCAAACAGAAGAGCACCGTCTGTCAGAGGGCTGTGTTCAGATAGATCACTTACAGCAAGTCAAAGAGGAAGATGCATTTCTGCTGCTGGAAGCAGAATATTTTCTGCTCAAACGAGTCCAAACAAAGAGCCGTGATGCTTCTCAAAAAAGGCTGTTTGTCTGTTTTGTAAACGTGATGCTGTAAAACTGAGGGAACAGAGAGTACAGCATGCAGTAAAGCACAAGGGAAACAGAGCACTGATTTCTTACACTTTCTAATACGAGTGCTTTCCCATGCAAATAATGCAAAGCACATCTATAAAAAACAGATATTATTTCAGCCACAAATGGTGTGAGTTTATGCTCTACAGGTTTAGAAGCATAAGCAGTAATAAAAAGGGCCTGACTGCAGAAGCCTCACAGTTAACGGTGTACTTTGTAAATAAAATGCAGAACAGGAAAGAAATTCTTCTTCCATTGTCCAGTAAGTGACAAAATGTGAGAATACAGAACTAATACAGCACCGGTCGACGGCCGAGTGTGGCGTGAACTACCTCAGGGCTGTAACCAGAGTGCAGCCTACCCAAACCAACACCAGCAGAGTGAGAAACAGAAGAGGTGTGTGTTCCACTAATTCACCTTCACAAGCACAATGAATGGACAATCTCTACATCAGATCAGCTGACAGCACAGAGATTGTGTGTTAAACTTACAGGGTCAAGCAGTAAACCCTCAGTAAACCTTTGGAGAACCTCAAGGTTTGTTTGCTCAGATGTTTAATTTAACCCCTAATCAACACATTAAGTTTTCTTTCATTCAGCCCTTTATGCTCTCAGAGGTCTTGTTTTAGAGAACGAATGAAAATGAACTGAAGGGCCCGGCTCTTTATTTTGAGAGAGAACACTGAAGCCCGGGTTCAGAGCGGGGGTGAGGACCAGAGGGCACCGGGAACAAAGACCAGAAGACTCAGAGGTCAAATGGCCTGGTGTCCAGAACTCCTGCAGCGGACGCGGCTGGGAGAGCACTGTGGCTGGTGTAATCACAGATCCGTTTTGTCCATGCGTGTAGGATAGAATACATCACGCAGGGTTGACACGGCAACAATAGATCACGCTTTTGTTCGAGCCGGTGCGAGGCGCTTTTGACTCTTTTCAGCTGGCCACGCATCTCAGATTAACCCCGCATTCCCTGACCGGCTTTCTCCTGGTGACCTCTGAGTCCTGTGCTCACCACGTCCACACAATTACACCCCGAGTGCGAGATTTCCAGAGGAAAACATTATTCTCAGATCTGTGGGGTCGAAGTTAATGAGGGGAATTAGAAAGCATCATTAACACAGAGCAAAAAAAAAGCTTTTTTTCCCCACAATTCTGGTATATGATCGATTTAAACAGGGGTCATCACTCAGCTTTTGTGCTCTTACAATGTTAATATTTACAATGCACAAATATTCTATGTGAGTGGTGTTTACTGAAGTAAGCACTGATACACATCTCACTCATCCAACACTGTTTTTGTTACAGACATCACTTACACGTCAGACTGTACAGATTGTTAAGGTGAGTTGGGTTGTTGCATTCACAAGCGATCTGTCCTATGATTTTTGCCTGGTGGAGGATAAAATGAGTAAAAAAACCCACAGACTTACAACACCCTAGCAACGGTCTAATAATCAGACAGAGTAGCCTTCCCACAGCAGCACCGTTTACAAGAGCAAACAGTGTTCAGAATCTTGAAAAGATGCAAAATAAAAATGAATAAATAAAATGAAAAAGTAAACAAACATAAAAAAATGTAAATCAAAATGTAAGTGATTTTTTTTCCAGATACACCCACAATTTAACAAACTTCAAAAGACACTTTTAAAGCAGTATCGTATTTTAACTGAATTTCATGAAAAGATTTACAAGCATTCTGGTGTTTTCACTGCTGTGCCTTCAGATCCAGTTTCACTCATATTTTTCATGATCCATGTCATTAAATATCATCCTGTCTTTCTCTTAATGTCTCAGACGAGTTAATGCTGTCATGTGACTCATCCCGCACCTGTGTGATTTAATGCCTGCTGACCTGCTCTCTGTTTTACACACTCAGACTACCGAGTGTAACTAATTCTGCCACACAGGGATATTGTCCAGCTCACTTCAGCTTTGTTTTTCCTCTCATTCACTCGTGTTACTCGTTTGCCAGGCAGCCGGACAAAACAATTCAAATTAGAAGACTTAATGAGCTGCTCTTTCACCTTAAAACTAATCTGTGGCTCCAAAATGGATAAACAGGCAGTGTGGATTATATCCCCTCCGAATGCAGTTTTAACTCTTTGTTTAAAATGTGAAAACAATGCAGCCTTTGTGTAGAGATCATGTATTTAACTTTAGCCTCTTCAAAATACAAAAATACACAATTGTGTTTAAATAATGCAACATTTTCTTTCCTTTTGACTAAATAGTTCAACCAAAAAAAGACATTTCTTTCATTTACTCACCCCATGTTGGTCCAACCTCATTATTTTATTTCTTCTGTAAAACACAAAACGATATGAATTCACTCTTCCAAAGGATGAAAGTGGGTAGTGCTATCACATATATAATCCATCACATATATACTTACATACATACATCATATATATGTTATTGCCTTCCCGATTTTTCACTTCTGTTTTTCCTACCTTGTAAGTCACTTTGGATTAAAGCGTCTGCTAAATGCCTAAATGTAAATGTAAATTATGCATAATTATATTGAGTGTGTTAACAAGCACCAAGCTCATTATAAAAACTGAACACACAAGAACATTTACATGAGATCTGACATCATCATTGAGGTCAAAAACAAACATGTACACAAGACATAAACACATAAGCTCCTGAAACACCACACACAATCTTTACAAGACAGGAACACAGTATGTGTTGAGAAATATGTTTAATTGTGTGTAAATGTAGCAATGACAAAACAGGACAGCTGTTTCTTTAAACAACATGGACTTTAATGATGTTTTTACAAATGAAATTCAACTATTTCCCAGCAAATGGTGAACGTCTCGCCCCCCGCAGTACACAAACAGTGCATGAGACAGACGAATGGTGCAGAGACGGCCCGTCCCTACAGGAGTTTTTTTTGTACAACCATTTGGTGCTCCTATATCTGACCTATTGACCCTCAGCCTGGAGAGGTCAGCTGTGTCACGCAGTCCAGATCCAGCACAGGCCTGTAAATTAAACTCAGACAGGAACGCAGCACCATCCAGGGTCCCAGCCGGACCCAGCAACATCACTCTCCCGACTCTGACGCACAACCAGACCAGTTCCCACTGAAACATGCCATCCAGACAGGCCTCATGACCCGCTCTGGGATACATCAGTGTTCGGTCACACTGTACCCTCACAGCCCCACCTGCATGATGGGTCTGTGTTCTGGCTTGTATCACAAACGTGAAGCTCTGGTTCAGGTATGGCCACACCTGGAACTTTAGCACACAGATCACGTGACATCAGTGTTCTGTTGAGACAGTGAATGATAAACACGCTTCAGTTTAACCTGTGTGGGATCGCCCCAGGGATCTCTCTAATGGACCGAGCAATAAAACAGTCGTGTTACTGGTTTTCCAGTCAGACTACAACACCAGTTGTTCTGATTGCTCTCTGGTTTTGTGACCCGAGTCATATGTTCTGCATGGATGAACTTAAAGAGTGTGACCTGTTTTACCTTCCGCTGATTCCAGATCTGTCCGCTTGAATACGCTCTGACTGTAAACAGAAGAAATTCCTCATCATCACTGATCATAAACCACCTACAGATCTCAGAAATCCATCATTTAAATCTTCTTACAATTAAGTAAATGCATTAATATGTCTGAATGATGAATGATGTGCAGCCATGTAAAAAATCATTTACTTGGGGCAACAGCCCATAGCCCTAATTAAATTACATTTTAGTTACCAGATTACTAAATAATTTAACAAATATTGCAAGATTGGCTGCAATACAGAGAACTGTCTAATCTCTGTTGAGATCCACAGATCTGCAGAGTTGATCTCCAACACTAATGAATCTCCCCTGAAGCAGCTGATCAGGATCTTTGGGACTGACAGAAACATGCAGGCAGATGTGTTGGAGTAGATCAGAGCTAAACTCTGCAGATCTGTGAACCTCCAGGAACATGGATTGGAGAACCCTGATCTGAACTATAAACTCTATATGTAAAATGCTTAAATGTATTTTATCAAAATTGCTTTACTAAAGACTTCAACAACCATATTTGCTTCTAAAGTGTAACCTATAAGTCATTATGCAACCAGGATCAGAAGAAGAGGCTTCAATACATGAACAATCATGAACATTGAGCTGCACTCTCTGTTATGTTGCCCTCTGGTGGCGCACACAGGCAGCACAGCAGATTCAGCAGCACATTCCTGATGATAACAGTCCAGTTTGAGAAGTTTTATTAAACGGAGCTCCAGTGCTAGATGCATTATTTTATAGATTATTACAGCATTCCAGCTATGCTAAAATGCAAGATATAGAGCTAAACATCTATACCACATAACATCTGTGCATAACATCTGTTCTCACGCTGTCCTCCCAAAAAATACTTGATACTAAAATGCTAAATGGTCATGAAAGCTGTATACCCTTTTTGTTAATGCAAAGCATGATTTCTCTTTTATCCTTTTCACTTTGGGTTAAGATGTTAATTTTGCATTGAAATCTGGACATTTTATATATTCAAATGGTTTATAGTACTTAACCAGCCCAAACCAACATGACTAAAAAACTTAAAACTAATATAAACTAATATTGTGCCATGCTTTCAAAAACGAAGATTGTTTGGGTGCAGGTGGGCTATGAAACACACCTACAACATCAGAATAACCTCAGAAACACGACTGAGAAACGTATATTACACGTATATTTTAAACACATCATGAAATGGATTCACTCACCTTTTACTCCGTTTACACCTGCGTGGATAACACACAGTAAACGAATCAGACAGACCCGCAGCTGAAACGACTTCACTGGAAGAGATTTACATCTATAATTACTTTCATTACTTTCATTAACCAATAACAGAAGCTGTCTCCCTCATCAAGGCTTATAATATGTGATTTATCATTATATACACAGAGACTACATATCACAACTATATTAACAACTTAGCTTTACTGTTGTTTAAACTCAAACAATTAAGACAGAAATTCTTTCACAAAATGCCCACCCCACCACTTATCAAAACAGCCTGCAAATAAGAGCCGGTCACATACATTAAGGACTCACTCTTTTCAAGCTTTATAACATTTGTTTATTATTTGCATGTTTGTTTTAAATCCACTTTTTGATTGCACAAATGCAGTCCAGCCCCTCATGTAAGTGGATTTACCAGAGTAAATCTCTCCAAAACTGTAAAGGATGGAGTACTGTTCTATATTCAGTGATATAACGTTTAACATCATTCTCATGTACAGGAAAACAAGTCACAAAATGAACAACAAACAGCGGTACTCTATTATATGTTCAACATATTATTTTTTTGTGTTTTATTGTTCCACATATTTATTCTTTTACATACAAACAACTACAATCTCTACAGCACAATACGATGATAAAGTGATAAACTCCCTGTCACATTTAAATTATGGCAACACATTTAAACTGACAAAAGCATCAGAGGACCTATGGTATATTTGTAGAGTACACGGATGTTGGCGTTTTTTTCACCTGCTGTTTCATTGAATGTGTACAGTGTTTGTGTGCTTTCTAACCTAATCATTTTGGGGGCCGCACAAAGATTCATGTTTACCACTTATTGCTTTGATTTCTTTTTGCACACAGGATTGATTGTGACTAAGTGAACACATTTATAAATACAAAAGACCCTGTAACAAAACCTAAACATCTCACAACCAGTGCACAACCTTAAGAGATGACAGCACCAAATCCAGGACTGCTTTTACACCGAGTCAAAGCTCCACTGAGATTAGTTACTGATTAGTTAGATTAGTTAGATTAGTTACTGTAACTTATAATTTTCACAGCATACAACAGCAAATATTACACACTCATCTTTAATTCAGTGAACAACAGCAACACATCTGTGATGAGTGACGACCAGTTACATACTTCAGGACTTCAGTTCAGAAACGTGTGAATGTGGGAACAATGTGGTGAGAAATGGGCAATTCTGACAGTGACATCAGAGAGAATCTATATTAACAGACAGTTGCTGTTGCATACAAACACGGTTGTTCAGTTCAATGACAAATGCGACTCTTAAATGACAAGAATCCTATAATTGTAACCAGATTTCAGGTTCATTTAAAAACAATGTTTTGCTTTTCAACTTTTATAAGAGCATTTAGTGCGCCCCATTTGAGCAAAACACTACCTGACCTGATCTAAGACCTAACCTTAAAATATATTTATATATGTGCTTTTCATGTGTGTATCTTTTTCTGCTTGTCTTGATCACTACACCCTGTTTTAAAGTCATGGATTAGGAATTTGAATTAGGAATTGTTTTCTTCTGTGTCGTGATGTGAGATCTGCCAGCACAACTGATGGACATGTAAAGATTGTCACCACAGCGTCTGTGCCACAGAGAACGTTGACTGAGGGTTACAGCAGTGGTGGCAGTATGTACGGTTCATTTTAAAACTGTGTGACGTGTGGCACAGTACAGCTGGTTTTTACTTCATGCTGAGTGTCTGAAGTGCCACTTTTTCTACATGACATGAACTGTAAGGTGATTATTTAATAAACAGTTTGTGTTAAGTTAAATAGCCACTTTGGTTGATTTTATAATTTTGCATGTACATCTATAAAAGTCCCTTTATATTTAAAATGGTTGGTTGCGTGTCTGCTCTGAACACATAATATGGCTGCTATCCTACACAATGGCAGTAAACTATGTTGAATGACACCAATAAACCTGTTGCAGTGTAACGCATCAGAGAGGCAAAAACAGCTTTACACCAGTTATAGTTTTACCTGCTTTCAGTGTCTGTTTAATATGAAAGACAGCTCTCCATGGAACTGGAATTATTTGTGCTTGGTAAAATGTAGCAGATTTTTTGCTTTTTTCCTAATGGAACATACATAAGTTTTCAATTAATTTCTGTCATTTAAATTAATTTTAAACGACATTTATTTTTTGTCTTCGATTAAGACATTTTTGATGCTATTGGTACTGCTACCATGTGACCAAACAATTTATAACATCAGCTCAACAATGATACAACAAAACTTCACCCTGTACCACATCTGTTTCTACAGACACTCAAAGTAAAAAATACTATGAAATCAAACGCTCATAAACAGTTATAGAAATGAATACAAATATTTAGAGAACACTCAACAGTTCACATGCAAACACACATACTTTCATACAGTGCACACATACACACATACAGACAGATCCCTAGTGTGTGTGTGTGTGTGTGTGTGTGTATCCACTTATTCAGTCACTGTTTAACATATTTCCTTAAAAAACACAAAAAACATCCCTTAAACTGATAAACTGTATATATATATCAAAATGACTCTAAGACATTATGTTGATACTAGTTCAACATCTGAACAAACAAACTTGATTAACAGCTCATTTTTATATATTTATATTCAATACATAATTTACATATTCATTAAAATAAACCTATTGGTTTGGATAGCTGAATCAAATCACCTTGTGCTTCATTGATTTTTTCTTTAGGTTTTCACGTGTTGACTAAATGTTTTGGAGGAGAATGTTCACTGTAACTCTGAGCCTGACATCTGCACACATTCATAGAAACACAAGCTGCTGTGAGTGAGGAACACAAACAAACTCTGCATCTCTGTAACTATATGTCACTTATCTCATATTTTACATCATGCCCAAAGAATTATGGGGAGAGTACATTAACACAGAGCACTTTTGTCAGTTATATTCACTATATCTTCAAGCATATTCTTATGAATTTTCACACTTCATTACATGCACAACACCTTCAACAATCAAACATTTTGAAAGAGTTCTGCAGACAGAGTGAAACCAAAAATAAGTGATGATGCGCACCATCTATAGTAATACAACTTTATCAGGAACTGAATTAAATGTGAAATGTGAGGAGTGCTTGAGCCCATATTGCAGACAATTACGGCATCACACAGAATAAAAAACAAAGGAAACTTTCTCAGGACACAAACAATTAAAGTGAAGCAACATCATCCGCATCACTAAATCAACACTGTCCAATCACACATCTCTCTGCTGATGATGTCACACGCGCTCAGTGATGTTTTTGAATCACGCGATGGCTTCAACGAAGATTAAAGGGAAAGTCAAACGGATCGTGTTAATTTTCACATTCACACCATAAAGAAATCAAATCTGGAATGTGTTATACATGGCAGCTTGTCGACACAAATGCAGGGTCCCGTTTGTTCCTCAGAAACAATGAAACATGGGGTCATGGGTCAATTTATGAGGTAAAAACATGATCTGTTTCATGGGAATGAAACCTGGCAGCCAGAACAAACATACTATCACTCAATATTCCCTATCCAAAATGTCAGGAATACATGTATACATTAGATAGATCTGAATAAGACCAAATAAAAATAATATTATAACACAACTGCACACACTGAAGGAATGAAGATATCGCTAACCGATCTGTAAACGCGGAGTCGTTTTGTCTGCATCCAGCATTGCTCACTCACAAACAGGGTTTGGGGTTCAGGCGACAGTCGTCCCCTGTTGGCCGCAGCGCTGCACTACTGAAGGACTCGACCACGCGTTTCCGGAAGCTTGAGAGCCAAGAAGCTTCCGACTGCCAAAGCTCCCGACGCGAAGAGGATGGGCACCGCCTTAGTGATGCCCACAAACGACTGGAAGATGCTGATGCCCAGAACTGCAGCCAGCTTACACAGAGCATTCAAGAACCCAAACGCTGTTGTTCTGTAAACCAAAAAGAATACAGTGAGATAAAATGGGACAGTATGTGTCTATCTATTAATGTATCTAGCTGTCTGTCTGTCTGTCTGTCTAGTCATTAATAAACAGAATACACAGACATGAAACATTCTGAAATCAGCTGCTGTTCAGAGATTGGCCACTTAGGGGCGCTAAAGAGTCACAGTCACATTCACTGTCATTACAGTTTCTGAAAAATAACTACACAGGACAGAATAACTGCGACTTTATTCATTTTGAGTGACAATTTTCACATATCCCCTAAATAATGACATGTGCACTGCAGTGGCAATACAGCACAGAGCTGTTTTGAGTTATATCACAGAGATGGCATGAGTTATATCACAATAACAGTACATATCACTTTATAGTTATTTCACCTGGGTAACAAATGAAATGGTTTATATTTCATTAGCTGTGTAGTTCCCAGTTAAAAGTTTTAGGTTGTAAGAACCTGTAATTTCTACTAACGGTACTGCAAGAATGTTTATGATAACTCTGAGAAAACGCTTGAAGAACATTAGCCAGCATTCTGAGAATGTTCCCTGTCGCTGGGTTACATCTACTTGTGTGAATAATCCAGTAGATTAAAATCATTTAATTGTGATGATATTTAACAATCACAGAAACAGGAACGTGGCGCACCTCTTGTCAGAGGGGTACAGCTCCACTGTGAGAACATCCAGAGAGTTCCAGGACGCGATGCTGATGCCCCCAAACAGACAAAGCAATGCGATCATTGCGGATTCACTGTTTCCAAAGGACAGGAAGAAGCAGCTGACACAGGAAATCACACTGGAACCCGCTGCAGGAGGACAAAAATATTGTTTTTACAAAGAATAACAGCCTCATGCTCCAAAAACTGCAATGCAACATGTTATTTTTACCCAGCATCCTCAGACGACCGATTTTATCCATAAGCAGAGCAGACACAATGTTTCCAGGCAGAACTGCAAGTGTTCCCAAAAAACTGACAAAATAAATCATGTAGGCATTGTTCTCGTCACTGAAATCCAGCATGCAGCCCTCTTTGTTGTGCAGGAAAGTGCTGTTGATGAGTTTGCTGTTGATCAGTCTGTATTTGAAGAGGTCTATAGAAAGACAAGAGTCCCATTCACTAACACAGACACCATCAGTTCATTACATAAAGAGTTCAAGTGCTGAATGCAGCCACATACTGCACGTCTCCAGCCATGAAACAGGTCAGAGGTTCTAAAACCATTATACAATATTATAATTCTATATGTATATATTGCATGTTTACAGTTACGTATATATGGTATGGTATGGTATAAGAAAGAATAGTATCACTATCAGGGGGTTATTATTTTGGGCAATTTACTATGTTTTCTGTGCACTGATGAAATCTATCACAATTTCTGATATGTATTAAGCAGAAAGATCTCTGGAGAACTGAATTTAACCTTCATATATCGGGCATATGTTAAATGTCCCATACGCTGGTGTATTAAAGGGTGCAGCCAAACAGATTTTGGCTGCACAAAATACTACTAATAAAGTTCCTAAAAAATAACTAAATATGAACCAAAGGCTCAGGGGAATGTTCTGTGTTTGCTGGCTAGACAGATGTCAATTGTGTGCATAAATATTATATTAACTGACATCTGTGAGCATGCAGAGTGAATACAGAGCTACTGCTAAGCACTGTATTATAATATATCTGGCACTGAAAATAGATCAAACACAACAAAATTCTGTAGAACATAGTTCTACAGAATTTTAGTAGAAGTAGATATATATGTATGTATGTATGTATGTATATATATAATTCAATGCTAAAAAGTATTTCTCTTGCTTTGTCTGTCAGCTTGTAATTTAAATGTGTCAGATCGAGGCGTCTTAGAAGGCAACATAATTCTGTTCTGTACTTTTTAAAACAACACTTTTGTCTGTGTATGTCTATGGTGACTGTAATGCTGTCTATGAAGGCAGCACACTCTCTGCTTTCATCTGACGGCCGGGCAGGGAAACGATCATAAACGCACAGCACGACTGAAGCACACAAACAGACTGTCATTCCCTCACGACAGCAGAGAGAATCTGAGCTTCTGTTGCTAGGATACCTGAAACCTTTTCAATGCATTCAACAGTTCCAGAATCCAGGGCCATTTTCATCCAGGCAAAACACGTCATATGATTATCTTCATATGAAGGACAATATTTCTGAAACAGCTTGAATCCACTTTATTTATGTCCCTGAAGGGCAACTGGTTAATTGGTTGGATCCAAACGTTTCTGTCTTTGCCAACCAGGCTCAGGAATATTCAACAGCTGTGCTACACTGTGTTTGTTAAACCTGTGATCTTCTCACCCGTGTTGTAGAAGAGGGTGGAGATGAAGGTGCAGTTTCTGAAGAAGGTGTTGCTGGAGGTGATATCCTCAAAGTAACATTCCTCAAACAGGGAATCTTCAAACACCATCGACTTCATCTTCAGATTCAAGAACCTTTAATGACAGGAAAGAAGGAGGAACATTACTCAGATCTCTCATTGCTCAGAGGCACAAAAGAAGCATCTGAGAACTCCACTGAGTATCGCCTCTCAGATATTCTCCTGAAATTTCTTGAGAAAAAATAAAAGAGACACAAAACAGACGATAAATGATATGCAGTACCAGTGAGAGGTGCATACTGCATACTAAGAAGTGCATACTTGTTGTTGAAGTACTCTCCATTGCGGTGGATCTGGTTCTCTAGGGTGAAGTTGAAGGTCACATGCTCCACCTTCTCCTTGATGAAGACTTTCGTGCGGGAGGAGTACTCCTGTTTTTGCAGATACTTGATCATGTCAGGGAACCAAACGGTCAAGCCGTAGTAGCTGTGAGGCGGAAAGCACGAGAAACACGCAAAAGGATCAAATCATTTTTACTCTGCTCTAAAATCTAGAACAGAGTAATTGACATCCACATAGACAGAATCCTAACTGCAACAGAACCTCCGAAACAGGCCTGTAATAATAAAAAAAGATTTGATGCATGTGTCTGTAATTCAGTGTTTACCTGAAGGACATGGAAAACCACACGGCCATCATCATGTATGTGATCCTCCTGTATTCCGGATTAAAGACTGTCAGGAAGTTGCCCCACACCTGGAAAATTGTTTTGGAAAAGTTGTAAGCTTCAAGGGGACATGTGACAGAAAGCAGTGTTGTTTATTTCAGACGCAAATCAACCAGTCAGAGCAGAAATCATTTACAAACAGAAATCGTAAAGACACAGTAGAGACACAAACAGACTGTGAGTCAGAGAGAGAGAGGAAGACAAATGATTTTTTTGGCAAGAAACTCAAAGCCACAATCATTTTAAAGGCCAGGCTGCACACTGCAGAGTTTATTGAGCATATTTAACATGCATCAGTGATGGGTTTATAGTACAAGCACCTGGTGGAAGAGGTTGGTCAGCTTGCTCCTCCAGCGCTGGTGCCATACAGCAGCTTCTCCACCCATATCAACCAGCTCATCCATCTGCTTCACTGTCTTAATGCTGGTGACCTGCAGATTCCATGAGGAGTCACGTTTGTGTTGTGTGAAGAATCTCCTCACAAACACTCTATATTTGTTCTGTAAATATGTTTCTATACAGCTGTTTATATATATGTTATATGTTTATATATATATATATATATGTTTCTATACAGCTGCTTCAAGAGAACTGGTGTTCATTCTGCCAGTGAGAGGTGAGCAGTGTTAAACAATCGCTTGAGGACAGTATGTTATCTAAAAACATTCACTTCATCTAACAATACCACTGATCTGTGACTGCTTTTACAGTATATGCCCTGAGTGCCTCATTTGGTTTAACACAATGGTCATATTACGTTATAAAATTGGACATAATTTTTCATTAAAACTTATTTCATTAAGCAAATGAATTATGTGCTAACTGTTTATTTATCTTGCGCATTAAATGTGAGAACACCATTTTGAATCCCGGTTCATCCAAACAAATGGAAACACATTATTGTAACTACATCATTTATTATTCATATTGTGAAATGAAAACTCCCACTGATCATTTCTGCTCTGTTTGTTATTGCTGACGGATGGAGGAGTGATTGAACTCACTGAGAAAACTCTCTCTGGGTGGCCCTTGGACCTCATGTTCGTATCGTGGACCTGCTTTAGAATCATCCAGGCTTCGTCGTGTTTGCCATTCTGCAAAAACACAAATAACTCTGGTAAAAAATCTTGGTTACCATAGTTACCAATTAGATTTCCATAGAAGATCTGGCTGTTTAGAAGATAAAAAGAACAGTCAAATAGTTTGTGTGTGGTGTTTTGTGTTTCTCATAAAGCAAAAAAAAAAAACATGTACATGCAGCATAAATACATCGTTTAAATAAATAAACAGGAAATAGGATCAGCAAATGACCATATTTGCTAAACAGTCTTTAAGGTTAAGGTGTTTTAAGTATTCTGTATTGTCCTCTGGCCTTATTTTGATAACATAATTTATCGTACTTTAGCTGTGGGAAGATTGCACATAATGATCTAAAATTTCCTTCTATTGATGAATACAGGAAATGAAAGCTGTGTGATGTAGATGGACTCTGACCTCCAGGTAGAAGCGCGGGCTCTCTGGCATGGTGGTGAGCGCACCGATGGCGGCGACAGACGGGAACGCACACACCAGCACAAACACTCTCCAACTGTGAAACTGATAGGCAGATCCCATCTGAAAACTCCAGCCTGGTTAACAGGAAGTGACACGTCAGCTGAGGTCAGACTCACTCCGAATCAAATACATCTATCATACACACATTTGAATGCATTCAAAATATGTTCACCTTATAAAAGAGTCAAAAGACAAAATTCTAGCTCTTTAATTCATTCCTGTTTTTTACTGACAGTACAAGGTGAACTCTTTAAAGAGCTAAAAGCAATTGGAATATTTTGAAAACTAATGAATAATGTTGAATACAACATTCATTTGTCACCCACAGTGTTTGGAGGATAATCACTATTTTAAAGAGGTTTATTTTACTCGACTGCAGCACAGGGCAAAGATAAATGCAGCAGATGGAGAGTCACTCATCAGTGTTGACTGTGGGCTCACTGAACACAATGAAGAGGTAAACGGTAAACCCACCCTCCAGCTGTCTCCTCACCTGCCTGCACCCACCTTTCACCAGCTCAGTCACATACTGTCATGATTATTCATAACTCAAGCTGTAAGTGCTCAGCTGCTAGTGTTAACCATAAACCATGTCCATGAGGAGAGAAGAGGAGCTTATATTATCTGTTTAGACCTACCAAGCTAACAGGGAATGTTGTCAGAACATTGTCTAACATTGTTCCTATGTTCCTAGAACATCCTAGAACTCTTTTGTTACTTAATGTAAGTGGGAAACTTTCCTACAACCTACAGTTGTTAGCTGGGTAATTATTAAACTTCTGTGTCATGACTGATGTAGTCTGATGGGCTACTTTTAAAAGCACAAACACACACAGTATCTTTGTCAAGAAAGGCAGATAAAATGTGCCACACACGCTGTCCTGTGATTCTCACTGGTCACCACTTGAGTGATAATAAATGATAATTATCACAGTAAGTCGTGATTGATCTCCACTAAGTTACGGTCAGCAGTGAATGACTGTTGGTTACCATAGTGTGGAATGATGGTCCAGGCCATGGCTGCAGCGTAGATGCCTCCGATCATCCAGAACATACAGAGCCAGCTCAGATGCTCACCACGCTTCTCCTGAGCCAGAAACTCAGAGAAATACGAGAACACGATGGGGATAGATCCACCAATCCTGCCATGAGAGATTTACAAACAAAACCGAGAATAACGTCTACATTTCAGGATAATTGTGCTGAATTTTTGTTACATTAAAATATTACATTTAAAGATTTAAAGTGTGTAATTTGTTTATTTCTATGCTAATATACTTTCTCCCAGTAGCCTATAAACATTAAGACTTTTATAGGCCCAAAAGTAAAAACATTGTGGCTCTGTCAAAACTTTGCTCTGTTTGTTTGAGCATTTTCGTCATGGACACACTGGGTCAACTGATGGTGTGAGTTAGGGGCGGAGCTAACTGTTTATTTTTGCAAGGTCGGTTGCAAATATTTAACATTAAAAATTAGACAATTATGGAAGATTTATTAATGTGTTTTTATAGTAGCTGGTATTAGTTAATAGAGGGACTGTAAGTGCCGTAAAACTTCCGTTTACCCCACGCCGGAGAGCAGACGACAGAACAGAAAAGAGCTATATCCTTGAACAAAAGAGGAGAAGAAGGCAAAGACACTGTTGATGGAGAGAGAGATGAGAAGAGTCTGTTTGCGCCCGATTCTGTCAGCCAGACCACCCCACACAAAAGCCCCCACCATCATACCCAGATACACAATAAGACCTGAGAGAGAGAGACAGAGAGAGAGACAGAGAGGAATCAATAATGATATCAAAACAGTGTCAGATTAGGACAACTGTACTGTACAGACGGTTGTATAGAATGACACTGACAACATCAATATGAAAAGAACATTTGATTCAGAATTTCAGACGTTTCTTTGTCATAAATCATGACACTTACAGTAATTTAGTCACATTTCAATGAAAAATCAATTTTCTCTTAGATGTTTTCCCTGAAATTTCCAATGTAACACTTTCATCGTTTTCAAAGTGTCTGAGAGCTCAGATTCATTCCCTGACACAGTAAATGTGTGTGCTGTGTTTTAATAAAGAACTGGCACTGAATGAAGACTGTGTGGTTTCACAGCTCTGACATCAGCCGGTCATATGACTGAGGTGTGAACATAGACATGCATCACCAGATGAACTGCAGCCACAGCCATTATGATACAGTGCAGCTGCAGGTGAATCATCTGCGGATACAATCTGAAAACAATATAAAACCCCATCTGTCATAGCTCATGACACTTACAATAACTGAGTATATTTCTGTCTCAGTGAAAAATACATATTGTCTCAGATGTTTTGAATAAAATGCTAAAGGAGAGTGACAATACAGTAAGAGAAGATTTGATTTATAAAGATTTTTTTAAAACATTTGTGGTTAATATTTTATGATGTGCATTTTCAGTAAAACATTTCCAGAAAGAGTGAGACCATAAGCTAGTTTGCTGGTTTTACCTGGTCAGGCTGAAAGCCTAAATGGCTCACCAGCTAAACCAGCTGATCACCAGCTAGACCAACCTTAAAGGCCACCTTGATCAGCTTAACCCGGCTAATACCAGCAAGTATCTGAGGTTGGTTTAAGGCGTTTATTTTTGATCAGGTTTAGCAGCACTGTTTCAGATGCTGTAAATGAACGGATTTGAATTTGTTTGTTAAGGCGGCCGTGATGGCGGACAGAGACAGGTGTTACTGCAGTGCTGCAGCAGGATGTTACCTCACCCTCTCCTCTCCTGGGCCCATCGGTTTACACTACACAACCCCGCACATGAACTGCCCACACCTCTCAGACCCTTCTGCCTATACTGAAACACTGACCGCTTGCCTTGATTTACAAATGATAAAACGTTGTCATTTTTAATTATCTTCCCCTCAGCAAATTCTCAGAAATGTCCCACAAACACACACAGAGGAGGAAATAAACCAGTGAGAGCCAATGACTGTGTTTGCGTTCTGTGGAGCTCTGCAAAGCTTCATGCAGATTTCTGCAGTCATGCAGACTGCTAATGACCTTCAAAGCCACTGAAGCACAACATCTGAACACTGCTGATGACGACACTCAACACCTGTGCAATGTTGTGCTGACAGCGTTAATAAACACTGTTGTTTTTGCGATTAACCACATATCTTGAATGAAAGGGAAGGCTGTGCTAGGGCTATCCACATGACCGCATGACCCAGCCAATTAGGGCTCTGTGATGTTGAGTGGTCACAGGAGAGGGGAGGGCCACAAGCCTGGAGAGAACCGACCTCCTCCTCTTTCTCCTCAGAGAGAGAGAGAGCAGTAGGGGGAAGGGCGAGAGAGGAGACTGTGATTCTCCTGCACAGTGGGAGAAAAGCACACGAGCTGCAGGCGTGAGGAAAACGAGAACGAGGGGGAGGGGCTGAGAGGCTATTTATAGTGCCGATTTATTTCTCTCGTTCTGCAAGTGCAGTGGCCTTCTCTCTGCATCACATGAGGAGTGCACTGGACTGTGCAGGGTCTGTGTATTCTGCTTTCCAGTTTCACTCCAGTAAAGTGTCACTGAGCTGTGAGTGGTACATCAGTCACCTCCACCATCACTGTTCTCACGGTACCTCAGACACAGAGATGCATTAACACAGAGCAAACGAGGAAGTCAGATACTCAGGCACCTGCCAACTACAGTTCTTACTGTCTAGCTTTCTACAGTTCAGCCTGTCTCTCCATCTGTCTATCCATCCATCCATCCATCATGGAGAAAGCATTTTAACTGCTAAAAATAAATACACACATCTCTATCATGCATCAATGAAATTCCTGACAACTGATTGATCTTAACACTGAGTGAAGTCATTTGCTTTCGGTGTCATAATAAGCAGCATCTCTCTGTTGCCTCATCCATCAGATGTGAACCCATCAGCAGAGACACACGCAGGCTGACTGCTGGGTGTAGTGAGCGGAGACCTCCACAGGCGATTTCATCCTACATATCCACGTGGCTGCATTTGATTTAAGCATGTCATGTGACAGTGGCTAAAGCACTTCTGCTGCAGAGCCGCAGCTGTACGTGTGTGGAAATATGAAGGCACTAGGACCCAGCGGTGAGCTCTCATGTGTGGGTTGTTTTTTAATAGAGAGCAATCAAGGGCCCTGCTTCCCAGTGGCACACACACAGACAACACACACAGTAGAGACAAAATGTAAAAATCTAAGAATCAATCATTGGAAAAAACATATTGATCAACCTCTGAATATTCTGTTTACCTCTGTGTTTTGTGGTGCCTCCTGAGTATATTTATGACAGAAGGTTTGGTTAAAGATACACAGGCATAATACTGAAAATGACCATGAGTGCTCAATGTGATGACTTCATCCATTCACTCCTGCACACACAAGCTGAACTGATTACACGTGAGGTTTATTCTTGAATGAGTCTTAGATCTCTGGCCACCGTGGCATACACTGCAGGAGTTAGAATAAGCTATGAAGCACAGTGTGGAGTTCAGCTGGTATTCTGTTGTGGGTTAATTATAGCTCGCTCACTCTGCGTCAGTGCATGGTTTGGTTCAAACATGATGGAGGATTGTGTGTCCTTACTGGTTGGAGTGACAGATGGTGCATTGGGCAGGAGATGACAATGGAAAATGGCCTTGAGAAATACTGATAATGTCAAAAAATGCACGCATGAACACAATTTACAGAAAACAACAAAGGGCGTCTTTAATAGTGTTTAAAGACGTGTCTAGTCTAGTCTAGTCTAGTCTAGTCTTGTCTAGTATAGTATAAAATAAACCACAGATGGATACTTAAGAACTGTTCTTGACTTACCCAGCATTCCCTTGTTGGGTTCAGACAAACACATGTCTTTTTCAGCACTGGGCAGTACAAATCCCACCACAAAGATCTCCACGCCATCAGCCATGAGGGCCAGACCCAGCACGAAGTAGAGGCTCCACTGGAAACGGCCATGCCCACACTCCTGCAGGATGGTCTCATACTGCTGGGCCAGCTCCTCCTGATCTTTCCTTCTTTCTGCCTCATATTGCGTCATGTCCCGGAACTGCGACTGTCCCGCGCCTCCCACCTGTCTGTCTGCTTTTTCCACCGAGTCGTTTCTAGGGATGCCCTGATACTCGCCCTCGTAGATCTCGTCATCTTCATCATGGCCTTCTGTAGAATCGCTGTGAGCACCTTCATCATCATTGGCCCTGCTGTTGCTGCGGTAATAGCTGCCATCTTGGGCCTGCACAGGGTAGTCATCATCATCATCATCCTCTTCGAAGCGAGTATATGAGCGTTTGGTGTACTCGTCTGACATTTTGTCCACATGGCGACCAACTTTTTTACCTGCCTGCCTTTTGACTTCTTTGGCAATGTCTTTAGCTCCTTTAATGAAGGCTGAACGGTCTCTGTAACCCTCATCCATGCTTGAAAGTTGTGTGTTGATCTAGAGAGCACTGTAACGGAGTGTCAGGAGCTGCCTGTTTGCATGTAGTTGCGTGGAGCTGAGCTAGAGGAAGATCAGCACCTTGGAGAGCACCCGATGCTCCACTACACTGCAGTCTGAAAGCGTGGAAGAAAACATGCTGTTATTCAAGATGTCACAGACAGACGCTTCAGCAATATTAACACTGAATTTACACGTTGTTTACATTGTATTAATTGTGCATTCTGATTTATGATTGAAATGAAAACAACTGTATTACAGTAATCACTTTCTTATTAATAAGCGTGCAGAAAGATATTTACATCACTTTGTGGTGTTTGTGTGCATTAGAGAGAGTTTGAGTCTGTTTGTACTCATTCAACAAGCTAGTAAGTGTCAGGAATGGGCTTTCACAAAAGTACACAGTTGTGAAAGGCAGTGATGTCTTTACAGTGAGAGTTCACAGTGTCAGGACACTCTGCACTCATCCATTTTCAAACGGCCTCTTGTAAACATTTCTGTAATGGTTCATTTCCACTGTTGTGTCTTTAATGAAGATGAGCAATCTTCTTCAGTTCATTCCTGTGTTTTCCCAGCTCACATTCTGGGGACAGTTGAACATTCTGAAAGCCTTTCTGAAGACGGGTGATTAAAATATTCCACTGGGAAATTCATAATCATCAATTTGTGTTACAATCTGTTGGAATTGGTCTGGATCTTGTTGTTGCATTAATAATCTAATACACATAACTGAGTCACATTAATAATATCTCAGGGGTGATTAGAAGCTCTGAAACACTCTATACACTCTCGAAAAGATCTGTAGAGAAATCTTCAACTGCACAAGTTTACAACGGGTGATATTAAGTGCTGGGAATACAGTTAACTAGTTTTATTTTTTGTTAAGGGTTATTGTTAATCCTTAACCAGAATTGGAGACACATTGTAAACTTAATTACAACTAATGTAAACAAGCCATTTTTGTCACATTCTCATAATGACTGTTTGTCACTCTGTTTCTCTGTTAATAAAACTCAGTCTCTCTTCAGTCAGTGTCTCTGAGGATGCTCAGACACTCGCATGACTTATACTGTCATCTGCTGTGGTCAGATGAAAATCTCAATCTCTTCATTTAAATTTAGAATACAGATTCATTCGGTACCATCTGAGAACTGCCATTCTGACATGCATTTCTGTTTGTGATGGATTTAAAGTTGATTAGACTGTGTTTGGCAAGGAATGACGCACAGCTGTTTCCATATAATTAAAATCAAATGGTGACAAGAAAGCATCATTTTCTTGATCATATTTTTACCACGTGCTAAAGTTTGGCAGATGTGGTTTTTGTTGTATGAAAAACTACATTTTTCAAACGACTTTGTGCTCCACAAAGGACAAAAACATGTTTGGTATGACTTAACAATTATTCCTTTAAAATCCCTCAATGACATTCAGCGTCAAGCTATTGAATCTGTAAATAACTGTGATGTTAGTCCTGCACAGACAGAGTGGCTCTGTTGCAGTATGGTGCCATGGAAACCGCTTCCCCCGCAGTTCCAAAATACATCTTATCTCTGTTCAGGTCTGCAGACAGGACGGCTGCGGTTCAGTGCAGGAGCAGTGATGTGTGTGAGATGCGAAACAAAAGTCTTTCTCTGTGTGGAGCACTTGCGTTTCAATTAGCCTGCACAGGAACAAATGTCAGTGACAGAGAACAGAACCTAGCAGCTCTGTAAAGCAGAATCTAGCCCAGAGCTCTCATTTACTCTCTGCTAAACTCCCTGAGAGCTATATGAGATTATAGGCCTTTTACATGTGATGTGGTACACTAACAATGTAGTTAAATAGAAAAACCGTGTCCTTCTAAAACACACCAAAACACATTTCCTTCAGATTTATAATCTGTTAAGAATCCAGCCAGACGGAAAACACATCCCTCTCTCCCAAAAACATCACTGATATTCAAATATGACTTTTATGTGCTGTTATGAGCTTTAATGTAAAATATATTGAAATTACAACACAGCCCATTTTTAAAATGTAACAGGCAGGCTTACAGTAAGGATGTAAATTATTGTGTAGATGGATGACTGAAATTTTGGAGCTGCATTTACAATTTTTAACATTTAGATTTTAGAAAATAAGCATTAATGAACCAGATTATATGATAAAATGTTACAGAGACATGGTTAATCTCTTCAGGGAAACACCAGAGATTATTAAGACAGCAGTGTGTTTTCTGCTGATCTGATATCTGTTACAGTAATTCCACACACTGGCTAATCTCAGTAATAATCTATAGAGCAGATGTTGAGAATCAGAGCACAGATGATTTACAGGGTGACATCAGCTGGCTTCAACAAAAGCTTGTTATGAACATGGATCACTGTTGATTTCAATAAAGATCCTAATCTTCATTCTTACATTTCTTTTATTTAATTATATATATACTGTTACTTTATAGATCTATGCCTACATTCCCATAAACCCTTAACGACAGCAAACATGTATGTATAGTATCCATGTATACAAAAATATATAACACATTCTGTAGCCCATAGCGGATACAGTGTTTCTTTTCTTTAAACAAACCTAACAGATAAGCAGTGTTGCAAAGTGTTTGTTTTTACATCATATTAAAGCAAACAGTTCTGAGTTCAGCAAACAACTAAAACTAATCTAAATTCCTCCTTTAGTACAATCTTAAGTATGCACTTCACACAATCTAATCTTGTTACGTGGGCAGTGCTGATATCACGGCTGTCTGTGAAGTTATTTGCATGTTTAAAATCTGTAATGTATGAAGCAGTAGAGTTACATGTTGTATAATCATATTAAACTGTGTTTAAATCTAAGGGCCTCAGTGTCTGCTTGGTTGAAAGAGTTGATTAAAAACAAAGTATTTTAAGCCATTTTACAGCAAATAAATAAACATCAAGATACATATGAAATACCATAGAAATAGTGAAAAGATTCTAGATTTTCTAGACTATTTTATTCTAGAAACTAGACTGTTTTAGTTCTATCACATGACCACACTTCTAAAGAAGAACATTTAGCTGTGATTCTCAAGTAACTTTGGCAGATAATTCCAGAGGCACTAAAATGCCAGCGGTTAAAAACTGACGTGAGACCTGCTCAGCAATAGTGACCAGCTGCAGCACACGGTGAGAGAGGAGTCACGACTAATGGCAGCTATGCAAATATAATTCAAGACAAAAACACTATATAGTGTAGTTCTACAAGTGCTTTTGCTGGCAGTATTATTAACCTGTTCTTGTATTTTGCTCACATATTGCATATGAGGCATTATAAAGTCCTTGACATGTCATGTTTATTCATTTAAATCATTTGAAAGTAATTTCAGTTTTCACAGCAGCCCTTCAGGAATAATATAAGCTGACTCGTCTTATCTGAGTGTTAAATCCACGTTAAATTCACGTTGTGAACTGTCTCACAGACAACTGACACAGACTCCTCTACCAGAGGACACAAGATTTTTTTGCCTTTCATTTAGCAAACAATCCCAGACAGAATGAGGACTATGAAGGAATGAAGAATATACAATAGAAATTGTAACTGTGGCTATAATCAGGTGAACCACAAAAACAGAACATGGCTCGGATCATACATCACTTAATAACAGTCATTTGAGCATGATTATGTAATGAACTTGTATCCACTAATGTTAGTTATCATCCACTCGGAAAGATAAAGTATTGCTAACAGACCAGAGCAGAAAGCATCGGGAGTATTTCTGACAGTGACAGCGGAAGCCCTGACTGGCTAGTCCTGAGAATAACACATAAAACAGAGGAGGATTTAGTTAATGTAAGGAGCTAGTTAGTGTATGGTTAGTAACTATAGCTAGTTAGTGTATGGTTAGAAGACAGCAGTCTCTGTGGAAGGAGCAGAGACACTGTGACTCACATTAGCCCTGGAACAATCTCTCAGTGTGTGCTGTCACTATGACCACAGCCTGTGCTACATCAGCACCACCCAGCATCCTCTCTGCCCAAAATAATCCAGTGTGAACTGGAATGAGCCACAATGTTGTCAATCCAACATTTCATTATAAACAGGAAGTTTCCTATTCTATACATAACAAAAGGATTAAACATATAGACATACAGATAATTTGCACAATGTTCAGTGTAATTAGAAACCTTAAAGTTAAAATAAAACTGAGGAATGCACATTAAGCCAAAGAAAAATCATCTGTCTTTGTAATTTGTTGTAACCAAACATCTTTTCCACTCATGTCATAAAGTGTGCTTATTTTAACCCCTCCCACCACCTGTCACATTTTTACAATCTAAGTCCTGGCATACATTTTTGTTATTGTTGAATATCATATTTCATTCAGGAATAATCATCTTTTGACAGTAAAAAGGGATGCAATAAACAATTCATGCTGAGTTAAAAATCCCTTGTTTGGTTATTTAAAAAATTTGGTTATTTTATCATTTTTGTAAATAAAAATAGCTAAAATCACAAATTAACTTATAAATCACATATTAAATGAGACAGACACAGTGGTAGACGCGCCACAACAGGTTTAAAGAGCAGAGAAATGGTAGCAGTGGATGCAGTGGAGGCCTGCAGGAGAGATTCTCTACTGTAAAAACTCATATTTTACTGCAGGGATTAATGAGGGAGACGATGATTCAGTCAGACGTTCATTCGACAGCCTGAATATACTGCAGTTTAAAAAAGCCCTCCCCCATATCTGCCTCATCCTGAAACTGGAGGATATCTGGACCGAACCTGGCTGCATTTTAAACAGACCACAAACCTGTATGTCTGTGAGGACTGTGGTGTCTCTGTTATTTGTTACTCTTTAAAGAGCTCAGTGTGGCCTTTAGCCATCAACCTGTAAAAAGATGCTGGTAATGTAAAGATGTCTGTTAAAACACAAGAAAACACTAATATATTTGCACATGTTTTACATGGTTCTGATTCAAAAAAATTTATCTTTGACTGAACTACAACCAGGGTCATTCAGTAATGCAGTGCATTCAGATAAACAAGGATTGGATTTCCAAACTAATTGTCATTAAACCACCAACATTTGCCCAGTCTGATAATATATCAGAGCGGAGATGAAACACAGAAGCACACGTTTCTGAAGCTGTTCTCACTCTTCCTTCTTTTGCCACATCACTGCCCTGAGAATTCCTCTCAAGGTTACACAGAAAACACACTGCAGCACAGAGCGCACATGATGGTGGAGAAAATACTGCAGTCGTGAGCAGCTGAGCACTGATGGAGTCTCCACAGCAGAAGCTGCACTCCACACACAGCCAATCAAATCACATCGAGAGAAACACCTTCTGTGATGTCACAGACGCTTTTGGCCACTGGCACCCAATCAGATCAAAGTTAAGACTTTGGAAGTATGATAATGGATCTCATCCTACCAGTGAGTGGTTGGAGAACAGCATAAGGAAATAAGGTGAATCAAACATCTCTTTATGCTACTTGTACATATCACTTAAGATCTTTTTTTACAGTGAGTGATATATCTCTGTATATACATCAATACAACAGAGAACATAAAGATCTGCATTTACTCTCCATAATATTTACATTAAATACTCATTTTGTTTGCTCTCAGTACTGCTATGGCACTACACCATGAATACATAAACACTATGGTTCCCTCGCAAAAATAAACGTTCCTGAAAGGGTTCTTTATCAGGCTGTATGGTTCCTTAAAGAACCCTTAACATCCACAGAACATTTCTGATGTATCAAAGCTTTCTTTGTAGTGAAAAGCTACATACTATAAAAAGAAGAGAAAGAAATTGTTCTTTTAAGAACCGCTGACTGAATGGTTCTTTGGGGAACCAATAAAGGTTCTATGACACCACTGTGAAGAACCTTTATATCACCTTTATTTTTAAAGGTGCACGCAACACACACACCTGTTGATAGGTGAACCTTTCATACTGTGTAAGTGGTGCTGAATGGGTAAGTAAATATGAAACCTACATATATTGAACTCTCAATACTACCAGCATGTAAAGGTGTGATGTGAGGCACACAAACCTGCATGCATTACACACAACACAAGAGAGGAAGACCATAAAATCAAAGAGCCTGTCATAAATCTCTATAAATCATAGCGTACTATACTACTATACGTACTAACATAACTGGTATACTACCAATTCTAATTGCCATATATATACATATATATACAGTGCTGACTATATGCAACACTAATGTGAATTCAGTCAATCCGAGCATTCAAACCGAATGACACAAGCTGTCGTGACCAGACCGAATAAAATCAACAATGGACCAAACCATCCAGATTCACAAATACAGGGTCTGATCCAAGGTCAGTCTGATGTTCATGTTGTCCTGTTCCTCTACATGTTCACATCACACTCAGTGAAGGGCGAGGCTGCATGTGCAGATGAATGAAATCTTTCATCAGCTGCGCTTTTAATCTTCATTTTAAGGCATGCAAACATACACTGAATACGAAACATCCCATAATGAAGCGCAAGAAAGCGAGCATTGAGAAAAAGACGTGAATGTAATGTGTTGATGTGATGCATGATCGGTACGTGATGATGAAGGCTGCTTTATATTCTTTACGCACGACTGTATCATTTCACATTATGCGTTTCGGCGAATATTATGTTTGCATGCAACACTGACACGTCATTTTCCAAACGAATGAATCTTATTATATTATATATATTAGATCTTATTCTAAATGCATATATATCTTATTATATCTTATTCTAAATGCATATATATCTTATTATATCTTATTCTAAATGCATATATATCTTATTATATCTTATTCTAAATGCATATATATATATATATCTTATTATATCTTATTCTAAATGCATATATATATATATATCTTATTATATCTTATTCTAAATGCATATATATCTTATTATATCTTATTCTAAATGCATATAAATATATATATCTTATTATATCTTATTCTAAATGCATATATATTTTATTATATCTTATTCTAAATGCATATTTAAAAAAAAACAAATGCACAGATTGTTACACAGATATCAAACATAACCTTGCCTTTATAACAGGATTAAAGATCACCTACCAGAGCGATGCGGGCGCTGATCTTACATTTATAAGATGATATGAGATATAAGATGCGCTGAACTGTTGTCGTGGTGATGAGGAGAGAGGAGTGACATTGCCTGTATGTTCACCCTGCCGGAGCAGCGCGTGACGGGGTGCTACATCACACCAGGCGAATTAACTCTCCCTACTATGGCTACGGCACGGAGACGCTGCTCATGAATATTAATCATCCCACGCTGACGTTGCGTGGTTACCTTACCGGAGCGCCCAGTGACGTAATCTAATTAATATTCACAGCCAATCCCTCTCCGTAGTAGGATTCGCTTATAGAACGGCTGGCAAACGTCCACTTAATAATGAGTGTGTGTAATTCAGCCAATCAGCTATGCGCATTGGGAGGCCGTCACGGTACTTAATTAATATTAATTAGAAAAGCGTATTGCGGGCTTCCTTTTATTTTTTAGAGTTTAGAGGACCTGCTAACATCATCATCTGTCAGTCAGACTGCATGTTAGAGATAAATAACATGACCAAAGACAAGAAATGATGTAAAAAGCACGAATGCATCATTTCTCCACAATGATCACAGTTAATGCATTAATGTCACTGAGTGCTGCATTTAAAACTGCAGTCAGAAGTCACAGCTGCAGCTTCAGTGACATTTGTAAAGCTTTTTTTACAGATAACTTAATTTATGCAAAGAGCAGCAGTGACAATATTATGATATAAGCACCTCTAAGCTGACAGTTCACTCTCTCTGTAAATGTCAGATATTGGGTTCATAACAATAACATAAGAGGGAGAGATATCTGTCAGTCCCTGTTGTATTTATGAACTGCATTGATTTAAACTTTTAGATGCTGGTGTTTGCTAAACTATATCATGGAAACAATTACTTGAGATGCACAGTTTAATTATATCGATCACAAAGACCATTTCATTGAAAGTTGTAAAGATAAAACATCTAATAAATACATTTTGGGGGCTTTTGGGGTTAATTTTCTTGATGACAGACTGTCATTATAACAGTTATCACGATGCAAACATGATGCTGTTGGTCTTTTGTCATACAACTGACCGGAAACTCAAAAGCTCGTGTCCTGTTGCCATGGTAACTGCTCTCCTCTGCCTCCAGTTCTGTAGGCCGGAAGCACTGAAGGTAAATGTCTCCTTTCCAAAGATGAAGGAACATTTGCCAAACTTTTGTGGAAAATAACAAATGCCCCGCCAGTATGAATATTATTCTCCAAAGTCGCTGATATCATTTGTTTAATAAACAAACGCATGCTGAACGAAAACTAAAGGATCATATTTATCTACAGAGCGTATTTCTTATCTTGCCCCAGAAACCATTTTAAATGGCAAAGTTGACGTGCGATATGAATCATTTTTACAGGAAGAACTATTCTTACATTTCTTCACAGGCGGCTTGAATTTATTAACAAGCAAATATCAACAGTTTCCTGACTTCCTGTTTTAATGATGACGTGATTTGGCTGCATTAGCTTCAGAGCTGTTGATGACGTCATCACGTATGAAAACCTGTTGTTTGTTCAGCTCATGTGAATCACATCACCATCTGCCTCTAAACATGAAACATAAGTTCTGCAAAACAGCAGAGATCTGGTTCAGCATAATTCAGGGTTATTTGTGCAAGCATTCGCGTGTTTGTTATGGAACTGACAGGTATGAATCCTGCACTGTCACAAACCTGTGACAGTGTCAGTGAAATTTTCACACGTTCCAATATTATCAGACATAATGGGCTGATGCAGTTTAGCAACAGACGGTATGGCTATGTGACTGGTTTTCAAATAAGGCTGCAAGTCACCACTGACAAAAGTTACTGAAGTGCATCTGTGTAGCTAGTGCACAACAGTATATCTGCAAGTTACCATAATGCATTGTTTGCTGTTTATGTGGCTTTTTTAAACAGACAAGACAAAATGCCTTTCTGTAAAACATCACTGTTGTTTCTGTTCAACAATCTGGGTTTGATGTTACCTGGTCTAGTCTCTTCTGTTTTTGGTCTCCAAGAAGCTCCATCAATTATCCGAAACAGTAAGTTAAACAATGTTTAATGATTAAGGATAACAAGCGCCGTTTCTTCACCCCTAGCAGCACTGAACACAACTGCAAAAATAATTTTCTAAACACTCTTCCTTCATTGGTCAGTCAAACAGGTAATTCCACCCCCAAACTTACATTCATTGCTTGAGCCACAATTAATGTCAAGGCAAGGAAAGGGAGATGTTGTGCAAGTGCCAACGAATCAGAGTTTATACCCTTCAGGTAGTAAAATGAATGACTATGAATAGTTGCCTGTGCAACATAAATTGGCCATAATAACATAAATTAACATAACATAAATTTTTAGCTGCTGAGGAATTAAATCAAGTTCTGTCCTATAAGCTGTTTTCTCCTTGAACATGCTGGATCACTTAAAATTGTCATGTTGACATTAATAATATGCACAGAATGTTCTTGTTGTCTTAACAGACTTTCAGCTGAGTAAGAATCAAGTATTGTTTTTTTAGATTCCACCTGTTTAGAAAGTTGAAAATATAAAGACAATAAACCACCCACATGCTGCTGCTTTCCCCCAGAGTAATCACCAGGCTGTATAAAACAACAGAGAAGCAAGACAATTAAATTCCTTAAAACAGTCACAACAACAGATTACTTCATTAATACTAAATTACTCCTCTGCCTTGTGAAGATGCTACACCTTCCAGCTACTAAAAGAGAAAAGCTGCAGTTCCAGCAGATGCGTCTCTGACTCAACATGTTAATTTGTGCTTTGGGTCTCATCTGTACCACCACTGAAAAAAAGAGGATGTACTAACCATTGTTAACTGCTCCCTGCAGACTGCTGTTATTCCCAGTGACTTCAGATGTGACACTGCAGTCTCGACAAGAAAGTGACATTTTCTGTTTTGAAGAGAATCTAGGTCAAATACATTTGACTTAACTTGTTTTACATTTACATGTTCACAGAATCATGCATTTAATTTAAAGTCAAGTAAAATCTCAACTCAGCTGGAGACTGTGTGAGGCATATCCTTCACATTATGAAACTGTCCAACAGCAAAATAATGGGTAGATCACGCCTGCACTACCCCAGCTGTACAGGACAGGCCGAAACAGCTAAACCGATGGGAAATCTTCAGCTGAGGTCGAACAGAATTTATTAGCTGGTGAATTTAGTATAAATGTCAGTGACAAAAGAGAGAAATCACAAATATCCAACTGATACAGATTCTCCCACCAAATGAAGCAAGCAAGATGCACAGATTACATCTGCAAGGTAATAAGTGCCTATAATGAGCATCTTGCATGGTATTTGCACATGCATGTCAGAATGAACCTAAAACAGACAGCATGTCATCAGACACTGAGGTCGACTTGTGTTTGGGTTGAAACTTTCTGAAGGCAGTGACCTGCAGGGATTTGACTCAGACTCACTCGCAGCGCTTATTTTCTCTCTCAATTTTTTCTCTTTGCATCTCATTCTCGTGAACCATCGAGAGCAATCACATGATTTATCAGCACCTTCCCACATTGAAAACCTTAAATCCCGGACTGTCGTTTTAATAAAGCAGGCGTGAGGCGCTGGTCGCCTGTTTGAAGACTATACACGAGCTTTCCAGATGCCACATCACGTAAATCATCTACCATGAGAGGAATGAATGTGCTGGAGGAGCATCTCGACGTTCAGCCTCTACTGCTTTAAATGCTTGTCGTCTTCTTCACAGAGGTAGGTCACACTCTCTAAAACTCATGCTGCGCATTTTCTGTATAGACTACATATGCATGCTGGACTGAACGGGTTCCTTTAAGAATTGAGCTGGTGGAGGGAACAGGAGCCTATAAATGGGTTGCTATGGCAATACCTGATTTTGAACATCATCTCAAACATTAAGGGATGCCCGTGTAGGCTGCATGCAGCACAGACACGCACAGGAACCAGATTTTAATTAGTAATACATGAAGAACTGACAGTTTTAGAGAATGATGAAGTAACCTGTTGTGCAGCAGAACTACTACTAACAATACTACAGGGTATGCAACACTGATTTTCAAGACTGTGTGAATCTCATATTAAAATTCCCCCAGAGGAAAGCGTTAATGCTTTCACAGGTCAGGAAGAGTTCTCAGTTGGGTGTCACTGACTATACCCTAAAATTCTTTAGAGACAGAAACAAATGAGAAACCTGCTGACATACAGTACAAGCACAGAGCTACAGAATTAAAGTAAATAACGTAACATCTAATTTGGTCTTGGAAGTATTGTAAGAAAAATATTTGTAAACTGTAGACTGACGTCTAGATAAATCAGAAGACTTTAGAAAGAAAGAAAAATAATTGAAATCTATGTTTACGTTATATTTACATTTATGTTGTCGACAGATTTTTATCTAAAGCGAATTTGCATTCAAGCAACACATTTATATGAGCGCATATGCTCCACCAATCAAGCTACAGGAGCAGAAAACACTGAGATATGAGATCTCATCAGTATCTCATATGAGGCCAGAATAAAGTGTCTGTCCTGTGGTCACCTGTACTGTGACCCCTGCTCCGATCAGATCGTCAATCTGGCGTTTGAGGATATAGAAGGCCTGGCCGAGTATCCTTGCCCAATGTGTAAAAGCCTTCGTCATCTGGGGGCTTCATTCCGGCTAACAGCTACCAGATCATGCCTCACTGTTCACCCTTCGGAAGTCAGAAGCAGAAGCTGGTTGAGGAAAAGTAAGGACAGTGGGAATAAACAAGTCACTGAGTGCAGTGGTTCTCAACTGTGCTTAAACTTTCACCCAAAAATTAAAGTCTTCCATCATTTACCCTCCAAACCTGGATGACTTTTCTCTTCTGTGGAACACAAAGATGACATTTTAAGGAATGTCTCAGTGGTGTTGTGTCGACACAATTGAAGTCACGGGTGTCACTGTTGTTTGGTTGCCAACATACTTCAGAATATTTTTATTTGTGTTCCTCAGAAACCCAAATTTGCAATGACATGAGGGTGAGTAAATGATTACAGAATATTTATTTTTGGGTGAACTATCCTTTTAAGGTTATATTGGCCATCAGGTTGTGACCCAACACAGTACTAACATTGTTTTTAATGTTAGTACTGTGTCTAAATCTTTAGATTAACACTAAAAATTGAAAGAAGGACAACACTGAAATTTATAAGCGTTAGTATTAGATGCATCAACCAACAGTATGCAAAATAATTTGAACAGATTTAGTTCTAAATGTTGGTTTTGTGCTGAGAACTGAACTGCAACCCATTCTGGGTCATGACCCATCAGTTGAGAACCAATGCTTGTGAGACCGGCCTTCATAGCATGGGCAGTGTTCTGAATCTTTTATCTGTAAAATGAGACACTTCATTAAATCAGAGCTGCATTATACGTATGTTATTGAATATGTTCTGAAATGCCATCATTAAAAAGAGGGACAGAAGAGCTTTTAACTCCATATCTGATCATAAAAACAGAAACTACAGGCTGTTCAAACACTGGCAGATTCAGTTTGGATTCTGTTTTGTGTGTAAGTGAATTTAATGCCGGATTATAATCGGTAGTGAAGTTTACTGCAGTCATCTTTCATGTTTAAGTGATGTAAACATTTATTATTTATTTATCTTTCATTCATTTTACATGTATAATGTTTTTTTTGTAAAGTGCTAATGTTGTAAATATCTATTTTGATAAGATCTGACGTGTGTCTGAACCATGGGCTCGTGTCATTTTAAAAAAGCCAGAATAACCATTGTTATAGGAAACCATCAAAGAAATGCATTTAGGAACTATAAGATGTATTTATTTATCAAAAATGTACCAATAAAAGAATAAGAGACAAATGTTTTGTCCCTGTGCAGCTGAAAGGACAGACATATGATTAGGAAAATGATAAAAGAAAATGATAAAATTAATATTTATGACTCCGGATTGCAAATCACTTTAAAAGCACAAATACTGGTTCATTGCCTAAACTGAAAGCAATTCTTGCGCCATCCACTTTTCATTTTAAACCTATCCACGTTATTCATAAGAATCTTGTCCAACTCCAGTTAACCGGTTGTTAAAACTGACATTTGCTGCCTCACAATACCTGCACTACAATAACTCAAAATGAAATTTAAACACGCACCATATGTTAATGTCACCAGCACTGTTTCCTCTCAGGGGAAATAAAAGAGGACAAACGTCTGGAGTGAGACCTGTTTCACACTGACAGCAGTTCAGCTGTGCCTCTGTATAGGAACTTAATGATTTCTGGGTCACTATATCAAGTAGTATTGGCTACTGAGAATTATTACCTGATTGTAATGAAATTCATATTACACTAGAAAGGATCTACAAAGAACGAAACGCAAACCACACAGTGCAGCTATAAACTGCTTAACTGTCCGGATTCAGTCAAATTATTGAATTATTCTCAATTTTAAAGTGTTGTTTGTGTGTGTGACTGTTTCAAACTCAACATGTTAAATTCTCACTGTAAATTGCTTTGAATTAAAGCATCTGCTAATCTAATACACAAACGTAAACAGAGACAGATGATAAATACATTAATAGTGCTTTTTTGACGTCGATTGGTAATGGTGAAAAATACTCATGTGAAATGGCAATGTGAAAGCTTTAACCTCGTAATATGGACGTCAGAATACATACGTGTGTGGAATGTAAAACAGGTCTCTTGACTTTTAAGCACCACTGTTGTCATCATGACTTGTTTTATGGTCAGATCTGGAGCAGACTGTTTTCTAACCCTCATCCCAGTTGTAGAACTGCTTGATTTTAAGAGACTGATCAATTATGAAGAGAACAATTTCGTAATACAACCACAAAACAGGTAATCCAACAATCTCACCAAGTAATCATGCACATGAGCCACATATAATGATGGAAGAGGTGAACGCTCATGTTAAAAGAGGTCCTGGAACTCTGCATAGATTAAATCATGCATAGAAATATGCATAGAAAATCAGTTTAGATAATGTTCTTTAACATGAGAATTAAGTTCTTATGCTGACTTCTGTTTTCTGCTTCCCATGACACTCATTCAGTTCCTTCTCATCATGAAACGATAAAAGAAATTTACTAAACTTTCACAATAAAATAACAAATATCCATTAAAACGACAGGCAGCATACAATGTTTGTTAAAAGATATCAAAGATATTGCATCTTATATTTCCCCCAGATCTTTCCTGTTTTTGATGCACTACTTATAATAAAATACAGAAAATGCATATTTTATGGGACACAAATGTGTCACTGCTTGTGAATAATGAGGTAAAGTGTTCTGTTTCAGACCAAATGTGTCATTTGATCAACACTGATGCTGATGTGTTTTTGTCTCCACCTTGTGGCTGTATATTAAACTGCACAACCTCTGTGTTATATTACAATAGAGCTAGCAGTCTTTTCCTTGTCTGTTACATTTTCCTGCTGTTTTACTAAGCCATCGTACCATAAATTAACAATTGAATTTAGGAGGAATTTAGTGAGGAAAGCTATTTCTTTAGCTGTTCATACAGAACAAGGTTATGCTAATCAAGTGCCTTTTTAAATCCACACTAATGCATAGAAACAAGCAAATATTAACATCTCTTGTGGAGTTCCTGTTTTGTACCGTATATCAAAGCGTTCACTGTTAGCTGTCTCTCGTATCTCAAACAATAGAGGGCGCTGTTTCTCCTGCCTGCTGATCAGTGTGAGTTTCCAGGGTGTTTGTGATATTTGGCACTAGGGGAGGAGATATAGCGCTGTGCTGATTGCGACTCATGTTGGTGGCCAAACAGAAACGTGTGCTTGCCGTTAATCCTCTGTGCAGACCTGGGCGGCTCGGATGTGGTTCGCAGGGCTTGGGGAGGGTTGGAGGGCAGGGCTGCGCCTCTGCTGGCGGGTGGATGCTGTTGAGATGATCTGCAGGTAGAGGAGAAGAGGAAGGTGCCATTGGCATTTTTGTTGAGGCTGGACTGCTGCTGTCTGATTTGGATTTCAGGGCGTCTGATCGAAGCCTGAGCGAGTTTCTCTCTGAGGTCCTGGACTTCCCAGGCAAGCTGATTTAATGGATGCTGACTGCAGGAGGACCTGGGGTGTGAGAAGGCCTACAGGAAGCAGAAAGAGAGAGAGAGAGAGAGAGAGAGAGAGAGAAAGAGAAAGACAGAGATTTACATATACATATGGCACCTGCATTAAAACTATATACATGTAATGTTAATATTGAGAATCAAATAATCTGGTGTGGTCAGTTCACCTGAGCATGCAGCGCCCCCCGCAGGTAGCAGCCCCTCCACACTCTCACACAGGGCCCGATGAGCAGGGGCAGCAGGGGCTCGGACGGGTCGTGGGGGTTGGTGGTGTTTTCTGATGGATCAGAGAGTGAACAGGCTCTGATCAGACGCTCCAGGCCAGACAGACTCTCAGAGGAAGGAGCCCTGCGATGACTCTTCCAGTAAGAGCCTGAGTTTCCGCTCCGCCATGGAGGCAGGTTAGAAGGACTGGAGAACGAACTGCGAGACAGTAGGAAGACAGAACCCGGCAGCCCATCACTGTGCTGAGAGAGAGAGAGAGAGAGAGAGAGAGAGAGAGAGAGAGAGAGAGAGAGAGAGAGAGAGAGAGAGAGAGAGAGAGAGAATAAAGACACTCTTTAACAGGTTAATAAAGAGGTAATCATCTTGACAGACCAATTAGAAACATGATTAAATTTTCTGATGGCACAGGTTGTCCTTTCTGAAGCAATGTCCTTGATTTCCAGCCAACTGGGGTGGCCTGGAAAACATTCATCACTGATCATTATCTTGACACAAGCAACAGCTAATACCTCATAATTAATGTCTCTGTCCTGTACTATCAAAACTCATATTAATGCTGTAAAGGGAAGGAGGGAATCTGCTTTCATTTAGCTGATTCTTTTCATCTGAAGTGACCTGCAGTACATTTATTACAGTCACTAGAACAAACAGACAAGAGGAACAGCTCAACATCATTTAACTCACCTTCATGTTTTTCAAACCGGTTTCAAACCTGTCTGGCAATGTATCAGAGCTATAGATGACAGAACATACAACTTATATTTCAGTGTATTTCATGTTTTCTGAAACAATTCGGTTTTTCTTGTATGAAACACTCACAGGTGTTTCACAGAAGTAAATAGTACAGAGTTGGATCCACACGACATGCAGGATTCAAACCTACAAACATCCCAGCAAACACAAAACATTCCACTAATATTCTGAGAACCTATAAAGAACGCTCTGTTTACATTAAGAAAAGATTCTGACCAATAGAGAACTTTAGGATATCTGTTCTGAGAACTAAAAACTAACGCTCCCAGAACGTTTTGAGAACCAAAACTTGTTAGCAAACCCTCTCTCTCTCTCTGTACATGAGGGTCATGTACAGACAGTATCATGCAGAGCTTTGAGCACATGACTGCAGGTGAGTCTCACCCAGTTGCGCTCCAGGTTGGTATTGAGGTTTCCGTTCAGGACAGGTGGAGGACGGGGGGGCTGTGACACAGGCTGGGTGAAGCGGGCTCGTCTCAGGCCACTGTACTGCAGGGCCCAGTCCCACACCGGGGGAAATGGTGGGTCCACTGGTTCTTCTGGGTCACCCATGGACAGCTCCCTCAGACCATTGACTGGTATGTAGCTCTGGGGGAGACGCTGCAGGAAAATATTGTCATCACTCGTTTCAGAGATGTTTTCGGCAGCTTATAAATCCACCAATTAGGTTGCTCAGTGACAACACTGTCCAGACGTCAAAATACGAAATGTTAGACAATAAACAGTCAAAACAGCATCTCACTGCTGGGAAGAAAAAGGATGAGGAACTATGAGACTCATTTTGTTATTTTGCTAATCAGAAAAAGACGAGAAATAATTGAAATAATATTTTTATCTGCATCTCTGTTGCCGCACGAATTCTGAAATTCTCAGTGTTTTTGTGCCAGATAAACATTATCTAAGCATTAGAAAAATAAATTTGTTTGCCCAGCAGAGGTTTATGCTCTGAGTGTGTGCTCTGAAAATGTGGCTTTAATACCTGCAAGCGGCGACATCTCTCCCTCTGACTGTTGGCCAGGAAGCTGCTGAAGAGTGGAAGCTGCAGGCTGTCATGCAGCGCCAGCAGGTAGTCCTCTGTGAGCTGGAAGCGTGCTGGATACTGCGCCCACAGCTGCCACATGCAGTCCAGAAACAGCAGGAACACAGGGGCCTTTTCAAATGAAATGTTAGTGTCAAATTAAAGTTTGGAGCAAAATTAAAGCCTGCACTGCATGCATCGCTTGGTGAAAAGACTGTCCTAAACTGTACTGAGACAAATGCTGGGCTGCGTTTTTTTTCAGGAATTCAGGGAAAATATTCATTATAAACATTTTTTCAGGACTGATTATTATTATAATAATGATTGTTATTATTGTCATGACTGAAATTATTAATTATGAATTAGAAATATAATTTCACCCAGTTTTGTGATTACTTGTATTTAATCATTTTAAAACCAGACTACTCTCTTTGGTGCTGAATGCATTAGATGAATAGTTACGTCTCTCTTTTGTACCTCCTCTTTATCACAGCCACGGTGGTAGTTGGTCCGGCTGAGGAACTTGTGTCCCGCTGTGATCCACTCCTTCTGTACCAGACTCTGAAAGCCGCTCACAGTCCTGCAGTGAGGGTCACACATCACCTGTACCAGACTGCTGATCACACAGCTCAGGTCTCGATCCTCCAGCTCTGAAACAGAGCACAAACAAATGTCATCTTACAGACTACTGCCTCCAGAAACCTCCATCTGTAATGCTTTCATATGATTTCTGAGGTTTACAAAAACAAATCTAATACCACAAAATGTAATAAATGCATATTTATAAATGGATTGTTAAAGTTTTAACTTAAAAAACAGTCATTTGTTTTGCAGAAACTGTCCAGCAGCTTTAAAACTAAAGAACAGGACTGTTTTAACATCAGAAAATGGTTTAAACACTGGTTGGGGAGGTTTGACACACTGTGACAAACCTCTTACACTGTGATTTTAACACATGTGGTGAACAGGTTTAACAGTGATGGATGAGGAGTGTCAAGATCATCTGAGAAACTCATTCCTGAAGTTATCTGCAGCTTGTCAAGACCCAGAAAATGTTGATGATTACTGGAGAGCAACTGTTGGTCACGCCGAGATAAACAAATGCTTTGAGGACTAAACAATCAAAAGGGAATTTTAAGATTTGGAGGGAGGACAGATGTCACCGTTTATGAATTAAGAGAAAAAATGAACATCTGAAACATCTTTAAAGTGTAGCAAGTAGTTTCAGAGTTATGTGAATCAATCAAAACTGCACTGCAATCATAATATACGGAAAATCTGACAGTACAGTGTATTTTACATATTGGTTCTGTTACTGAAAGAACAGATGCTTTGGGTATGAAGTCATCATGTGTCAGTGAGGTTAAAGTTTAGAGACAGGTCTAATGGATGTTAATGATCAACACGACTAACCTTGAAGAACAACAGTCATGTGACCTCCTCTGAGCAAACAGGCTACCTCTGCAGCTTTTCTGAGACAGCACCTGTGGAAACAATCCCATCAAACACACAAAAGCAGGCATGCACACAGAGCAGGGTAAACACACACACACAGCACAGTGAACTAAATACTAATAAAGCAGGCAGATCCCAGGAAGTATACAGTGTATACAGAATATTCATTCATATCAGCTGTGGAGTTAACCAAGCTTTTTTGAAAAATAAGCTTTTTGGAAATCTAAATACTGCTTCATGCAGTATACATAACACACACACACACACACATATATATAGACATATACAGTTTGTGTGTGATATATATATATATATATATATATATATATATATATATATATATATATATATATACGTGTGTGTGTTATACATATATACCTGCTATAGTCGAGCCAATGTGTGCTCTCAAGTGTGGAGAGCCACTTATCATCAGGCACAGATACAGATGATGAAATGTCTGTGATAAGAGAGAGAAAGTGGCACATTTTAACCTCCAGCAGAAAACAGTCAGGAACATTCCAGCATAATACTGCAACACACAACTGAAAATGCAAAAAATGCAGGAGAAATGCAAAGAAACATCAATCTGCCCATCTCGAACCCACAGCTGTTCTGTGAGGAATGCTGCGGGGTGTGACCACAGGAAGAATTTTAGGCCCGACAAAACAACAACTCTGTTTCTCAGTAACACTAACATGTATCTATTCACACAATGAGAGCTCTTGGGCTTTGTATGTCCTCGAGCAGGTATCATCTGAGCCTCTCCACAGCAGCTGCACAAAACCCATTTAGATCAAAGACATCTGAGAAAAAAGGTTCAGTCTAAAAAAAACAAGTCATACATCACTGTTAAACTTTTGCATGCAGTGACCTACATTTCACTCTGTTCCTCACACAAACTTATCATATGACTTCAAGAGAACATTCTGCACCACAGGACATCAGCTGCATTTGTCTTTTGTTTTGCTTTTTGTCTTTTATGGAGCTTAACAGTGACTCACAGTCATTATATTCATATATTGAATGGAACACAGCAACACAGACATTTGTTCAAATATCTTATGTATTCAACAGACAAAGGAAGGTTGTGTGTTTGGAGCAACGTGAGGGTGATAACAGTTAGTTTTTGAGGCACAGCCTCAAACAGCTTAACCAGCTTAACTTCAACCAGTTATACCAACTAGATTTTACTGGTGATCAGCACCAATTAACATAAATCTCTCTGGAGCAGTCTGGAAATTCATTCTGACCTCAGCTGGTCTTTCCAGCAGGATTTTAGGCAATCGTATTGTGATTAAGTGCTTTATATGAATACAGTATTAAGATATTTCTGTCCTTGAGACAGAACTACAGAGACTGACCGCCCAGACAGAGTGTCCGGAGTCTGCTATGAGCCATCTGTATGTCTGCAGGTGACGGCATTTCCTCCCCCAGATCCACAATCACACACAGCTGCTGACTGCCGAAGAGCACCATCTCCAGATTCCTGAAGATCACAATGCAGAAGATCTCATTACTGCCTCTGTCTGGTTTAAAGAGTTAAAGTGCAAACTTTAAACCAGGCTTTTTATCCAGATCAGTGCTTCTCAACCTTTTAAACATCAAGGCTCCCTTCTTGTCTACAACAGTATTCAAAGGCCTGCCCCCCACTCACAATTTATACCCATTGAACTTTCTAGAAGCTGTATATCTATTAAAAAGTAACCAAACACCAAGTATCTTGATTTTTGTTTTTTACCTTATTTGAAAGTTTTTTTTTCCTGTCTTTTTTAAATAATTTTAAGCCATTTCAAGGCCCTCTTGAATGCTTATTGAAGCCTTTTAGCAGGCCATGGCCCTGGCTGAGAAACACTGATGTGGTCTGAAGAACCCCACAGCAAACCTGATGTCGTCCTTCTCATGATAGATGTTATTTTGGAAGCTGGACATTCGTAGTAAGTCGCTTCCCTGTGGATGCTGCCAACACCATCGCTGGGGGGAGGAATCAAATTTAAAAATTAATTAATGTAAAGTGAGCTGCAGTATAACAGGCTGACCTGGATTAAAGCAACCATTCAGTTTTAAAGTCATGCAGTGTTTGATGGTCATATGTAGAATAAACTCACTGGGATTCGTCCCTCGTTGAAGTGGGCAAATGTTTTCTTGAGTTCTGTGTCCAAAACTCTCTGAGGAACCACAATGAATCTTGGCAGGCTATAAAAACACAAAAGACGACAAAGTGAGAAGTTTTCACTTCCAACACGACTGGCCTGCGACAGGAAACCCTTTCAACAAACATGAAATTATAATTCCAGTTGTGCGGAGTTCTTCTATACATAAACCGATTTAAAGGGAAAAATTCACACAAAAATGAAACTTCTGTCATTTCCTCTCCATGTCATTCCAAACCTACTTGTTTTCATTTCTTCTGTGGAACACAAGAGGAGAAATGCTGAACAATGTTGACTGTTCTTTTATCCATACAGTGAAAGTGAATGGGGACTGAAGCTGCCAGTCTTTAATTATGGGCCAAACATCTGCTTTAATGTTCCACAGACGAAAAAACATCACAGAGGGTTTGAACAACTTGAAAGTGAGTAAATGACAAATGGAAAGGCTGAACTATTTGACAAGCATGGACTGTGTTCAGAATTAAATACTAGTGCACTTCTTGCTGTAGTATACACTAACCTGTGTTTATCCTACTGTTTTAATACAGGTATACAGGTATAAACTGTGTGTAAACCTGTGAAAATGGTTTATTACAAGAGGAATCACTATTTTCTCATGTTTGTAAGTCGGGTTGGATAAAAGCATCTGATGATCTCTACCTGGTGGACATCTCAAAGCGGTCGTTGACCGAGCTGACCCTCCAGCCGGTGGCACCTGTCCTCTCCAGCTCCTGCTCCCAGTCTGACACACACTCGAACCAGTTCATGTTCTGGTCCCGTGGCCTGTTGCTCAGGAACTGCTTCATCTCTACAGACAGTGTGGGAAGGTATTGAAGGCTGTATGTAACTCAGCTGGACTGATCTCACAGACATGATAAAGCATGAAAAGGGCTCAAAGATGATCTGCTTCATTATTCCATTATTCATCTGCTTCACTTTTTCCGCAGACCGGCCTTACCTCACACTCTATCATTTGTTTCAATGTCAGATAAACGTTGGGACTGTGCTGCTGAGGGTGAGTGTTACAGCTAAACAACTACATCTTCATATTTTTCAAATCAAAATATATCTCTCAATATTCATGCATTTACTCTGAAATAAAAAGAGAAAAATAGATTTGTAGCATGAGACTATGTTTAATGCAAATAAAATTCGGGATAAATCTAGTTTTAAACGGCATGTTTTCCTTTCACACTAAATGAACACAAGAAAAAATGGTATTTTAATCATTTTCATTGTCGTGCACTGATACAAAAACATTTCACATGATGATAACTCCCTCACCAATGCTGCCCAGCGCAGCAGTCTGGAGTGAGAGGATGGTTCCAGGTTTCAGTGGCTGGTAGGTCTTAGCAATGGTGTATGTGATCTGCACACACATTTTAGCATAGTTATGACACTTATGATCAACAACGCAACGGTTTAAAACATACACAAGTACATGAGCACAAACACTTCTAACTATGCAGGCTTGATATTCATCTAAAATGTCAAGGCAATTCAAATACGTATTTGCTGCATTCTCAGAATTGCCACAAGGGGCGCTACAATGCAGTATCTTCTAAGGTCCTGTTAAGGGAACGTTTTAGTCTACATGTTTATAGCTGCCTGAATAATAAGATATCTGGTTCCATGACAGATATTTGTAAGCATCTCTTTGGCCTTTGAAAATGTTTCTGGCCAAACGGTTTTGCTCTGGCTTCTCATGTTTTGTGTTCTTAAACTGTGTTATATTTTGACAAACCTCCACAGCTTGAGTATCCGGGGTGAGTCTGTCAAACAGGAAGCAGAAGACACGCAGGTCCCGGCAGTACAGCACCAGTTCCTCTGGGGTGAACTTCAGAGAGCAGCTGGGGGTCACCAGTTTGGTGCGAGAAGGTCCCACTGCAACAGACATGCATTTGTATGAGACAAACAAGGCCAGTGTTTCAACCAAAGCTGTGGACTCCTCATACTCAACATTTTTCAAAGCAGCCTAGTCTATTATTAAGATCTGCTGGACTGTACCATTATTGCATGACTGTATATTATCCATCTGTCTCTCAGGAAAGACCAGCTCACCTGCCACAACCTTGTCAATAGAGGCGAGAGCTACATCATGATCTCCAAGCAGCACAGGATCTGTGTTATCCTGGATGAAGAGAAAACAGAAACCATCAAGATAAATATGTCTGCACAGGATGTTAGACGAGACAGTAATTACGGACTGTCAGTCTGTTTGCAAACTTTAAGATTCACGGTAAGGTTTAATTTCATACAGTAAACAGAAGTGCCGACTTTCTCCAGAAAATCACTCACATCGGGCTTCTGGCCGTCCTGAGGCACAAATGCCACTCTGAAGTGAGTACAGAAGAGTGTTCCAGATAACCAGCCGCCTCCTTCTGTAGCTGACAGCTTCTTCCTCACCAGCACAGCTCTCTGCAGCACACACTCCCCTGAGAAATATCAAACCAATCACATGTAAGGACAATGAAACAGCACTCATGTATAAACCCATGAAATCACAGTTTTAACACAAATTTCATGTTTCCATTACGTTCTAACACAGATTAGAGGAGCATCAGGTGGTGACACAGTAAACAAAACCTGTTCCTGTGGATTTGTCTACCTCCTAAAGGGCTTGTCTACCTCTTAAAGGGCTCGTCTACCTCCTGTGGGGATCATAGATGAGAACGCTATCTTCTCATCAGTGTGATCTTCATACAGTGACAGATGCAGAGTTCTGATGCAGAGCACATGACCTACTCATCACATACTGATGTTCAGCTGGCTCATTCATCTGACCTGATTCCACAATTAAAACATCACACTTTTGAGTGGACCTTCATTAAAAATTGCATGTGTAATTTACATGACCAGCGTAAATATTTATCATGTTTTAATTAACAGCCATTATATTGTTGCTTTTTTTTAACATTGCTATATGAAATAGAAGTCATAAAAAGAAAACATTTCGAAGACCAACAGAGATTTCCTGTGTTAAATTCTCCAGTATGATTCTAGAGTTCTGTTGGCAGCTGCCAGCAAATCTCTATGTGTAAGTGTAAGCAAACAGTAACAGTGATGGTTGGTTTACCAAGAGCAGCTAAACAATGTGTGTGATCAAACTAATTCCTCTGGAAGGACACACACACACACACACACACACACACACACACACACACACACACACACACACACACACAGGAGTTAAATATAAAAGTGCACATATGCAAAGGCTCTGGTGTTGCTTGTGGTGTATGATTCTGTTCTCTTTTTCAGGGCCACAATAATAAAGAAGTAAAAACAGAGGAGAGCAGTTTTATGTGGGTGGTGCCTCAAATACACTCTCATACACTTTGTTTGCTTCTGTGGTCACTACTCAGAGCCAGTTTCCTTAATTTGATGACTTTCAGGGGCAAGCGGGATCTCAAAGCTCATGTACTAAGGCATCATGGGACACGGATGTCAGAGACGGACAGCAACAAACCACACACACTGCCTTCCAGAAGGCTTTTAAAAATGTCAGTTTGTCAAACTAAAGGATTCAAAAATCCTTTTCAGTCGTGTTGTGTTGGTTTTTAGTAGCAGCACCTTTCTTCTGATTTCAAGCACATGCCCGGTTTGTCAAGCACGGTTCTGTCAACATTTGTTTTGTAGTAAACTTCACTCTCGGTCTACAGATGTGTGCTACCAGAACCACGGCTGAGTAAAAAACAGTCCAAACTCCCTGGGTCCCCTCAAGCTGCTTTTTCCAGGTCTTATTACATGACTTCATGTCTGGGAATGCCTTGTGAAAGGAAAACTATGCAGGGGCACATATCACATTCCCAAAGTTAACCGCACGAGTCCAGAAAACAGTTGAGCACAAGTACACATCATTACAGTGGAGGTGGGCACTGATGACATCATACACTGCAGTTATATAAGGTGGGAATATTATAGGTCAATTAAAATATGTGCAATCTGGGCCACATACGTTATTTTGGGAAATCAAAACCCACATCAAGTCCAAACCTGCTGACAATAAGTGGACATGGCAACACTGGTGACAGCAAACAGCATAAAACAATCTGATCCCCAATGTTATTGTTTAGCCAATCAGAAGTCCTTAAAGGCACTTCCTGTCTGTCATCCATTGTTATCTAGCATGTTTATGAAGGGCAGAAGAGAGAGAGAGACAGAGAGACAGAGAGAGAAGGATGAAAAGATGGATGAAAGATGGTTGTACACAAAATTAAATTAAAACTGCAAAACAGCAATATCTGAACTGAAGTCACATGCTTAATTTACATACTAGGTTTCAAGAACAGTTAGGCTGTATACAGTATATACAACCTATGGCTTTCCTGCAGCAGATGCAGGAAAATATACTGAAAAAATTTGAGATACTGAAGAACAGAGGTCTCACAATCTCATGAACATCCACACCTGATGACAACACTGCATGTGTGTCCACAGGTCTGCAGCATGAAACCTTTGACCCTGAACAGTTAATCTGCCATTCCACACACCCAGCTGTTCAAACTCCAGATTCACATCAAGCAGCTGTAAACAGAGCTGTACATGATCAAACTGAGAAGCAGCCACTGTTTGGGCCCTTATTATATTACTGGGAAATACAGAAAGGTGTGTGTGCAGTGACCGTGCAAGAATAAAGAACGGCCCGTCTGTAACCAGAGTTTGTGTGTGTAGGTATTGAGGCGAGGAGATCTGTTAAAAGTCTTGGCACTGGAAAAGTTCTCTGCTCCCACAGAGGTGGTGAGTGTAAGTGCTGATATGAGAAGTGTTAAATATTAGGTTGGCCGGGTCGCACTCCGAGTCTGCCAACATTCCTGAATAAAGCTCCTGTTTAAAAACACTGCTGACACGGCATTACAGAGGGGCTGCTGGGGATCGACACGCATTCGGCACACTGAGTGACTGTTTTCTGAGGCCATTCAAACCTACAAGGTTGTGCTGGTACCGCACCACACAGCCTACAATGATCTGACCTGCTTCTCCAACTCGTGTTGAAAGACATCAACTAAAATCAGTGGCTATCTTAAAACTGCAAAGCATAACTTTAAAGGGGCAGCTGTGGCCTACTTGTCAGCAACGTTAAGAAAATAACTTCGCAAGTAACTTGCATTTTTATGTTTCAAACAGAGATGGCGATAGAAGCAAAAGTTACGAAGCGCAGCTTTAAGCATGTTTTACGTAGCGTGACAGTTTAGCTGTTTTTTCAGTAACAAGTAATTTTGTAGCTAAAGCGACACTCCACTGCTGTGGCTGTTTGACATCCAGCATCTGAAACACAGATGCAGCAGCAGGTTGTTTACTCAGACATTACCTGGTAAAGAGCAGAGGCCGAGCACATCTCTCCCTCGAGCGTGAACACTGTGACTCAACATCCTCTCCTGTAGCAGATACACAGAGACAATGAAAGCTGTTAGAGAGCATGTCAACTATAAAACCACCTACAAACAAAAGTTACCGTGAGGGGGAAAAAAGCACGTCTAAACGCTTTAACAGCTTAATGCGCTTCATAGTAGAAAATAATATGAGGTGAGAATGACGTGGATGATTAAAATATAAAAGTGTTGTGTGTAGGTTCGGGTGAAAACAGAACTGCCCTCCAACCTTCATATCCATTAAAAAAAATTTGTTTTAAAATTTGTGTTTTTCAAGATGCAGGAATTCACTTCCTGGATCTATACATGCATGTGTTTTACTCTATATAACCTGTTATCATTTTAAAATCTACTTTATAGAGTGTCAACTTCATAAGTTTTATTTCTGGCAGTGTGCAATAGACATGGTGTTATACATTTACATTTATGCATCTGGCAAATGCTTTTATCAAGTGACTTTGGATATTCATTTTCAGGATTCTTAAACTGACAGCTCAGCATTCAGTTCAGCAAAACTTCACTCCGAGGAGGAACTAATGAGCAGAAGAAAATAAAAACCCTCAGTACATTTCTGCGGAGATTTACACCAGTCAAGTCATGTGGTTCTCACCGCTACCGTGAAATCTCTTTCATTCCTTCTTTCTTCTCTGTAAAACAAAGTCCTCCCTTCCTTTGAGAAAGAACCGGCCGAGACTCATTATAGTTTCCATTGCTCATGGCTTCCCCTGGCTTCTGTGGCCAGAGAACACAATCAAGTCCAGCTCAGGGAACATACAAACCTCCTCCTCTCTGAACCAGCCAGGCCAGACGCTCAGCAACAGAATGGCCGGTGGGAACACAGTGTGTCACCACATAAACCTCACACTGTTGAGTTTATCAGTCATCAGCAAGAGGCACAACATGCTGGGCATCAATCTAAGAACTAAATGAAGCAACCAGAGGCCCGATGGGAGATTTAAAGCTGTGGCTTTAGAGAGTACAGCTATTGTTCATGGGCCTGTTATTTCTGTGCTCTATGCACTTCATTCTGCTGCTCTGGAAACGACAGGGAACAATGCAGCCAGTTCAATAAAACCTTTGAAGTTTTCATTTTGTTTATTTGAGATGTCTTAAAACAGCAGCATTATTCTCAAACTTACAGAGCTAAATCATTCCTTTGCAGCCGTGACGAGAAGAGATCATCACTGTTATCACAGTGAATGTGCAAGCAACACTTTTCTTTAGAAAACACAAAAATATAGTTGCCAAATATAGTCAGACGACAGCCATATATTCACAAACCACATCCAGGCTTCTAAACTTGATTCAGTGCCGTCATGGTCTTTATTAAAACCTCATGAAAAACAGCGTCACAGTGCTGTTTATGCTACCACTGTGTATTTAAATAAGTCACTTTCTTAGACAATCCGTCTGTAAATTCTTTATTTAAACACATCACACTGAAACCAGATCACAGGCTTCACTTCAGTAACATACACAAGAGTAATTACATGCTGCCGTGTCCCACACAAATCAAACTAAACAATGATGAATGTGATGAGATTTCTGATCCTGTGTCATTATACTGCCAGAAGTTTCCCCACAGTGGTACATTTGCTTCCATAATCTGAAGTCTGAGCCACAGGAAAACTGGTGAGGCATACTCTATATGTTAAAACTGACTACTAGGTATGTTGCCTGAAGAACTAGTTGACTAATCTGTTTAAAGGAGTAGCCCCAGATATGACACACTCACATATGATGCGTTTTTAAAACAGCAGGACGGAGCACAACAGAATGGAACACAATGCAGGGGTCTTGAGAAACGTTTTTTAAACGTTCAGATCCTCCAAAAAACAACTGAAACACAACATTAAGAAACCTACATAAATTAAACTCTTCTACATAATCAAGAAAAGTTGAACAAGCTGATTCAAAGTCTAATATTCTCTATTGAGTGAATGTGTGATGTGACAAAGGCTAAAATCATCCAGACTCACATTTAAAATTAATTTGGGAATCTAAAACTCAATGTGCCATCTGAAAGACGACTGTCATGACTGAGTAACAGGTTTAAGCCGGCTTAACGCATTTTAAATGAAAAAGACAGTGTGGCAAAGTCTGTCCACAATTCACAATCCCTTTTCCATCTGTTCTTTCATAGCACTTAAGTGAATAGTTCTGTGCTCAGATTAAGCCCCCTCTACACCCGTGGGTCAGGGTGGGCACCTGACACCGTACACACACTTTAATACTGTCTCTGCAAATTCACTTTCTGGGCAGGAAACGACCACTTCAGCAATACACACTCACTGCCCCAGCTCAATCCAAACCCAGCCAGCTCTGGGTAGGCTGTTTCCATGACAACAGCCAGATGTTGTGGACATCAGGGCCTCTGCGGTCTCCGGTGTCTGTGGTAGGAGGCATCTGCAGTGTGTTCCCTGCGACAAACAGCCGAAGAAAAGTTCAGCAGTAGAAGAGAGAAGAAGCAGAATGAACTGAAGTCAGCGTCGGTGATAAAGAAACAGCAGAGGAATGAATACTTTCACCATCATGTTGTTCTGACCCTGTATTACTTTCTTCTTCCACAAAATAAAAATAAGATACTAGGCAAAATATCGAAGCCGTTCTCTTTCAAACAATGAAAACGGACGATCAAGCCCACCATAAAAAACACCATAAAAGACGCCCATATGAGCTGTGCAGTATTCTGCACTATACACAATAAACGCAGACCTTGTATTATAATATGAAACATCATACACACACAGTGAGAAAGAACACAGGGTGGCATCTGTACACTGGAAAAACAAAAACTGAACAATAAACCTCACCACCCTGCAGATAAAACACACAGACAGTAAAGAGAAGAAAACCAGATGACATCTGAGGATGTGAGACAGGGACTGTATCCAGACATGACATAAGACAGCTGTCTGCTGTTCTGTGAACGTAAGACCACAGTAAACCGACTGCTTACAGCACTTCTGAAGACTGTTATTAAAACTCAGTTCATTTTCAGTGGAGAAACAAGCGTCACGAACACGAACTGAAGCCACTTTGCTGCAAAAACAAAGAGACTGAAACCTGCGCTAACAAACATTCATTTAGTTATTGACTGATATTGTTATATAGTTATTGATGTGTGATTATTGCAGACACCATCACTTCTCATCACCACAACAACACGTACATGTTATTAAACTGTGATACTGTTTACCTTCATGTCCGGCAGCATCTGTCTCACTTTAAAGCTGCTTTTCGAGCCTGTCAGCATCATGTCGACCCACAACTGCGAACTAGCAAGACGAGCGGCGGCTCGCAGGTGAACACTCCCCCCGCGTCAGGCGACAGAGGTCGGGTAATCTCAGCCCCGTTTGCATCGCTCGTTCAGGGGTTTGTCCGTCCATAAATGAGGAGAAATGAAGTCTCCAGAAATCACCTCAGACATTTTCTTCTGCACGGAGAAACCCGCGTCGGGTTTGTTTACGAGCCAGCAGCGCGGAGACTCTTAAAGGGCCAGTACGTGCAATTCAATCTCGAGACGCGCGCTGGGTGGATGGCATCTTTTGGGCATCTTTTGGGCATCATCGCCACCTTACTACATCATTAATGTCTGTAGTATATAGTACACAGTGCATATGCGAACTTGAAGTATAGGACATATAGTACAGAAGCGTCACATTCACTTTTCTTTTGAAAAAACAAAGGTTTGGAAAGGAGCCAACAAGGGTTCTTCACAGTAACCTTTTGGTTCCCCATTTCTTTTCAACATGTTCATGGTAGAACTTTTTTCCACTGGGGAGAAACGTCTGTGCAGCACAGAGGTTCTGTTGTGTGGTTCTGCGGGTCTTTGTGGAACCACAAAGACCCGCACTAGGTTCTTAGACTAATTCTAAGAACCTTTTTTTTGAGGATGTTCTGCTGCCCTGAAGAAGTTCAGAGGTCCAATATCCAAACGCTTGACATTTAAACCAGCGAACCAGTCAGTTTATATTCGCTCACAGATCTTGAGTTTAAACTGACATGCAAAACAAGTAACTGAGTATAACTCATGAGTTTTGCAGGCTAAAATAACATTAAAACTTGTTTTAAGTTCACAAAATACCAGTCTATGTGAAAAGTTAAGGAAAATACTGCTGGTGTATCACTATCAACTTATAATTGACAGGTAAAAATGCATTACTGACAAACTAACCTCTCTTACCTTAACATCCTTCCACAGCAGCTTCCGAACAGCAGAGACACTGACATGGACATCTGTAGATTCTGTAGATGGAGATGTATGTAAGCTACAGCGTCACGTTCAGCAGGATATGACCTGATGCTCTGAGCTCTGTGTGGAAAAGACTTCCACTTAAACCTGAGACCTGCAAATAACAACCAGTAAAAACTGATACCAAAGATGATATCAGTGTTCATATTACTAATTCATCCTCCTTGCACTTGGAATTTATCTGAACAAGAATGTACAAGCAATAACACAAATAATTGGTTACCACACCATATATGTGCACTAACATCTGGCAATTAATATTAAGTATGGTTTTCTTCTTACAATATATGAAGTGAAACCACACAAAGATGTTACTGTAAACAACAATGCAGTAAAATGACTGGTAAATCATTATAAGCAATAATTATTGCAATGAGGAAAACCATGTCCTCAAAGCAAAGTTCACCTACTGTGGTAATAAGCACACACACACAGAGAGAGAGAGAGAGAGAGAGAGAGAGAGAGAGAGAGAGAGAGAGAGAGAGAGAGAGAGAGGGGAGAGAGAGAGAGGAGAGAGAGAGAGAGAGGGAGAGGGGGGGGGAGGAGGGGGGAGAGGGAGGGGGAGGGAGGGGGAGAGACAGAGAGAATTGTGTTCACACTGTGTAGTGCTTGGACCTGTTTAAGTACAAGTTTATTGTGTTTATGTTTATTATAAATGATTATTTAATATATTGTATGATTTAAACTGCTGTGATGAAAACATGCTTGTGTGCTTGTGGTGTCAACAAGTGAAGAACACATTTGTGCAGCACTAAATTATGTCTGTAGTTTTCGACTATAAATTTAACGACTAAATAGATTGTGGATGCTGACAGAGTTTTCCAGTCATGCAAAAATGCATGATACAGCAGAATCTATGATGCATGAAATCTGTTTATCCAGCTGCTGCGTATCACTGCACAGAAGTCATAGTTTATATCGACATTTATGCCTTTGGTAATGCCACTAAGTCACTTATCAAACGTGATATTCAGTGCATTAAAGGTGTACATTATAAGTATGCTTATAAGTGTTATTAATACAACTTCACATTGAGTGAGAGTGCAAAATAACAGAACCACAACAAATAACTGTGCTTAAATACAATGAGAAATTTATTAAAACGGTGCAAAAAGAAAAAGAAATAAAACTAACATAAAAATCAGATGTTCTTTCCACCTAGATTGCACTGTCACACAGCCTGGTGTCACCCCTCAAACAAGGAGAAAAGTTCAAATAAAACAGCTGAAAAGAACCACAAATTGGCCAGAAGTAATGCACAACTATGAGCAGATAATCTGCATCTGCTAGTTCAGTACATGCAACAGTTTCAGTCTCATGCAATTTCGAATGCGCTGTTGACTGCAGCTCTGTCACACTCATGAAAACATACCATATAAAAATATCAAGCTACATCATAACAAAATGAAGCCCACTGTATTAAATAAGAGGATTTAGTGTGTCAAAACTGATGGTGGACATCACCACCATTTAAAAAAAATACTCAACACGTAATTAAGTAACTTGCTTTAAAATAGAAATTAGGAAATTTAGGGCGGCCCATCTGTTCGACATCTAGCCACATAAGAAAGAACATCCTAGTTTCAGAACGAAACATCCCAAACTTCTGAAAAATCTTACTACAAATATATAGTTTTAAATCAAACCATGGAGAAATTAGTTTGTTCACAAGAAACTCTCAAGTGTTAAGAGGTCTCTCTTGGTCAACCTACAGCAGCCAAATGGCCGACATTCTCCAAAATCTGCCTCCAATACCACTGACTTCAGCTTGGGTTACTGTCCTACAGCATACATTCGTATCTTTAGAAAACACTGTAAAACTGCTTTTGATTTACAAAAATAACTTGAACATATTTATACAACTTTTTTCTTAATACAAAAATGTTTGCAATCTTATTGAAGCCCAACACTCAGGGTGGCTTGAACGACCTTCCATTCGTTAAATAAATCGCTTCATCAGAAACTAAAGCTACGAGTGTGTTAGGAGGAGAACATAAACTCTAGTGGAGAATAGCTTGTCATTTCTGAGACAATTTCTGCTTGTTTGTGCCTCAAAGCTGCAATATTCTGCAAAAGCACAAATTATCAGACACACACACACACACACACACACACACACACACACACACACACACACACACACACACACACACACACACACACACACACACACACACACACACAGTAAACACGCACAAACACACACACACTGAATTCCTTTTCGTGAATTATCAGAGTGGAAATCTGATGTTTGGAACAATGGTATATGCGTTAAAGACAAAAAATGAATTGTTAAATTGACTTACTTGTGTTTTATATTCAGATGTGCTTGACCAAAACAAACAAATAAGAAAAGTACTTTCTAAAGCCAAAAGCAGCAGCATTTTGTCCCTTATTTACACAGTGAAATTGAAAGCTGTCAGTCTCACAAGCTGTCTTGCATTGATACAGAAACAGGCGATCGTGGACAGAAGAAAACTAAACAAGTGCGCCATCTACCTGTTACAAGAGTGAATAACGTGTCAAAATAATCTTGCTGTTTCCTAGAGAACAAAACAAAACAATCAGCACTTCAGGTTCTTATTCTGCTGCAAAACTTCACTCCGTTCAAAGTTATTATAAAATAAAGGGCTTTACTTCGCAAATGGTCAACGGGATAAAGAACTCAAAGTGGGAAATCTAGATATCAGAAGGTACCAGATGAGTTTCAAAGTATATTCAAATTTTGTTGGGATACTAGCCTCGCATATTTTAATTGTGCAGATCAGCAAGTCAGATGTTGAAGTTTCTTAAGTGAAATGGCCTTAAGCTGACACATATACAGATCTTTGCATATGACTGGTTACATTTGTTTGAGTGTTTTTGAAGCGGAGGTTCATGGAGAACACAACACCAGTTCTACAGCTACACTAACAGTAACCCACACCAGCATACTCAACAGAACATCATCCTCTTACAGTACTAGAAACCATTTCACATGAGCCGTGAGAACTGTGGCTTCAGTTTAAAGGGACAGCTCAAAAACAACACGCCGGCCTGTATTAACTCACCTTTGTGTCTTTTTAAACCTGTAAAATATTCTCTTCTGTGGAACACAAAAGGTGATTTTTTTTTCATTTTGGAGTTAATCTGTGCCTGTTTCCATTCCTATTCATATAGAAAAGAACAGCCAGGATAATCTGATTGTGTATTCCACTGAATGAAGACAATCAAACAGCTTCAGAATTTCACATGAGGGTAAATAACATTTTCATTTCATTTTGGGTGATCTGACTCTGTAACTAGCTGGCTTTAAGAGAGGCTGTACTGTCTTTAAACAGTATAAAGGTTTGTCATAAAATCTAGATGCATGCTGCATCATAAAGTAAATATACTGAGGGCCCTGCTAACATCTCTCTGCGTCCACACATACATATACTGTACTGTGAACCCAGAAGCAAACAGAAGCAGAAATAATTCAGTTCAACAAACCCCTGAGGACTGACGACTGAACTAAGACTGAAAAGGCAACTAGGAAATAAGTGAACCTGCGCATAAGAGAGAGACACCCACAGTCAAACCCTGAACTCTGCTGCTAACCCTGCCTCCAAAACTGCTGTCTGATAGCCAGACGAGAAGCACAGCAACATAACAGTCTGTCATTGTAACGTCTTAACACTTGTACACACATAACTCTGGGACATTAGAAAAGTGCTTCATTATGTGCAGGGAAGTCCAGCGGCTCCTCTGTCATAAGTAACTCTGGCGAAAATGAGATATCCAATAAAAGAGGTCCAGTCATTTTGAGAACCCCACTGTTAACCCCAAAGACACCGAGAAACACTGTTTTATTTGGTGAAGCAGTAACGTTTGAAGGAGCTTCAAAAATGTCAGAAATCGCAATTCAGCATCAGCTCTCTTTAACCTGCCAGTACCTTATTTGACTAGAGCTAATTTATTAAGACACACAATATAACACTTCAGCATAAAGACCACACAATGTACCATTTGTGAAAAACAGGCATATGCGATGCCCATCTGATGGGGTAACATTAGGATGGGACCACTGAATTTGTAAAGATCCTTTTTCTTCATTTGTTCTGAATATATTTTAAAGGTTTTGCACATTGTTTTGAATGTTTTCAACACTGGAACACAAAGAACTTTGCTTCTAATATAAACATTATGTGTGAATAGACAAAGCGAAACCTTTTGCTGTCAAGGTTGGGCTCCATGCTCTCAGAAGTTGTCTTTTGTTAGAGGAAGTAAGACACCATATTAGGAGATGTCTAATTTAAGCCAATCAGGTATGGCTTTAAAAAGGGATTCAGAATAAAGTAACAGAGCCTCATAGTAAAGCTGGTGTATGGATAACACTCATTTTCAGTTAAGTGTGTTGTTGCCTTAAAACCACAATATGGCAAGTCTTACAGATAATGCAGCGGAAACCCTACGTGATCTCATTTCTAAACGCCTATTTATACAAACGCAGCTGATGTAAATACGCATATTTTGGTTGTGCTTAACATGTATGGGGTATGTATGTGTTTGTGATGTATGATAGCACACTGTGCTTCAGTGTCTGTTGCCTGTGCTCTACATTCTTGTCACTAGAGAAAGACGAGGAGACAGGGCAACCTCGCCCCAGCAAATGTGGGCCGAGCTTAAAGCTCCTGCCTTCGAGCCACAGCAGTCCCATTTCCATGGCCAGCGAGTCTCAGTAACTCTGTTCAGCAAGGCCGATCTCGTATTAAAGCAAGATCTACGCAAACAGGATATGATGCATCTCGTGCGTCGGGCTCCAGTGAGTCCCTGAGGAGAGAGCAGAGCACATTTTTCAATCAGAACCTGTGGATGGCTGCCTCGGTTTCCCTCCTCTTTAGCTCTTCTCTGTAGCAGTACGAGCAGTAATTTCCTGTCTCTGGATGGCCGTAGAAATTGCAGGTCGGCATTCTGCATCTGCTGGACTGCAGGCTGGCCAGGCCCCCTGCGCTGCCTAAAGAATAATGTCTCACAGGCATCGGCCCACTGCGACTGTCTAAAGTAGAGCGCAAGTCCCGCAAGCCGTTCGTGTAGCCTCCTCCGCTTGGTTCAGGTGGGTAATCAGTTGGGTCATGTTCCTGGGAAAAAGACGTGAAGCAGGGAGTGATATGGGATGGGCTAGCCAAAGTGGTGGAGGGTGGGTGGTACTGGGGATGGGGAGGACCCTGTGTTAAGGGGCAGTGTCGTGGCAGCGTGGCGTAAGATGGCAGGCCGGGGTAAGATGAAGCAGAGCCTCCTGCAAGCTGTCGCCGTGTATCCATGCAGCCGTGCATGAGCAGATGCTGGGTCAGTGGGGTTGGAGATTGCTCAAGGAAGGTGGGTCTGGGGATGGGGACCACACCAGAGTACATTACTGGGTTGAAAGACGACGACTTCAAAGCGTTGAATGTAGGAGGCGAGCTGTCAGTAGATTCTTCTTTGCTTTCATAACTCCTGTAACTTAAATCAGGCCCTTCCTGTTTCAGCTGTGATGCAGAGGTTGTCACAAGCCCCCCCACTGCTTTCCGTTCAGCTTCTCTCCTCTGTTCCTGCTCGGCACGGAAACGCTCCTCTGCGTCCACCAGGTAGCGCTGGATCATCTCCTCTTGGAACGGCTGCCGGTTGCTGGTGGTGAGCGCTGCGGTAAATATGTACTTCCTTTCTCCTTGCATAGCGGATCGGAGAATGCCGAGACTCACTCTCACATCCGAGCTGTATTTAAAAGTGTCAGTTTCTGAAGAGCAGTTTCCATTTTGTCTCTCACTGTTCGAGGATGGTGAGCCTTTTCCAGAGTCCTCAGAGCCGGTCTGAATGGAGGGACAGCTGTCCTTGCTGCCCTTACGACCTCTCAGAGAGCCTTTCTTCTTCTCCTGACCCTCCTGTTTGCCTCCGCCACCACTCACATTCTTCCCTGTCATCAGGCCTCCTACATTTTTCTTCAGTTTACTGCCCAGGCTCTTGCCGAAGCTACCCAGCTTGTTGGCAACAGAGTCTGCGCGCTTCTTGTCCTTATCTTTATCTTTGTCTTTCTTGCTCTTCTCCTTGCCCAGTGTGCCAGTTGTCCCTGCTGAGCTGTTACTGGAGGAACTCGAGGAACTGGACGACCCACCACTTGTTTTTCCAGTCGTTCCACTGGTTCCGGCCGCACTGGAATCTCCGTTTCCATTGGAACTGCTGCTGACGGACTCTTTATCAGACTCTCCGGAGTCCGGTGGGGTGCGAGCATCTTCTCCTGCAGATGCGGTAGGTGATTCTGGCTGGGCCAGTGGGGCCTGCTGTGGAAGAGGACAAAAAGGTCATGCTGGAAGATGCAATACAAATGCAGGCCACACTGCAAATTGCCACAGCTGACCATACAATTACTGTTTGTTAGGTTCAGGAATATAAAATGTTAGGAGCTAAAAGTATATTTATTTAAAAAACAAACACTTTTTTCATCATAAAGCTGTTTAAAATGTGAAGTGTTCAATTACTGCACCACCAAACTGAATAGCAAAAACAAAGATTTCTTGAAACTCTCATTGTCTACCATTGTCCAGACTAAAGTCTCTGTGTAAAACACCTAAATAAAGGCATCTGTTAGCAGTCTAATCTATCACAATGGCACAGAAATGACACACTTTAACTTTAAAAACAAACCTCTGAGCTAAGTTGTGTTAGCAAAAACAATTCTTTGGATGTACTTTGGTGTAGTCAAACTAAATGGTTAGTATAGGTTTCTATACTAAACCAGTGTAATTACTCTTCATCAATCATGTTAAAGCAGGAAGCTCACCTGTACCTCACAGGGTAGAGGAAGCCAGGTCACAGTCATGTAGCTGTGCAGCAGATGCAGTTTAGCCTCCAGAGATAATGTCACACTACAACAAAAAGCAGGCAGCTCAAAGCACTGATATACACACACACGCTGCACCACTGTGCATTAACTGCCTTAATAACCAACATGGAAAATAAGCATGTCTTACAAACAATGCATACTGCATATTATACAATATTGTCACATATAAATGCAACAGTACTGCAGTGCTTCCCTAAGTAACCTGTGCTGATGGTAAAGTTAACCGTTTTAAACAGTACATTAAACTAATGTTAAACTAACATTTCTAAACTGTTAAATGCAAATGCTGTTTTGGTGGAAAAAAACTGAATAACAGATGCAATCCATCCAGCCCTGAGCTATCTGAAGACTTCTGTGTGTTCCATTTATAGCAAGTGTTTGGTGATAATCTGTATTACAGAAGGAGAGTTGCTAATCTTGAGCGCTGGTCGACGGCATAGAGTCGCAGCAGGTCCCGCAGGGCTAATACTGTCATTACGGTCCAGCATTACTGAACTCTGCTGTAATTAGTGTGAACTGAGTCATCTGGCACTACATGGTGTTGTCAAAATAACACGAATGCTTGGAAACATTCCTGTTTATAACTCATGAGCAAATTTGGTATATGGACACATGGCATTAACGGAATGTTCTGGATTTAGAAGTGAAACAAAATATGACGTGCTGTTGATAACCATTGAAAATAATATAGACTCACTCCCTCAGTGTAAAAACAAGCCTGAATCATTTTAAAAGTAATGAACTGACAAAAAAGTCTTTGCACTAAAATATTAAGACACAGTTCCAAACGTATAACCACATGAATAAAACAATAACCTTATTAATGAGACTAGTGTGAAGATGGACTTTTTTTGTACAAAGTTAAATTTAATATTTCAACTTCTGTTAGGGCTACGTAAAGCCCAAAAATGGTTAAAAGTAACTTTACAGAGAAATATCCAGTGACAGAAGATCACCTAGAACAGTGGCTCTAACACTAACAGTAGATCTAATGCTCACCATTGAGAGAACCTTACAGCTCAAATACCATATATTTTTATAAAACAAATAGTTGCAAGAGCTTTGGAACTTCTAGAATGCCTTGTCCCAATGATTTACACTGTAAATGCATTACTGCAAATGTGTTTGTTTATACAAACTGAGAGACAAATGTATTATGGGTTGTAACCAGTAACACCACAGATTCAGCTGATAGTGTAACTTGTTAATAATTCTGTACCACACAGATAAGCTGAATGAAAGCTCTACCTTGCTAACATGACATTGTCATTGTCATCTTTCCCCCATTGCCAGTCGGGTCCGGGATCCACAGCAAAGTGTAACGGCAGCATCTTATGATCCGAGTCTGTCAGCGGGATCACCACTGTGGACATTCAAACAACGATTGATGGATTTCTTAATGATCTGCATTTGTTATTTGTGTTCCTGTAGCTCAAATGGCAGAGCATTGCATTAGCAATGCAAAGGTTGTGGGTTCAATTCCCAAAGATTAAATATATTTAAATATGTACTCTGAATCACTGCAATTCGCTTTAAATAAAAGCGGCTGCCAAATGCATAAATGTAAAACGCAAATGTTATTTGGCTTTAATTATTTACAAACACAACACAATGTTCAAGCAAACCCTTGAAGACCTTTTAAGCTGGATAAAGCTGGATATTAAGATGGATAAAGTGCATAAATTAAACACTTCCTGGGACCCATAAATGATTTGCTGCATTTGAGGCTGTCTTGTATTTCATGTTTTTAGCTAAGATCAAGCAGCATGTACCATAATGAAAACAATCGAATTTGCTGTGTACAGCCCCTCCTCACCTTGTTCTTTGGAAGAGTCCTTCTGCTCCATTGAAACCAGGGCAGAGAAATGTGCCTGATCGTAGGCCAGCACGAGAGGAGAGCGATGACACTTGCTGGCTGGGACTTCCAGAGGCAGATATATCCCTCCAAATGGGATTGGTGCAAAAGCTAACAAATGACAAACTTCAGTTTTGCTTAGAAAGAAAAAACTACAAAATCATGCATTATTAAAATTTAAAGCAATATATTCCTCACTTTTTGGCATTTAACTGCAATGACATTACAATGTTAGTCTTGTAAGTTTTCCTGCTCCAAATATATATTTTTTCCAAGACCATTTTCCATCCTCTTCCTGTGCCTAATAATGAGACGATTTCCCCTTCTGCAAGAGTTCTGCATTTAAATAGCCAGTGTTGTGATTGGCTACGCTCACACAAGCAGGAGGGAGTCTAGTGAGGGGGATTCATCATGAGCGTGAGCTTGTTCCTCTTACCTTCTCCTCCAGAGTCTCGCAGCATGGTGTCGGCCACCACCACGATTGGCCTGCGGAGCACGTGGGCCAGAACAAACACGTGAAACTCCTCTAGACTCTCGTAAACGGGCTCTTCCTGCGACTCGCCACTGCACAAAACAACACATACTCACAGCGTGAGTGTTTACAACTGAAACCTCAGTTCTCTCTTCTGTGCTAAGCCTTCTGTCACATGCAGGGACTCATGTTAAAAATATTCAATAAAAACAGATCAATCAGGTTGTAACAAACCCGCTGCTGCCGTTGGTGCTGTAGTGTATTCTGGGTTCAGAAGATGCCAGCTTCAACAACTCATTCCACTCCTTCTGCCACTCTTCCTCTGTGTACACCAGCCCTGACTGCACACACACAGCCACCCACAACACACACACATCACACCCACATATACACCCACACACACAGACATCACACACCCACATATACACCCACACACACAGACATCACACCCACACACACACACACACACACACACCAGGCCTTCATTTGAGACAAATTGCATTTTGTAGTTTGATTTCCATTAAGAAGTTAGATAAATTGACTACATTTGAACACTATATTGTAGCTGTACTGTCACCGACCAATGTAAGTGGTACTCTTTAAGAGCATCTAATGAAAAGTGCTGTTCCTTTAAGAGTGCTTTTCAGAAAGAGCTGCCGTCTGTGTTCAGTCAGGAAAATAAGTTAATAAATAATAACCAAACAGTTCTCTAACCTCTTTGTTCTGCATGGTTTGTTGCCATCTCCACCTGCGCTTTAGGGCCTCTCTCTCCTGCCCATGATCCATCAGTGCATAGAGAGACTTCCTCAGCATCAGGTCTCGATCGTGGAAGCCCCACATACCTGCAGGTTTAAAAGAGCAACAGAAAAAAAATCTCTAAAAGGTGTAGATCAACCAAACATTAAAATCCAGTCAACCTTTACTCCTCCTCATGTTGTTTCAATCTTATGACTTCAGTGGACCACAAAAGGATGTGTTAGGAAGAACATTTCAAATGACAGCTAAAGTCAACATTCACTTCATCTTTGTTTTTCATACAATGAAAGTAAATAGTGACTGATACTCCATGGCCTAAAATCTCTTTATGTCCCAAAGAAGAAAGTCCTACAGGTTTGACAGAGCATGAGATTAAGTAAATGACAATTTTAAACTTTTTCTATAAACTGTCCCTTTAGATTTGTTTTAGCACAGTGGTTTATGGCCAGGACGCATTAGTGTACACACTACAAATACAATGCGTTTCTGACTGAATAGAAATGCGGTTTGAGTGATCTGATCACTAAACGTTTGGACACTGTTTACACCTGCTTTCCACTGTGAACAAATTGTCCAAGGCAGATGATAATACCAGGTGTAAAAGTGCCACTGGCCTCTTCAGCATGAAACAATATCTCCCACTCCAATGAGTTGTGCTATCCTGACCAGCATTTTTAAAACAATCTTATTGTTATTTGTAAACGACTCATAGATTCAATTGTACTCACCCAGCGAGGCTGCATGTAACAGACAGTTCCCATCTCCACTGGTAGCCAGAGGCAACAAGCCCTGACAGCCAGTTCCCAAACGAGTCCACCAGTTAAGTCGGCCTAATAAAAGAAAAGTTCATTTTGCATGAAAAGCAATCCCATAATATACTTTGACTAACTCAGTGAAAAAACCATTCTAGAAGGCAGAACCATTATTAAAACTGAATACTGGATTCAGATAAATCCTCAAACTTTCCTCAAGAAGAGAAACAGTAAACAGTGAAACTTCTGAAACAGAATGACTGACCTGCATGTTCCAGCGCCACCATCATTGACTGCTCTATGAGATCTCTCTCGATGAAGCCACGGAAGTCGTCTCGGTAGATAGTGAGATCAGGTAACTGGAAGGTGCAGAGCGGAGTGTCGAAAAGCGGCTCGTTGATGCCACCCGTATTGGACACGTGAGAACGGGCCAGAGACACGATGGTGGAGCTCGCGTGAGAGATTCCCCTCGAAAGTCGCTTCTCTGTGGCTGCTGCCATGAGACATAGTGAAATGACTGCATGTACTGGACAATGTAAAACTGGAAACTGGTTACCTATCACTTAACAGACCTATTTTTAAAACAGTGTTAGTCAGGTGACAGTGAGCGAGGCTTTACAATGACATCATATGCTTTGAGTAAATCATTTACATATATTGTGAAACACATGGTTTGAGAATTGAGGCCAGGTCGTGTACAGAAGCGTTCCAGCTCTTGTTGTACCTTGCACAACGTCATCCTGGCGATGCAGGAGTGGCCGTGCCGTTCGGGCCATCTCTTTCTCAGCTGCGGGATAATCTCTCTCTTCTGTGAAGGTGCATGACAGGTTACCTGCATGCACCTGTCTCAGCTGCTCGAAGTCGCTCAGCGCCGCGGTGAGGTCCCAGTTCTTGCCTGTGTGGAGAGTCACATTAATGAAGCATGTTCCATTGTTCATTTCATCATTGCTAAGGAGTTGATGTTACGGACAGCAAAGACACAATCTGCTACAGCTGTCTCTACAAATACTGGTCTGATTGGCGCAAGCATGCTGGGAAGTGTGTGTACTGCAGAACTGTATATTTATGACATGCTCTTATCAGCACAGTGTTGCTAGGCAACATGCGCTGGGTTTGTTAGGGCTTTACTGCACACTTTCATATAGATGCTAAAGCCGCATTGGACCTTAACCAATCAAAATTCAAGCTGCAACTGCATTTTTAAACATTATTTTAAACAAGTGTTTATCAAAAAGAAGTTACCTTATCAAATAAGCACCTTCGTATCTGTATTTAGTTTTCACTACTATAAACAATGGCAATACAATTTGCATAGTATATAAACATTACTTTACACATCTATAATCATATATTCTATACCATGATATATACCATCACAGTATTTTAAAAATTTGGTCATACAGCCCAACCCATCCCGTTACTACAAAAAACCAGACCCGTCTCTGGAGCAAAAGGTAAAACGCAAGCAGAAGAGCATGGGGGAACTGGAGAGCAGCAGCTCACCCTCAAGCAGATCTCTGGCCAGTCCAGGTTCAGCTCCAGTAGAACGGACAAAGTCGGACAGGACTGCGTCCATATCCAAAGTCATGTGATCATGAATTTACAGGGCAGAAGGGGGCATCAGAACAGAGAAAAAAACTGGAGAGCAACTCTCCTTTACAGCGAAAGCAATGCTTTGGCCACACCTAGAGAGAGAGAGATAGAAACAGAGATAGAAACAGAGATAGAGACAGAGAGAGACAGAGAGAGACAGAGAGAGAGAGAGAGAGAGAGAGAGAGAGAGAGAGAGAGAGAGAGAGAGAGAGAGAGAGAGAGAGAGAGAGAGAGAGAGAGAGAGAGAGAGAGAGAGAGAGAGAGAGAGAGAGAGAGAGAGAGAGAGAGAGAGAGAGAGAGAGAGAATCATTAGAGCCCAGTCTCAAGTTCTGGCTTACTGCATCATATTGGAGCACATTACTGGAGATCTGTTGACTCCAGCAGTCACATGTCTTCCCTGTGACCTCTGCAGTGAATCTCAGCTGAACACTTCAGTCTGCATTTACAACTCATTATAAGACGGCTAAAATCATACAGCTGCCATCAGACACATTCTAAAAACTTCATTTAAATTGACATTTAAATTCAATCATTAACAAACAAAGAAACAAACATTCAATTGCTAGTCAAAAACAGCTGCACACAAAGCTTCTTCATGAGAGGTTGCTACTTATAAGTTGGGAAATTACTGTGATTAAAATTGATGCATACTGACAAAGTGAGGGTCAGCAGAAGAGTGTAACAATGACACTACACTACCCATAATGCCTCTCTCTGCAGAGCTGCTCAGCAAATGTCTCCTTATATAAGGTTATTCAAATTTTATGGGTGATGGAAAAACTGAAGTGCTAAGTATACTGTGAACAGAATGCAAAATGAATGTAATACTTCACTTCCTATTATTACTACATACTACCTACTACAACGTATCCTGCACGTTGTACAGTAAGCTGTAAGCTCTTCAAAATTGCTGTTTAACACTGTACAGGTTTGCTAACAGACATCAGCTAGAGATGAAGACATTCTCCGGTCTGTAGTTAAACGTTTCATCACCCCTCCCTGCTGTAACAGGACTTCCTATCCATGCTGGCGCTGCATCCCTCAAATCTCTGACTCAAACTTTTCAACTAAATGCCCGTGACTCATGATTCCTGACTCCCCTCCCCACCTCAACATTCAACAAAAAGGCAGACAGCTCGCTGGGCTGCGACGGGTATAAAGGGCCTTTTCAGTGAGGCAGAGCTTGTTCTCTCTCTCTTTGATTTCGTTTGGAAACTGCAGCAGAGCGAATACAGAAACACTTGGCAAAACAACAAAAACAAGGGAAGCAACTGAACCTGGAACATTATTAAATAACACTATCTGACGATTAATACGGCAGCGGTTTAAGAATGTCTAGTTATGCATGTAGCCAAATACAGCTAATCAGACTAATCCACTGGGTGGGATAAGATTAGTGACTAAACACCCGTCCTATCAAAGTTTAAAAGAAAAATAAAGTTAAATAATGTGTTAAAGAATGACTTAATCAGTAGCTCACAGCTCTCTTTAACTCAACTAATGTCTTTCAAAGCATTAGTTAGAGTGAGTCGACAGCTTCTAATGCTCTGACACAAACAAATGCAACAGCAGGTTCAGAGCAGAAGTCCATCTCAGCAGCCAAACACTGAGAACCAGAAGCATCTAACACACAGATTTCAGAATTAGGCGTTATATACATTAGCGGGGAAAAGATTCAGGGTCACATGACTACACGTTTCTCTTTTAATCTGAAGGCGTATGCTCAAATGTTTGAAAAGAGTTTTGTAAACAAATACAATACAATACAATTTTACAATAAACTAATTTCTCAGTTCATGCTCAAAACGATCTCCTTACCCCGTTTTAAGATGGTTAGTTTATAATAACGATTAATATTTGAGCTGTTGGGTCTGATTTCCTGGGAAATGCCAGTTTGGCTTCATTTGAACATACGTAAAGAAAAGTACGTAAAGTAACCTCTAATCTTATGTTTCAAACTGAGATGGCGGTAGAGAGCCCAGTTACAGACTGCAGCTTTAAAAAATGTTTTTGAAATTTATTATTTAGACCACATAATGAATACAGCACAGATGAAAACTCCTTCAATACTGTTTAAAAGCATCCCAACTGTTCTGAAGTATTTAAGGAGACAGCTAGTGATGTAAACAAGAAGCACCCAACACCACCCAACAGATTTTTCTGCACTGGCTAGCCGGCTTTTGTTTGTTACATAACATGCGTTGCTGCAAACACGTGGGTGCTGTAAGACAGCAGGATCATAGAAACAGACACACGCGCACGAGCAGAGGTCAATGCGGCTGTGTCTGCTTTGTGCACTGGACTGACTCTAGCCCTTTAACCTGCATGACTGATGCCTGCAACTCTGTCCAGGTTAAACTACAAACAGAGAATTGCACAAAAAACAGATAAAAATATAAGGAATACTTTTAACCCTAAACACTGACCAAAGCGAATGTCATCTGGGTAAACAATATAAAGGTGGATCACAGGCCTAAAAAGGTAAAAAAAAAAAAAACATTTTTTTTTTAACATCGATATAAAGAGATATATAAACATATCTCTGCTTTACTGTAAAACAGCTTTACAACATAAGCTGAGCCTAAGTGGGTTATTAAAGGTGACCAGAGAGAGATAGTGAGAGAGGCTGCTTGTCAATCACAAGTGTGGCTGAGAGCTTGACTCACAGCTGACAGCTGAAAGTTGTCGTGTCACACCTGGTTGTCGTGTCACACACTGTGTGAGAGTGACAAGTCACTCGTCTGTCTGCACTGAAAACAGAATCTTGAGAAGCACAGAAAACAAAAAACATCTTTGATGTCTAACATTGAAGTGTGCAATTTGTGCCCTACTAGCAACACTAAACTGAATTATAAATATAATAAAAAAAGACAAATTCAATACAAAAAGAGTCTACAGTTTTCATACAAACAGACTGCAATACCGTTTGATGCTGCTGGAGGTACAGGTAACACGCTTCATTTCATACATATGTGAGGAGTGACATTTTGGAGAACAGAAATATTACTAATAACAATACTCAGCAATGAATGGTTAAAAGTTGTTTTGTTCTGGTTATATAACAATATTGTATATCTCATAATGCACAAAATAATGCAAATCAACAGCTGAGCAATAATCAAGCTCTCAGTTTCTGAATGTGAAAGTGACATAATGTCACGTATATAATACATGTAATACATGTAAGAGCATATAATACAATATAATACATGTAAGAGCATCAGTTACATATGTCACTGAATCCATGCTCACGATACTCCTGCCTGCTGCTCCTGCCACTGCAAACACACTGTGAAACAAGAGACACTAAACTGGGACATGAGCTAATACCCAGTACTGGCCGAAATTACTATTTATTCCTCTATATGTAACTATTAATAAATAACTATAAATAACTATTTAGCCCAGGAACGTCCAAGTGCTGCAGTAACTCCACTAGAGTCCACTGTACAATATATTAGCAATGATTTTGCTGGGAAAACTAAAGTAGATTCATGCTAAGACAGAGACGTTTTAATAGCACCTCTAATTTGTTTCTGTAGCTCAACTGGTAGAGCATTGCATTAGCAGCTCAAAGGTTGTGGCTTCAATTCCCAGGGAACACATGTATTGATAAACTGTATAGCTTGAACGCACTGTTATCTTTGGATAAAAGCGTCTGCCAAATGCATAAATGTAAATTAAACTTCAGAAGTAAAAGCAGGTGTTAGCGGTAATACGTTTTGCTGTAATGAAACAGTATTTAGAGCACAAATCAAATAGCAATAAGAACTGATGAGCCCAGCCAAATGAACTGCAGAATGCTGCTGTAATGCTGTTACTGCAGACATGCGATGCACGGTGTTATTACATAACATCACTGCTGGCAGAGCTGGTGTGCTCTCAAAACCTATTTTGCAGCCTATCACTTCCACACAGCCACAGTGCTACAGAGAAGACACATGTGAAGACAGGACAGTATCTGAGCACTGCAGCTAATGGTCTCAGGGGGCAGGGATGGGATGCTCTCAGGACAGTAAAACTATTCACCGCTGAGGGACTGCACCACAGATATCTGCTCTTCAGCCTCCTGTCCTGCCCTCATTAAAAAGTCATTAGCGCAGCACCAAACCGATTGTTCGAGCCACTGTTCTTTGATTCATTTGCAGTTTAACAATCGTGCTAAACAATAAGACATAACCCCACTACTTATGAATGCTATCAATTAGCTTCACCTCTTCATGTAAATTTTACACTTAGACAAAAGCTGTTAAAAGACAAGAATGCCTATATAATTTTTTTTCCACACAAACTTCATGTAGCCATTAGCGTGTCTAAAATCTGTTGACCAAATTATTTTAATGCCAGTTCATAAACGGGTCAAAAGCAGTGTGACAAGCAGAAGAACTCTTCTTCACCTCTAAAAATAGACACATAATCATAGTCCAACAAAACAAAATACAAAGTGAAGTCTGCAGAGCAGACAGCTGTGAGAGGGGAAGCAGGAGAAAGAAATCTGGCAAAACCTGCGCTGTGAGTACCACAGAACACAACGGCCTTCACTGATAAGATGGAGAAGACTTTCACAATGAGACTTGACTGCAGCCAGTTATTATAACCAAGAACTTCAACATAACTCTTAACACGACTGTCTCAAGAACTATGAGCATATCATTACAATGACCTCTGTGGGTAACAGCAGGTTTATTTCACAGTTCAACACATTGAGGAATGTTGACACCCATCGCTTGAAAGGTCCTTAATACTCCAGTTACTCCAGTTAGGATCCGTTTACACCTTTGTACTTTACCAAAGATTTCATTAAGATGTTTGCTTTTCTGTTAAAGCCATCCGGCAAACCTTTGTGTTAGAGCAGCAGATGACTGACAGACGAGCAGGTGATCATCTGCTGTTGTACCTTCTGAGCACCTGAAACAGAGGTTACAACTGCATGTAAACAAGGCCTTTCACACTACTCTTCCAGAAAACACATGAAATGGGGTGGGGGGGGGTCAGATTGGTCCTGTTTTTTGTCCAAGACTTTTTGTGTTTAAGACAGATGGAGGAAACAAACTGTGTGTGTTTATACTGTAAATACAATTAGCCAGAGACTGAGCTAGAACATTTACACAAGGCAGCAACTTTTAAACATTAGAAGTGACTTTATCTGTACTTGTGTGGCTTACTTTATAGCATTATAATACAAATCTAAAAGCTATATCATTAAGTCTGGCAGATTTTTGCAGAATTTGAAGGCACTCACTGCATAGCACTCTGCTCCTTTTTACAAATATTTTGGCTAATCTGATGGTTCTTTCAGCTACCAGTAAAGATGCAGCACTGCCAGCTTCATTTTTAAATCCAAAGAATCCAAATATGCATAATTTCCCACCAAAATTAGCAAAGAAAATCGACAGATTTCATGTGGGTCTGTCTACCAGTAGCACAATGGCAATTCGGTTTACTGACTGATGTGCTGGAAAAGAAGTTAATAACAAAAATAAAGAAAAACAAGAGTTGTTTGCCATTGACAATAGCAAACAATCCGTCATGGTTTTTACAGTGTAGTGGATCTATGCCAATCTAAACTAAACATGCTGTGGACGAGGAGGAGCACAGTACCATTCCATCCCCGATTCACAAACAAGCCTTAGAAAACAGGTCGTCTGGACAGGCAAAGTGCAAAATCACGTCCGACAGCTTTTGTCATCTGGAAAATGTGCAATGGCCAGTGTGCCAGAGAAAACTAGCTGCGACTTCTACAAAGGTTAACAAAATGACGTTGTTGTATCTACTCTGAGGCTGTTATGCATTTCACATTTAGGTGGCAGGGTGTGGTTTGTGTTTTGATTTTTCTTAAAGGCGTATGTGACATTTCATTAAGTTTTTTCTAGCGCTGCTGCTTGCTTTTATCAAGAAACAGAAGTCTAACATAACCACCAGCTAACACAAAAATGTCAACGTTTTAATTCTTGCTTTATTCTTTAAAGCTACAACCTGTAACTTTTGCCTCTCAGTTGCCATCTCTTTGAAACATAAAATTGCATGTTACTTTATGTAGTTTTCATTATGCATGTTGAAGCCAAACTGACATTTCCCTGGAAATGTAACCTGACTGCTCATATTATAAATCATTATTACAAACTTACCATTGAGAATCGCGGCAAGGTAAGGAAAATATTTTAAACACTCATCTGTAATGTTCTTTTTTTTTTAAAAGTTACGAATTGCCGCTTTGAATAAAGTGCTTCAAACAAACCAATTTAAGCCAGTACACTTCATCAATAGCAAGAGTAATATTCCTTTCAGAACATACAAAATGGACATTCAAGAAAAACGTTCACACAATCCACTGAAGCTAAAGTACATTGAGCAGCTCAACACGCATTATCCACAGCCTAAGGCAGCTACCGCTCATGTGAATCCCCACGTGCTGCACGTTCCACAGCCAGGCATCTTTGCGTCAACCCTGTGATGTCATCCCAGGTGAAAGACTCGTCTTCTGCTTCTCACGGATAGGATTACAGCTGCTCAGGATCAAGACTGTTGTTCAGGACATGAGGAATGAGCCATGTGATCGACACACTTTCACACCAGGCACTGGGCCAGTGACAGCCACAGCCTTGATGGCTCGGGTACGATCACTGTTCTCTGGCCACTGTTTAAGTCTGTGGGTTATGCTTTTGGAAACTGTTGCAGCACAGTATTTTCAGTGGGGCACTGAAGAACAGCGGTTTCTAACAGAATGCTATGTGAAGTTGATGCATAGGTCTGGGGCTGGGAGGTACACTGCTCACGGGACTCTCAAGGGTAATGAATCAAATCTTGGGCACTAGCTGTTGTCACATGGCCCTTTAGGGAAATAAGGAGGACAGTCAGTTTCTAGCAGCTCTGTAGCACTGTAGGAAAGTGGATCAAACAGGGTCTGCATTTTAAAACTTCTTGGTTTTCTTGTAATCTGTGTTCAAGTAGTCACTTAACAGCCACATTTTTTCAAAGAAATTTCACCAGCACTAATTACAGGCTAAATCCCCCAGGAATAACATCACCAAGTGTTCTTCTTAAAGACACATGGCTCTCTCCCTCAAGCCTCAAACCAGCTACCAGGTTGCCAGTGCTGTGCTTCAGCCAGGAGGAAAAAATTAACTTGGTCATCGGTTTGGTGATGTCTAGGTTAAATGTGTTTAGTTCAAGCACAAGGTGTGCTCAAAGACAACCAAATGCAATTAAAACATCTAGATTTAAACATCTAAAACGCTACTAAAAAGCACCATTCATATCAGTTTAATAAGCTGTCTGTGTTTGTTGGGGCAGATGACCGCTGTGGGAGCATTTTAGCTCTGTAGATAACACTGTAAGTGATATATAGAGTTTCTGTCCCACCTGCTCTCATTTACCAGCTGTTTTCAGGCTAACTGCAGATGGGACTGCACTTAAATTTTAATAACTAACAAGTACCAGAGGCAGGTTTTTAGCTGACACTTACTTTCCAATTAGCTAAATAAGGTAATAGCAAAAATAAGTAAATACATTTGAAGACACAGAAATACAAGATGGTGTGAAGCTCAGAACATAAACAACAGTTATCAGGTAAAGTTAGGCCAGTATCTAAATCAACACCCAACAACAAATCTGTGAAGAATTCAGTATTACTGTTAACTGGAGACTTTTAAGGAACACACACACACACAGACTAACTAGTAATTCAGGATCTGACTGTTCTGGCAAGCCGGCCCAAAATAAACAGTGAGAGTGAAGAAGTCTGATTAAGTTCTTGATAAACGATGCTGTCTTTACATAAACATACACAGATTATATAATTTACAAGCATGTTTAATCATCCCACCACTTTCTTTTCTCTAAACTACTTAAGCAGTTATTTAAAGTACCCCAAAACCATCTCAGCTGAAAGAGCATTTTAATAATTCGAGAGAATATTGAATATGAAGAAGCATGAATATGAAGTGGTGTAACTAACTCCAGAGAACAGTTCTCTCTACTGTTTCAGGTGTTCTCTCTACTGTTTCAGGTGTTCTCTCTACTGTTTCAGGTGTTCTCTCTACTGTTTCAGGTGTTCTCTCTACTGTTTCAGGTGTTCTCTCTACTGTTTCAGGTGTTCTCTCTACTGTTTCAGGTGTTCTCTCTACTGTTTCAGGTGTTCTCTCTACTGTTTCAGGTGTTCTCTCTACTGTTTCAGGTGTTCTCTCTACTGTTTCAGGTGTTCTCTCTACTGTTTCAGGTGTTCTGTAAATAGAGGATGACTCTACTGTGTGGCTCGTGACCCTATGCAACAGGCTAAAGTCAGGTAAAAACAAGCAAAACGAAAAAAAACAGCCCTAATCTTAAGCAGTCTATTCAATAGGCATTAAGGCCTGTTTAGGGCTAAATCTGAGATCAACACACGATTTGCTTTTAAACCAGTATACGCAGCCTTTCATTCACACTGTCCAATGTACAGCAGGCCAACTTATTTTTGTAAGGAATGCTTAATAGCTACAAAATGAATCTGTGTTTAAACTTTGAAGGCCTGTGATCGTGAGTCCACACGGGAGAAAAAACAAGCCCCAACCGCCTTCAAAAATAAGACTTTGTTTGCACGTCCTACTTTCATGTTTAGGGATGGCTGGCTTCACTGAACAACAACCTGACAAAAGAGCTTGTAAACACAGAGCTGAATAATTCAGGGCTGTGTGTAACCATACCCACACATTGTAGGAATCCAAGCCATGGTGGCAAGTGCACACAGCTTTCATTTTAAGCGTGTAATGAATGTTCCACACTCTGTTACCTCCAAAAGCTCTGTCAAATTCTCCATCACCAGCATTTAAAGGGACATCAGAACAACACAAAGCAGGACTGGAATGGAAAAAGCCTGGATTATGAGCATAAATTCTGCAACAAACAGTGACTACCACGTTTGCTTCTGATACAAACGTAGGCCACTGGAAATACTGCATTTCAATTAGGACAAAATTTTGAGTGTAATTACATCAGTTCAGTTGTCACTGGGTGGATGCTGTAACACGATTAACCTAATGATAAATTAATCCAGCTTAACTTTCACTTTTCAGCCAAAAACTCATCATAAGACTAACCCAAGACATGTATACACAAATACCAGAGTCCACTGCTAATTCAATTCAGTGTGTAAATATATAATAACTCAATTCCAGTCCCCTGAATAACACGCATATTATACTGTATGAAGCACAGTAAATAACCTATAATATAGTATCTTAAACACATATTACACAACACAGAAGCCCAATACATGTATAATAATCAAAGTAATGCATTGACAGTCAAAACGATGTTTCAATCAAATACACAGAGTATGCAGCCTAAACTAAAGTATGTATGCAACTAAACCATATGTAACATAACTACCCATTAACACCAGTGATGTATAGTCACTGGGCTGACCGGACTATGGGCAGATATAACAGCCCAGCGCACACTGTCGTCTAATGCTTTCACTGTTTATCATTTATCCGCTCTCGGACGGGTCAGTTAGCTGCTCGGCTAGCGGACACTGAGGGTCTTTAAAGTGACTGCTGGCTCGCAAAGTGAGCATCAAGTTTCGTCACAGGCCATTTTGTTCGCTTTTCCGGACTTCTGGTGAACTTGTTCGGTCTGCACGGCTGTTGGTTTGTCCAGTTTCAGCTGATAAAGGGCGGTCAAGCCTTCGCTCGCCGGCCCCTCAGAGTCCAGCTCCAAACACAACACAACGGGCAACTTTCTAGGGTTTACTTCGGCTCAGCTGTGCCCTGAACAGCCGCGGTGCTGTCGCACCACAGATGTGGCCGAAGTAACGGACCCGTTCGTCTCCGGGACCTGAAGTGCCGCAGACGTTTCGTAACGACCCGGTTCCGTTACACAACGCTCGGGAGGGTTTCTCGGGCTCGCGCGGCTAAAGCTAACGCAGTTACGCGCTTACCTCGAGCGGCCTCGCGGAATTTCTCTCCCATTTCCGTCACTCTTCTCGGGCAGAAAAGCACCGCGGGCTCGGCCGTCCTCCGGGTCGTTTGTGGTTCAGTTCGCGTTAATGGTTTCTCGTCTTGTGGAGACTTCACGACTAAATCGCATTCCTGCTCCCACAACAACAACAATGTCAACCGAGGCGCGTACAAATCCGCCCATCTGAAGCGAACGCTACAGGCCGTGCGGACCAATCAGAACGAGCGTTGATTTTGACAGACACGCGGCTGAGCCAATGACAGTGGGCGTGTCGTGTTGGGCTCGGCCTTTGGGCAGATAAGGGCAAATGTGAGTTGAGAGTTGGGGCTCAGTGCTCCACGCTGATTGGATAACCACAGAGTACATGGTGGCCGTCGGTTCGAGGAGCCTATGAACGAATAGCTGACCTGAGTGGGGGGGTGGGGTGACTTGGTCATGACGTCATGTGCTGTTGCTGGTAAAATGACGTCAGCATCAGGTGCACGGTTTGTCAGCATGACCTCAGCTTGGAGTATTTAATGTAAAGTTATGAGTTCAGGCTGTGTAGAAGATCCTTTTTCTGATGCTCTGTATTATAAATGCACATTTATAACTGGCAAGTGCATTCAAGCTTCACATTTTTTGGTTACGCACATTCCCTTGGAAACAGAGCCTGACCCTGAAAAGAGCTTTTAAGGCCTCCATTAGCTATTTCTGTTCAAAACTCACTTTTCTACAGTTAATCACTAAGGTTTAATTACTCAGCATTGAGTGCAGCAGTTACATCAGATTAGGCATTCTTCACACTTGATTCATTGCAAATTCAACTAACACATTTAAAAAACAATAAGGAAGCAACAATGTTTGACTAAGATGTGTGCAAAACAGTGACAAAACATGTCACATTCACTGCATAGAAGTTTAAGATAAAGATTTAATAGTGATAAATGTTTTATCAGCAAGATGGGATCTTGCTAAAAAAATTAACATATTAAATGCTAGTGTTTTTTTTAGGTTAGGTTTTGGACTAACCAATGAAAATTAATCTGTAAGGAACCCCCAGCACATAACCTGCACCAGGCAAAAGACTAACACAAAAGCAAAGAAGGACCAGTGATGTTAATCCAAATTAATTTATTGGAAACATACAAATAACCTATCTTAAACAGATTTCACTAGTTGAATTACACGTACTGCCACTGTACAAAACAAGACTTGAAAATAGCTACAGCTTTAACATACTTCAGCAATTTCTGTCATTCCTTCAGACAATTGCTGAGTTAATAGTTAAGACAAAAAAAAATGAATAAAATCCTTATTTAGAGAGGTACAAGCACTCCAATATGAACCCAAACTGCACCACAAGCTGGGAAACAGACACTGAAGGCAAATCTGGGAAAAATCAACGGCGTCTTCTGTCAGGACTCCTGCTGCGCCTTCTGCCACCCCTACAGAGAAACAGTTTAATCAGTTCAATTCAATTTAACAGAATCAGTTCATTAGTCATGTTTTATTAGCACCTGTATGAAACAGACAGTGTGTGGAGCTTCAGTTTAACAGGATAAGACTGACTTACCGTCTCTTGCTCTTAGGGGGCCCCCTCACAAAGCACCAGTCAACACTGATTGGTTGCCCCATGAGTTCCTGACCATTCAGTCCCTCCATTGCTGCCTGGGCCTCTTTGTATGTCTCATACTCCACCAGTGCATAGCCCTGAGAAAACAGTCTCATTATATGCCAGAGTACTGTTTCAAAAACCTTCACGAGAACCACCGTCTTAACATTGTTTTATTTTACATCAGAACATGGCAGATTAAATACCTATGTATTAGGACAAAAGAAAACAATCTACTCACTGTTCTGACAACACAGGGTTTAAAAAAGGACATAAATACTCAAAAGTGACAGCTCAGTAGTTATGAAAATACAACCATGATTTGATTTTTCCTTGACGTTCTGTGGCAGCTAACACCATTGTATAAAACCAGTTTAGTAGCTGGTTATGGCAACACTGTACACTTCCTTTTCTGGACCTGCTCCATTTTTTAAATAATCCTAATCCAAAATATTTGTAAAATTCTGTTCCATTCCAACAGTTCTTGAACACCAGCATTCCTTGTTTCTACTTAGTCATTACACACACCCAATGTAAAAGCTGAATGTTAATCGGTTTACAATGAAAAATTTAAAAGTGTGAAACAGACCACAATGTACTAGACACCCTTTATACAGGGACTGCAACAGTACACTGCCAAAAATATATAAAAATGATACACCTAAAGATATCCGATCATAGAAAAACAGTTTTGTACAGTCAAACTACTGTAAGATCTGATCAGAAATATCTAAGAAGTAAAATTAACTGTTTTCAAAGTTCTTTCTTTTTAAAACACTGCCATCTGGTGGACAAATTTAAGCACATTCAGGATTCAGTCAACAAGATAAACAACAGAAGAATGAAAGCACTCTTGCATAAGCTACAAACACTATTTGATTTGAAATAGTTTATATATATATATATAGAAGAGAGACCTTTCATGTCAACATAAAACAGTACAGTAAACAATATTATGTTCTCCAGTGAAAGACTGTCCACTAACCTTAAGATAACCTGTTCTTCTGTCCAAATTCAAATGCACGTTCTTGATTTCTCCAAACTCTGCAAACTTGTCATGGACGTCCTCTTCAGTGGCCTCCTCATGCACACCAGTCACAAAAAGAATCCATCCTTCAACAGCTGCAGTAACACCAAAACTTTGTTTAACTGTTGTTTCCATTTTCTTCAAGGATATTTGAAACTTTGCTGCACTTCAGAGTTAAAGAGTCGCAATAGATATACATCAAAATGTGTTGTCTACAGTGCTGTATAATACACTCACATCTCTGTGGACCAGGCTCATCTCCATCCTGTTCTACTGTATCATAGTCCTCTCTGACTCTGTTTCTTGCTCCTTCCTCTGTGAAATACAACAGCAGCACCATTACATCATGATCTCTGAGCTGGAAAACACAACAGCGGGGAAAGACTGAAGATGAGATGACTTACCTGAGCCAAACCCACGACCTTTCCTCTTCTTGGCTTTCTCTTTTAACTTGTGGATGCTCTCTGTAGGTTGAAACAGTAAAACGAGTCAGTCTCACACCGAGTTAAATTAACAAAGAAATGCAAACATCAAGAGGCAAATGTTAAGCCCATGATACAATCTGAGGCCCTCCTAACACACCTTTATCATATTTTAATCAATAAAGAGTAAAGCTCTTTTTGTGAGTCTTAAAACATGTTTGCATTTACAAATCCCAGTGTAAACTAAACCCAAAACTAAATCATGAAACAAAGAGATGAAACGCGACAGCGCGAGGCGTTTGAATCGGCTATTAGCACGCGTGCTAACTGCGCCAGGCCTGCGGACGGGGGAAACGCGACCATTGCTCACTTCTAACACTCACTCACTGACATTACAGCGTTTTAAATTAATGCGACTACTTTTGAGGGTTACGGTGTTTATAAATATTATACCATCGCCATCCTCGTCCATAGGAAAGTCTTCAGCTCCCGCTTCATGAAGATCCAACACGTCCGCCATGATGCCCGTGGGTGAGTGCGCTGCTCTGCGCATGCGCGAAACACGCAGCGCGGCGGGCGTTCTTCCTCGTCTGTTAGTTTGTCCACGTCACGGGCTATAAAATACTTCTAATATAAATATCAAATCTAATATAAACTAATTTGTTTTTGCCATATGTTATTTATGTATGTATATAATGGGTATTTGTTTATACATATATGGATTCTAAGGTTAGATAAGCTTAATAGATAAGCTTCTTTCTGCTGAAATTAAATATATATATATATATATATATATTTCTCTCCTTAAGCTGTGCTCCAAACTGTTATACCTAATATAACAAAATGTAATTTCCCACAGTTATTGTTGTGCATGTGATAAATCAGCTTTTTACATTTTACATTAGATTACAAATCATTACCTGCTTTAGAAGTATCAATGTGCCAGGCCTTAAAAAAGCTGATGACAAGTAATTGTAAATTACGACTATATTCAAGGAATAACTTTGTACTTTTTTAAAAGACCCACTCCAAAATGACCAGTAATACAGTGTAAAGATCAAAGTTTGCTCCTAACATTGAACTCCAGTGATCTCTTTATTAGGTAAGATAACCAGGAATATCTGAGCACAGATACTGTCCCCTTTTCCCAAGCTCAGATAAACTCAATTAGTTTTTGATAGAATATTGTGCTGAGGTGCTCGGTGTTGATGTGTAACCGTCATATAGCCACATTGTGCCCCCAGTTTAAGTATATGAGTGAAAATACTGTAAAGCGTGTGCATAGGAAGTTTATTATGTCATGATAAAACAAGACAATAGGCCACATACTGTACATATAGGCATTCCACATCAACAGTCAAACAAGAACATCTAAAATATTAAATAACAGTTTTTCTGTGTTCTATAAACACAATTCTTCATTCAAAGTATTGTATAAAATTGTATATACTAATACTAATACTAAATGTTGTGTTTGTAATTCTTGATATGCACCTACAGGGTTTATGTGCAGAACATGAAAGTCATTCCTCATCACGTATGAAGGTGATGTCATATGTGACAACACAAATGTACCAATTAAGCACAAAAACAGAGAAAGAGATTACGGGTGAACTTTGAGTCTGTCACTTGAGTGTCAGGTAAAGCCTAAAGGTTCAGCGTGTGGAGATGATTTCATCAACACTGGTCACCCTTTGAACTCTTGGTCCAGGACTATATAAACCCATGACTCCTCTGAGAAGCCACCATCTGATCTAGGAGCTTCAGGACTTACGGTAAGCCTTCAGATGAATTATTGTGATAATTCTGTCATTTTAGGGAGAAATCTGTTTTTGACCACATAATAAAAACACAGTATTGATAAATAAACTTGCAAAACATGGATTGTAAACTAACATATAATTATTGTCTACACAGGCAAGTGTCATCCGACTGCAAACATGAAATTCTCTCTCATCGCAGTTCTTGTTGTTGCTCTGGCCATTGGTAAGATTTACACTATGATGTTAACCTGTGATGATCTCATAACATGTTGTATTTTTGTGTCTGGAACATGGCAACATTTTGTCTTTATAATGTATTTACTGTAACATAACAAAGTGCCTTTAGGAAACTTAAGAGTCAGATATAAAATGTTTCACTTGATTAAGTTTGAGTGTATGAGAGTAAAAGCCATCTGAGATGTAAGACTGTATTGATCAAACATCTTTGGTCCTGGTTCAGGTTCTGAGTCAGTATCTCTGGTCAAGAGAGAAGTTCCTGCAGAACTTGAGAACATCGCCAAGTATTTCCAGAGCCTTGTGGATGCTCTGAAGGCTCCTGAGATGGCCGACAAGGCCAAGTAAGTCCATGAGCTTCATCACCGTCATGAATCATGTGGTGGAACTTGACCTGTGAATCTAAAAGGCTAATGATGAAAATGATTCATTTGAATTAACACCGATTCATTCTCTCTGTTGAAGAGCTTACCTTGAGGAGAGCAGAGCCCAGTTCCAGCCCATGGTTGAGAAGCTCCAGGAGCAGCTGAAGCCTCTCTCCAGCAACATTGAAGATCACATCAAGCCACTGGCCGCCTCCGTCCAGGCTCAGGTCGCCCCTCTGACTGACATGGTCCAGACTCAAGTTGAAGACATGCTAAAGTTTGTGTCTGAGAAGACCAAAGCCATCCTGCCGCCCCAGTAAACAGGAAGCAGCGTTCTTTAGTTTCCTTCTTGAATGTGATCTGTTCATATGTATGTTTGAAATAATAAACAGGCTTGAATGTTGACATCTTGTTGCTGGCTGGTTATTTAAAGAATTATCTACATCTTTTAAAATCATTGTTTATCTTTAAACAAAGAGATAACTGAGGTCTGTGTGCGTGCCAAGTTGCATGCTTATTTAGAGCTCTTTATTAAGTGCATGATCAATGCATCCCTAGAATTATAGCATATATAGAAAAAATAAAATGTTTTATAAAACCACAATCCTAAATGAAATAGCAACAACAAGAGGCTGTAATGAGGATTTTCTGTCATTTTAATTTACCCGCTTGAATTGTTTTTATATTCCAAAAACAATGAGATGATAAAACTAAAACAAGTTTATTACAACAAAACAATACCTCCAAGAACTTGTGTTTGTGTAGTGTCATGCCCCTGCTCTCCTTTTAATATTACTGCAGTTAAATATTTTATGCGTGTCAAAATCAGGTTCGAAATAATCAAAAGACAGCTACATCACAGTAACACATCCAGAATTACTGACACAATTGAAGATGAAAGCAATAATAAACATGTTTGTTAAAAAAAAACAGATTTACTGTATATCATTCCACGTGTATTGGAATCAGGAATTTCAAGTGTTTTAGTAGCAGGGACCTCTAAATATCTGAAGCAAGAAAGACCCTCCTCTTCAATATATAATGCAACAGTATGTTTTCATGTATCTAATCATTTATACAGTGTTAGAAAAACAGCAAGTGTGGGACTGTAAGGACAACTTGTGGTTTAAATAATCGCCTTTTATTCATCATTACAATAAAACCAAAGAAATGATTAAATTATCACCTTGAAAGAATGTGTGAGTAAGTTAAAAAGGACAATGACATGAAACTCCTCGTCAGAAAGACAGAACACAAATACAAACGGTTTCTGAATGTACAGCATTTACATGGCAAAAAGAAGAGACGGAGAGATTAGAACAAATAAAAATACTTTCTTCATGAAACATTGTTTTTTCCCTTAAATCTTCTGCAGACCACCATGGGGCTTCCAAGACTGCAGTTCAAAACTCATTGAAACAACCACACAAACAAAGAAAGGTCTATTTAAATCAAATGTCAACGCAATCCTTTCAGATTCATTCAGACACCTTGTCAGCAGAGGGCAGTGTGAATAAATACATTTTGGTTTTCTTATTAATTTTTGCATGCATAGAAGACCATGTGTCTTCTGCAGTGTCGGCAATTAGAAAATGATGAAGTCATCAGAAGACTGAAAAGCTACAGAAATGTAGCAATTAAGCACAAAACAGATTAGTTTTGAACTTTGAGTCTGTCACTAGAGTGTCAGGTAAAGGTTCAGTGTGTGGAGATGATTTCATCAACTGGTCACCCTTTGAACGGGTGGAATCTTATTCATTCAGGAACTATAAAAGCTTACAGATCTTCAACAGAAGAACCTCCTCAGATCTCAGAACTTCTGATTTTCAGGTAAGTCTACAGATACATTATTGCTTGTTAATGAAACAAAATGGAGAAAAACGTTTTTATTTGAGAAATGAAAAATGTTTAGTGTAATGCATTAGTTTAAATATTAGTTATAATAGTCTAAAATATAATTATGGTCTCTGTCTACACAGGCAAGTGTCACCCGACTGCAAACATGAAATTCTCTCTCATCGCAGTTCTTGTTGTTGCTCTGGCCATTGGTAAGATTTACACTATGATGTTAACCTGTGATGATCTCATAACATGTTGTATTTTTGTGTCTGGAACATGGCAACATTTTGTCTTTATAATGTATTTACTGTAACATAACAAAGTGCCTTTAGGAAACTTAAGAGTCAGATATAAAATGTTTCACTTGATTAAGTTTGAGTGTATGAGAGTAAAAGCCATCTGAGATGTAAGACTGTATTGATCAAACATCTTTGCTCCTGTTTCAGGTTCTGAGTCAGTATCTCTGGTCAAGAGAGAAGTTCCTGCAGAACTTGAGAACATCGCCAAGTATTTCCAGAGCCTTGTGGATGCTCTGAAGGCTCCTGAGATGGCCGACAGGGCCAAGTAAGTCCATGAGCTTCATCACCATCATGAATCATGTGGTGGAACTTGACCTGTGAATCTAAAAGGCTAATGATGAAAATGATTCATTTGAATTAACACCGATTCATTCTCTGTGTTGAAGAGCTTACCTTGAGGAGAGCAGAGCCCAGTTCCAGCCCATGGTTGAGAAGCTCCAGGAGCAGCTGAAGCCTCTCTCCAGCAACATTGAAGATCACATCAAGCCACTGGCCGCCTCCGTCCAGGCTCAGGTTGCCCCTCTGACTGACATGGTCCAGACTCAAGTTGAAGACATGCTAAAGTTTGTGTCTGAGAAGACCAAAGCCATCCTGCCGCCCCAGTAAACAGGAAGCAGCGTTCTTTAGTTTCCTTCTTGAATGTGATCTGTTCATATGTATGTTTGAAATAATAAACAGGCTTGAATGTTGACATCTTGTTGCTGGCTGGTTATTTAAAATGTTGTGTTGTACATCTCGACCTTTAATGATTTGAAATTTAATGAACTTTTTACAAATACAGAATGAGAGATTTAAACCAATTAAAAATATATACAAAATTCAGAAAGAAAAACTCCTCCTTGAGTCTAAATATGATAAAGGAAAGAGGTTATTAAAACATTTCAGATGTGCTCCTCCCTTTTGCCATTTTTTGGCCTTTTCAATGCAGCAAAATATGTTGTATATTTTATGTGAAGAGCGGGTTTGAAAACAAAACTGTTCCATCACAATATTACAACAAAAGAACAGAATCATTTAAAGCATCAGTTTACACACACATTCAATCTGGCTACATTTCTTTCAGTTCATACAAGAGGAGGTCAGTTATTGAGGCGGACAGCAGGGGGCAGTGTACTGCACATACACTAACAGAAGAGGGTCGTCTCAGAGCTGTGAGGTAGACTATGACTTGTTGTTTTCCTTCACTACAAAAACAACAAAATCACTAGTCTTCCACACGGCAATGGACATCAAACCTCATCTCTAGATTCATTTAGGAAGAAACTGTTAACTCCAGATTGGAGTCAATAATAAAAACACCATCAAATTATGTTAATTTTTTAACATATAGTGATAACACATTACAGATATCAGAGATTTGTTTCATAGGAAAAAATAATGAAAAATAAAAGTCTTGATTTGATTTGTACCTTCAGTTTCTCAGTGTAAGCGTTGGCCTGCTCTCACTAGACCAGACGTGTGCACAAAACAGTATGTTACACACATATATCATACACGTCAACTATATATGCAGCAGTCGTTTGACTCCTGTCAGCTCACATCTCTAGCACTGTTTTTTACTTTCTGAAGGTCACACTGTTGTGAAGGACACACCATTAATCCGTGGTGACCTTCTCCTTGTACAGAGAGATAAATAAAGCAAGCTTTTTAAGATGGTCAGTTTTCATAAAGCACATTTTCAGTGTCTGTTCTGCTGTACCTCTACACAGCTCCAAAAAAATGTAATATTCTAATTTTTAAAATCGCACGCTGCCTTTGACATTTGACTGTTCTTATAAAAGATATAATTTCTATTATAATTTCCCCTTTCATTGTCTCAAATGACCGTTTAAAATATACACACATCTCTGAAAGAGATTTTTGCCCATGTCAATGTAACCTGCTATTAGGTGACATCCGGAAGGAATAAGAACTTACTAGAAGACAATCGGTTCAGTTCCTGATGCAGTGATTCAACAGCAGGACATCAGCTGGTTGTTAAAACATGAGTGAACGAGTGTGGAAGATGGTGTTCACCTCAGGTTGTTTCATATGCAATAAACATTCAAAGTCCTTCATACCTGGTGACCTGTGGATGGATCCAAACAGCTGAATTCAAATAAATCAGCTTATAGTTTATTGCAATTAAGAGCGCAGACATCGGTCATCACTCTCACAATAATGGCATCACAAAAACGTAAACTCAAACAGAATACTCGGTACTCACCATGCGCAGACATTGTGTGTCACTCAAAAAATCAGTTTGGAGTCGAAGGACTTGTTTTTGTGAAAAAGAAAAATAGAAAAGAAAAAGGAGGAAAAATAAGGCTCCCACTGATAACTGGAGCCTCTGCAGCACTTGAAAATAAAAGGCTGGTTGAGTGGAGTATTGATACAAACCCCAGCGTGCTTTAGCTAAAAATCAGGGACAAAATTACAGGTTTGCTTTGGAAAGACTGAAGAACCAAGTGTCTCCGTCAGAGGTTTCTCAGAGGTGTGCGGTCTCCGATCTTCAGGGGCCTCTGGAACATGGAACACTGTGTGTCTCTGGTCAGCGGTAGATTCTAATGGGCAGGTCTTGCAGACATGGGTTATGTTTTTTATTCAAAGCTGACAGACAACCCCCCCTCACACAGGTGCTATTCAAGGATATTGTGTAAAAATGACGTCAACAAAATTTTACTTGGAAAAGCTTTTCAGCGTAAAAGTCCCGTCCTCTTTTCTGGTGTATATATGATCATCTGTCAAACAGGCTGTGCTGTTCATTAAAGTGCTTTCCTGACTCTACATCTATATATTCTGTGGGATTTATTAACACCTTTCATTTGACACACACAAATTCAATATCTTTTAGACTATTGTTATTGTTTTGTCTATATTATTGTTTCTTAGAGAATACATATGTAGATATACAGATGATTTTGAAGACAAACAGTGGCAGTGCAGGCAGCCCTGTGCCTCAGCAACAGTGAAGCGTGGCCTTGGTGATTGTTGCTAGGCAATAGAGGAAACACAATGGCCACCTTAGAAACCAAAGGCAGGTTTTGGCTAAAAGGAGCAGTGCCAAACAAATTACATTTGATGTAGCAGAGTAAATAGTCATGAATACTAACTTCCAAATCACTCAGCTCTGAATTTTAATGGTTTTAATAAAGCTGGCTTTTAGATTTTGCAATCGTTTAATAATAATTTCGTTGTATTACCTTTACCACCTCAACAAATGATCATACATGTACACAAGCTGTACCATTTTGTATTTACAATTTCATTTTTTTAATAAGTATGAATATGATTTTTTGCTGTTTTTTAGTTACACAAATTCTATACCATCCAAATTTAGGACAAATTCAGAATGTTTGGAAATAATTTTGAATACAAGTAGAACTTAACAATTTTCTGACTTTTAGACCATTTCCTTCGCATTTTTCTTTCCTTTTTTGAAGTTATTCAGCTTAACTTATGCAGTAAAGACGTGCAATTTTCTAAGGCAAACGCGTCGCAATTAGAAGACCATTCTTTCATTAAGCTGAGGTCAGCCCAATAACGACAGCAAAAAAGAGAAAAGCGTAAGGCAACTTTGACGCACCCCAGTGAGTTTTCGACAGCTCTTTACAATGGGACCCGCAGCAAAATGTAAATTATATTAAATTGCTCTAATACGCATCCAGCGGACCTGAGAGGCGCACTGGGGCTTTTGTGCCCGTGACTGATGGGTTCAGACACAAAGTGGAGGTGAATTAGAGAACAGACCTGAAAACAGTAGAGAGTCGGGAGCTGAACGAGACGCAGGCACTGAAGAATTGTTCTTTTGTGCTGATGGAGGAAGCTGGTGCACGTTGCAAGACTCCAAGAAAGACAACAGCTGGCTCGCTTGGGAACAACATTTCCAAGATTAAAAAGGACAATTAATTTAAATTAAATGTGTTTACCTGGAGGGGCTGCCCTTCCGCCTCTCTCTACATGTATTCTCATTTAGGAACACAGCATCAACATACAGGTTGCACAATGTTGTGACGCACAATTTTAAATACATCAGATGTGGGCTTCAAACTAGTCATGACATTAACCTACATTTACCATTCAGCAACACATTGCTGGACAGTACCATGATATTAATACCACGGTTCTTTAAATTATCTTGACTGGTAAGAGAACTATGAACATGGTTATCACACAGTACTATAGTATTACCATCTGATACATCAGTGTACTAAAATGAAAATGTTGAGTTATGCAGCCTAACGACAGCCAATCAGAGCACATTTCATATTTAATATACAGCTATGCGGAGCAAGACTTTGGACCAATGAGATTCTACTGTGAAGCTGCACAGCACAGAGTGACATAAATAGAAACCAACAAAATGTCCTGTTGCTTGTCGCCTGGTTAATACAGAAACTACGATTAACATGAAACAGACTGATTATCACTTTAATGTCACCATAACCTGATGATTTTGTATAACTATATATATATGTGTGTGTGTTCAAGAAACTACATATATGTATTGAGAATCTGCACATTAGGCATGCATGTGTTCTTAATTCGTGTACATTAATGCAGCTTATGTTTCTGCTGCTCCAATGCTGCAATTTCATTTTCCTGTTGCACAGCAGTCCCCCTGCACCCCCGCCCCCTCAAACACACACCACCTGCAACCAAAACCTAAAGAGTTTCACTCTGTTACGCCTCTTAATATAAATTCCAGTTTTGAGGCCATTATCCTGCTTCTTTTCCGGGGAGTTCTGTTAGTTCTACATGCATGTTGTTCATCAGCGTTCACCCCGGAGACCCTGCAATATGCTTTTCCAACAATCGCCTGCCATAAACATGCTTAATAACGTTTTAGAGGCAAAAATGCCAGTGTGGTTTTTATTTCATATTTACTCACTTGAGAGAGCTGATGCTGTAAAATCTTCTTTATCTTTAAGCTTTGTATAAATACAGCAGAATCTACAAGTCTGAGACTCCTAGTGAAAATACAATCTAATTTAATAAAACAATTTGAAAGACAGTTTCAGTTCAAATGGACTGAAATTTCATATTGTTTGGTATTTTCCCTTTTGCTTTAATGACATGGACTACACAGGTTTGTCAAAACCTGATGATCCATAATGTTCTTAAGAACATCTAAAGCAAGCAAATTGGACCTTTTATACATGGTTTACATGGTCAGTATATATTTGATTAGTGACCTAAATCTAGTCCAGAATCTTAAATACTTCCAATTTTGACATCATGCTATATGTGGTATAATTTAAAATGTATTTAAATAAAATCATTTTTATGACTTTAATGATATCCATAGATCTGCAGTGGAAAAGTTGTGTTATTAAATCAAATAAAATGCAACTCATTTAACTACTGTTATCTGACATATTTCTAAGTGAAACTTAGACTTGATTTTATCATTGGGTGTTGGCTGTGAAAAGTGGGTGTTACATACCAGAAGGGAGTCAGATGATTGGACAAGAGAAGCAAAAGGGATTCGTGATGTCAGCCAAAAAGGAAAGCCATGTCAGAGGCATTGTAATCTGATAAAAACAAAAAGATGAAACAATGATTATGCAAAATAATAGCATTAACCAATGTTAACAAGATCAGCTCTGATGTCATGTTGTCTTTAAATATTCAGTGTGAGTCTACAAGAAATTAGTGCAGTTGTGCAACCAGCACAAAGAGCTTCAAACAAAACATGGCCATCACCAAACAATGTTATTATTTCTCTCTCTCTGCAGCAGGCTGAGGTGCTGAAATGGAAATAAATCAGGAGCTGTAATATCACGTTACCACTCCTTACAATCAAGAGCTTTTTCATGCCACCCGTGAGAGCTATTCTTATAATGCTACACAACAGAGGCCCACAAATCATCTTCTCTCTCTCTCTCACACACATCATTTCTCTTTATAAATTCTCCTTCAGTATCTCTCTGCTCTCCCTATAAGTTGAAATCTTGTTGGTTTTTGAACAGCAGATGAAGAGAGAGAGCAGAATTCTGGGCAAGAGAGGTTTGCTTACTGATATCTGCCTGATTTCACCCTGGGTTCATGTTGTCACCACACAAACATGTTGGAGTACATCTGAGTGTTGAGACTATCTCCAGCCATGACCAATGTCAGACTCAGCCGGTATTGATCTGTTCTCGTTGGCACGGCAGCAGAAAACTGCTCAGACGGGTCAGTGTTGTTTAGACAAACAATTGAAGAGGTCAGGAGCTCCTGGCAAACACACACATCCTGTGTTAACACTTCCGTCGAGGGTAAAAGCAGGGTAAGCTTGTCACAATTATGCATTTAGCAGACATTTATATCCACAGTAACAATGCATTATACATATGTATAAGTACACGTCTTCGCTAAGAGAACACATGACTGTTGAACTGTGCTTTACAAGTTAGTGCAAAGCTTCTGTCTCATATCCTGAGTCTATAAAATTTCTCACTGAGTTAACAGTAATTACCTGCATTAAAAACTTCAGCTGCTGAATAATGAATCTGATTTTTTTTGTACAGAAATTAAATGGAATATAATTGTGCGGTTGTCTATTATATGACTGTACTTGTGAGAGTCAATTTTTTTCCTCAAAAATGTCCCCACAAATCAAGTACTAACTATTTTAGGTGGTCCTAACAAATCTGTATGAAAAGAGAGAGAATGCTCTTTTCTCTTATTGAATTCAGAAAGGTTTTCCTGATTACAGTAATATAAGACTTTGGTTGGTGGTAAATCAGTGACTTCACCTCCAGGAAAACTGTCCTCAGATCTGTGGCCAACAGAAAGACATTTTCTCCTGGGATTTTAGATCATGACCGTAAGAAAAGTTGTGGATTTGTGTCACTGCTAAATCTGATTTGCTTACAAAATACTGAAATGTTCTACTCTACTGGGCTGTCTGATCTTTCACCAGCCAAAACCTTTAGTAAACTGTCTGGCTGTATTCTGCCTACATAACCAGCTAACCGGGAAAGTTGAGAACATTGGCTAATATTTTCTAAATGTCTGTTATCAAAGAAGTTCTTGCAGTAACATCAGTAGAATGTTTTTTAGAACATTATATATCAAACGTTGTTCTTAAGTTGTTAGTGGAACGTTTTAAAAATGCTACAGAATTACAAATGTTTGAATAACTTTCTCAGAACATTCAAATGAACATTTTTAACTTTTATGCAACTTAATGGAAATGTTGGAGAACAATTTTTGCAAGGAAAATTGTCGCAGGTTCCTGCCTTCTGTCAGGCAACATCTCAGCAAACATGGAACTTGTCATGAAGCCATTTCATGTAGAAGAGCCTCAGTCATCACTTGAGTCCCGTTTAATTCAGAAAGATTCATCCCTTTCGGTGGATTTCAAAGAACTCAGAAGCAAACATGTCACTGTTAGTCACTGTCAGTGACGTAAAGAGCGAAACACTGCCGACTCATCAGGTCTCAGACTCAGTCAGCGGAACTAAAGCAGCTCTGAAAGACAATGAAAGTACATTTAGACCACATTCAAATATCTGCAAAGCTGCAGACGACTCATTATCAGCCCAGTGAATCACCATATAATAAAACTTGTTTATTAGATTTTTCTTTTTTCTAGACACACAAAATAGTTTTATAAAGAGCCATCCTGTAAATCTGATCTCAGAAGTGCACAAGTGTGGGCTGCTGTTAAGAATGAAGGAGCTCTCCATGCCAGCTCTCCGTCTGTTATCCATTCCCAGAGAAGAATCCATGTAGATCTGTCTGGACTCCTGCTGTGGGACAGAACCACGCAACATTCCTGCTTGTTTCCATGAAAGACACTTGCTTATATTAAAACAACACTCAAAACATCAGTAACCAGCAGACATCCTAATGCCAGCCGGCAGAAACACAATTCCTGTGAATAAATGAATGAATGAATGTATGGTGATTGCACACAATTTTTTGGCCTGCTCATATAGAATTATGGGACACTTCAATCCCTCCCAAACGTCATATGAAGCATGGCTGTTTTTTTACATGCGGCGCAGATTGTGTGAGGATGGACTTACCCCACAATGCACCAGAACTCTTCCCAACAGGCTGTGAAGCAACATAAATATACAGAGATTTAAAGAGAGAAAGTTCTGTCACACTCAGGTCGTCCCATGTTCCACTCATCTCTCATTAAAAATGATTTGTGTCTGAGAAGAGCTCTCTCTCCTCCACCAGGTGCAGCAGAAGTCCTGTCTGTACTTCTCCTCACCTGCTGGAAACCAAACACACTGGGGATAAATGTGATGTTAACAGCACCATCCAGCACTGGTCAGTTTAACCTAATTATCTTTTAATCAGCTGATTAATGACCAGTGTCAACACAGCTCTTACATTTACATGTATGCATTTGCAAGACACTTTAATCCAAAGCAACTTACAATGTTGATTATACAAAATCTAAATCTAATATATATATATATATATATTATATACGAATATACTCATATATCGTTACGTTGCTGTTTTGGGGTAGCTTCCATTTACTGCAAAATCATTGTGGATTTATGAATAAATCATTACATATAAGATTATAATGCATCAAGCCATACAGCCCATTGACCATAAACCTTTAACCCTTGATAGGTTATGAGATTAATCAAAGAAATGCACTCACTCACATATTTGGTTAAAAATGTTTGGTCAAGTTACAAGTTATAATGAATACAGTTTAAGCATATGAGCTTGACCAGAGCAAAGTCCAGTATAGTCTTATTAAATATTACAGTACAAGTCTATTCTTACAGTAAGTTACAGTATTTAAAAACGTATTTATAAAGTTTTAGAAAAATTTCTCCTGAAGAGCTGTTTACTGAAACAGAGCAATGAAAAGATCTGTTTGTTATTTGCGGTTTCTTCAAGGATGGGACATGCGGGACATTTCAGATTTCCTTGTGAATGTGAATCGACCCAAGACCTTCTAAAGCTCTTCAGACTGGCAAACAAGCCTATTGTCCGGCCCGGTCGAGGACCTTGGGTTTTCAGAAGCCTTTCATTAAAAAATGAATGCTATTTTTACACTGAGGTCAGTCGTGTTATTTGGACTGTTTTATAATGCTGTATTCTGACACTGAATGGATCTGGACTGAGACCGGCCTCTTGTGAGGTATATCATGTGAGGTATATTGTGTGAGGTATACAGTGTGAGGTATATTTTGTGAGGTATACAGTGTGAGGTATATAGGTTCAGTCGACAGAGAGGGAATCGTTTTTGTTACTCGTTGTGTTCTGCCTCTTTTATTTGAAAGATATTTACAAGGAAGCGATGCGGAGGATGACGGAAAATCACATAATGATTCATTCTGCTTTAGTTTTTGATAAGAGGGCAGTGGCAAGACTGGACGCACGCGTGGACGCAGGGGCGCCACACGTTCATTATTGTTTGGTGAAGCTTTCCTCTGAAAAGCTCCTCGAGTTTCAGTTCATCTGCATGAAGACGGATCCTTGAGTCCCTAATGAGAGAGTCGAGATACAGTTACATTAAAACCCCAGCAGCATGAGCCGATCGATCTTCACGTTTACCTCAGCGAGTGTCACTGATGCTGCGGTTCTCAACACCGTGATTTCGGTGTTCGTGGGTTTCTGGTCCTGTAGAGAGCGAAGTAGAGAGGGTTGAACTGGAGACGCATCAGTGTCTGCTAAAATCACTATATGTAAATCTGCTTCAAGAACAAACAGAACCTTAGTGTGTGTTGTTTCAATAATCTAGCGGCACCATTTCCTCAAAAATACTTTCAACCTTTTATAGATTTCAAAATTGTGGGAATGGAAACCATGACCCAGGTATTGTTTGCGCCATGCTCTTCCAGATGTGCCACAGGAAAGCTGGTGCTGGTTCAATACTTGCTTTGAACCACACTCCCAACAGAACCAAGCAACACTTTAACATCCCATAACAAACATCACTTTCACAGTATATATATATATATATATATATATATATATTATATAAATATATACTATATATATTTATTACAGTAAACCCTAAGTATTCAAATTTGATGAGTAACTCTTTCCAAATGTTTATGCATCAAACAAGAGAAAATTCTATATAGACTGTATGACCTTGAATGTACTGTAAGTCATTTTTGGTTAAAGCTGACAAATGCAAAGAACCTATATAAGAAAATGTAATCTGAAGAGCCTGTAGCAGCAACATCAATCATTCTGAACATCACTCTGAACAATCAGATCTGATACAGCAACAAATATTTCTTAAATCAAGAATATTTACTGGACCCAAGAACCATCCTAGAAACTGCTTAGCAACACCCTAGCAACTGTATAATAACTACCCAGAACACTCATGCATCTCCCCAGCAACCACCCAGAAATGCTTAGATGCCTTTCAGAACTCTCTATCAACTGCATAGCAACCCAGAAAACCCTATCAGTTGCCTAACAACAGGTTAGCAACCACCCAGATAACCCTAGCAACAATAACTACCCAGAACTAACTAACACCCAGGCTTTTTTTACCTGGTGAGAAACCGTGGTAGCCATCTTTTGGCCATGGAAACTACCATTCACATTTTCTTCAGAATCTAGTTTTTAAGAGTTTTCAGGTAAAACAGGTAAAGTGAGTCACATTGTATGGGTTTCCAATACATACACAAAGCTCACAGTGTTAGTTTAATTTAGTATTACTCAAGCTAACCAGATATGCAAATGCAGCACACGCAGGTCTTGCTTTATTGTGTGCGGCAGTGGACAGCAGCTGTGTACACCCATATATTAACCACAGCAGGTGTAAAAGCATTTTCTTGTACCTGTTCCAGGAGAGCTTTTACTCTGCTCTGGTCTCTCTGTGTGTGGCAGAGCATTCGCTGGATGTGAACTGAGTATTGTTTTAACATCTGACACATACAGTCAGGTTACCTTTCCCTCCTGTCATAACACAATGTCTTTAGCTTCATAAATCACTGCTTTCATTGAAAACGTCATGTGGAAATATAGGGCTTATTGTTCCACAAAAGAGTAAAGACTTTTATTAATAAATATTAAATATATATATATATACCGGAAAACAGATGTTTTACTCTATATTTTATTTCCCTGTATTATTCTATATTTTGTTTCAGATGTTATCACTCTGATAATGTTATCATACTTTAGTATAGCGTAGTACAGTATACTGTTTAACAGAAGTATGCATCTGTCTCCTCTCCACCTTCATTGTATCAGCATGAACATCCTCCTAAACTTCTCATATGAGAATAAAAGAAGACATAAGTGACAGAAGAGAGAGTAACCGATGGCAGAGCTTCACTTTTTCAGGTAAACTTTGCTATAACTTACAGGATCGATCTGGTGCAGACCGGTCAGCGTTGATATTTCAGTAGAGAAAGCTGTTTTTAAAGCACACTGAGGGACTAATAACAGCAGCCTCTCCTCATGCTTCCTGTTTTAGCTCTTTCCAACAGAGCGAGAATGGCACGGAAAGAAATCGATGCATCGGGAAGCGCACAGGTACACAGCGGTAAACAACTGAAGCAATAACAGAGTCCAGAATCTACAAAATGGTCTTAAAAGCCTCTTCACCAGCTGAGCTTTTAAAGAGCATGAGAGCTCTGTCCAAACTCCAGTGATGCTGTTTTAGGGACGCGGGACAGAATGCAACCATAGATGGATTTTTACGCTCTTCCTCATTCACTCTCTCTCATACTTCTATCTTGGCTGATTGTAATGAAGAGGGAATGAGGGAGGACTGCAGTGGAGAAAAGATTGCTCTGGTCCTGCCACTTAATTGTGGTCAGGGCACTATGACCTGTGCTGCAGTGTGTCAGAAATGAAGGTGAAGGGGAAAAGATTCCTGTGAGAGGACGAGGCTGCAGTCACAGACAGATGAATCCTCCTCATCAGGAGCAGAAAGTCTTTCGGGCTCAAGAGAACAGAGAAAATGCAGAGCGGCTGGATCTGTAACACACCACAGAAAGGAGTCTCTCATAAATAAGCATAAATTAAGTCTCATAAATAAATCAGGTTAACTAGAGAATACATTTCTGCTTCTTAAATTCTCCAGTAATCTCACATGTGTCTCCTCTACAGTTTTAAAAGAGTTCCTAACAATGTACCTGGATTTGTCAAGATACAAAACACTGCAATCAAAAAGTAAACCTTTATAGTCACATTCTCCAAGACATTGTGCCATCCACATCACTGTTATAGGTCTATACTCTGTCAATAATTGTCTGTTTGTGTCTATTTTTAAGAAAGATTAGTAGAACCATCAGACAAAATTGATACCTAAATGAGTACATCTCACAGCAAACCCAAATTAAACCAACAAATCAAGCAAATTAAAAATGTTTCTTACCCTGCTTCTCCTGAGAAAAGGTTCCAATAAACACATCTCCTCTCCTCCTGATTTTCAAAAGAGCTCAACCACTCCTCAATCTCTGCTCAGATATGCCAAAATAAGTCTGCAATCAAAAGTCATAGTTTTCAGACACTCTAGATGAAATGATCACAACGCTCTCTTTTGTTTTTATGTTTTAAATACCAGAATGAAGTTTGTAAGTTGGCAGACAATAAATTAATTGAAATTTTAACTGGTAAATTAAAGAAGGTTCTTCACAGCAATGACATAGAAAAACCATCTCTGGTTCCCCAAAGAACCTTTGTAGTCAAAGGTCAAATGTTTTGAGACATTGTGTTTTTATAATAAGTGACATTATTAACTGTGTGGCGAGTTTCCTCATGAGCTGAAAGTTTCTAACAGGTGGAGAATGTCCTGTCCACCTGCAGCTCATCTGCCACACTTACCATCTCACTTCTGCAAGTGTCACAAAGGTGTCTGGTGACCACCGCTTTCTCCTGCCTCACACTTAACTAATGGACTGCCTGCCCCTCCCCTCCTGTTCTCCATCTCACACTGAGAGGCAGCAAGAGGAGGCAACAGCCCACCGTTCCCCTGGGCCCTTCTGCACAGCTCAATAGCTCAGCTCCTGGATGGGATCATAACCCTGAGAGCTGGCCAGGAGAAGAGCTGCTTCTCCTAACGTCCACAGTTCCTGCTTCAGTCGCGGCTGTCTCTGATGTCGAACGGAGATGCTCCAGGATACACACTCACTTGAACCAGTGTTGGCAGCGAGGGGTTACCATAGGATGCCCCTGGTTGTGGTATTTCTTCTTGTTCTGGTTCCACCAGCCCTGAGCGGATGTCCAGGTGCTTGCCGCTGCTCTTCCGCCATGCTGCAGTGTCTGGAGACGGACGGGATCAGCAGCATCCCGGCACTGACGCCACAGGAAAGCGAAAACGTCACAGAAATGTGAGTTGAGTTTTAGCTTGATGAAAGTTGAGGCTTGATTAGTTTTACGGTGCTTCGCTCCACAACACGTGTGGCTCCTAAAATGGGATGGGAGAGGTTGTGAGTTCTTTATGAATTGAATGGGAAAACACAAGCATTGACATATCTCCATCATTTGTTGTTGACAGTTCTGCACTGGTGTAATCTAGACATTTTTCCTGGCTGACCAACAAAATGATTGGGGAACAAATATGGAATAGAGCAACATGGCCTCATTTTCTGGTGGTATTTTGTGGAGCTCATTGTGGCTCAGCTGTTTGGAGTTTGTCCTGAGATTTAAAGAGAATTACATAACACTCTGTAACCTACTGTAATCTAGTCAAGGAAACGATGAGGAAACAGCAGGTCTTTTGAGCGCTTCACTGTGATGACATCAGTTCAGTGCACTTCATTCCTGATATATATCACTTCATTCCTCTTATATCACTAGCCACTTACAGTAGGTGACATAATCACCACACCACTCTCTCTCTCACTCTCATGCATGCTCTCTTACTCATCTTCCGCTGTAAAATGTTTGCATATTGCTTTTACAGTAAATGCAGTAAAACCTGTTCCCTGATTTATTTTATGTGACCATATACAGGGAATGATATCATATTGCAAAAGACAGACTAGTTATAGTAATTTGATGCTGTAATATGGTAAAAATTATCCTTGTTATGGAACAAAATATTTATACTTTTTTATACATAAAAATCACTGAATTTAATTTATATGTATATATTTAATGTAATTTATATTTCTGTATTTCTTTTTAAATGCTTGTCGTCTCTTTTGTTGTTTGTGTACACTCAGTACCAGTTCAGATTCGCTCCATCAGTCTCTACATTTATTACAAGCATGCAGTCAGTAAGTGAACATGCTTCTCCACCACGTGTTAATGGAGAACACTTTGTGCCCGTAAAACTACAGCATTTTACTGCATGAGGAACATTTTACAGTACAGAGGAACACAGCTTCTACCAGAGGCGAAAACAAACGCCCATTAACTTCAAGTCAGCAGCAGAAATTCATCATTCATTGGCTTGCATCCCGTGACTTGTCAGTGAACGGCGCATTGTAAACAATAGATGAAATATTACCCACTTGACCAGATACAATAAGACAAAGCAGTTAGTGATGTCACTCCACCTGCTGTGTAACTGTATTAAAGCTCTCTGTCAGTCAAACAGAATCACAGGAGATTCCAGTGAAGTCAGGAGAAATATCTTTAGCAGTCAGACTCTGTATTAGATTATTAATGGACGAGCGACGCGTCACCTACTGCTCTATATTTTGAGATAATTTGCAATTAATGCATTCCAAAATATTGTTTATATCTTATTCCATCTCTTAAAATCATCATAAAACATATAACATGATCAATACAGTCTGCTGTCTAATGTGGGTAAGCAAAACATCATGAGACCCTGTTTCAGCTTTGTACAGTGAATGTAAACACAAATGATCTGCTTGTACAATATTACAACAGAGAAAGAAGACTGAAGCATTTCTCTTCTATCTGATCTTTGATCTTACATGAGCATTGTGTTTGTAGTCATGAAGCATTACTGATAGTAGTTCTGTGCTTCACTGCATTTTATTAAGTGCCGCTATCAGTTGACAAAACTATTTTAGATGATTGACTGTCATATCAACAATTCAACAAGCTCTTCTTATTTCAGAAACATTATGTAACGTTTAATATGACTTATAAACAGAGATGTTGTTTACAGATGCCATTTTAACTTTTGCTCAGGTAGAAACTTGTTCTCCTTTCTGGAAGCATAATGAGCTTTCCAGAGAAACTGCTTGTGCCGAACTGAATAAAGAATCGATTTTAAAATACTTTACTGATGCTGTTTATTCCTCATATTAACAGCAGCAGGGGTGCAGGGCACGTTATGATGATCTGGATTCACACTGCAACACATTTCAAGCTCGCCGTTTTAAAGCGAAGTTAAAACGTTGTCATTTAGACATTCTTACAATGCAGTGTGTCCGAGCCACCGTATGTCAAACTGCATAATGTACAGGATAAAAAAGCAGGGCGGGGTTTATTTTTATCCATCAGAAATTAACTGAATTGTGAAAATGGGGCAGTACATACCAGAATGCAGCCAGGTGGTTGGATGGGAGGGCTGAAAAGAAAGAGGGATTTGTGATGACACTCAAAAAGGAATTTACATTCAGAAGGCATCTAGTGTAATTTTTTGTTGCCTTTGAGCATTACTGTTATTAATGGAGTCTTAATGTGCTAATTATAACTGAGAACACCGACCGCACAACAACTGCGCAGCAGCACCCTGATCATTCAGAACACCAGAGTGAGTTCTGCTGTGATGACCAGCACCCACATTTCCTTCAGAAGAAGTGACAGTCAAGTTATGATTTACTGACATGAACAAGCTCTCCTTTGACTTTGACCCTCTAGATACATCGAGAACCAAGCCACCCTGGAGAACATCACAGACACAGACCTCGCCAACTACAGAGAGCTAAAGAACCTGTGAGAACCCATTTACAAGAACCACAACACTGAAGACCTTCACTCTGTTTCATACATTCAATAGATGGCATAGATGGTAGTTACTGTTTACATTTAAGAGTGATGAAGAACAATACAGTAACAACATTAAGATACAAAGCAAGCAAATGCAAACCTCAAGGATGGCTGTACAATTTTAATATTTAAATAAATACATATTATACATAGTATAATATCATACTGAGGATTAATTTGTCTGTGTCTGTTTTTTAGAACAGTAACAGATTGTGGATTGCTGTTTATCTCTGAAAATGCCTTTCAACAAAATTTCAACCTGCAGTTTGTGTGAGTATTCTTTAGCAATCCCACAACTGGGGTCCTGATGCTTGTACCTGTCAGTCACTAATTCTAATGACTGAAACGGTTTGATTGGTCTCAGGCAGTGAAACTGTGACAGTGCTGGAAACTGAAAACTGCCTCTTCCCACTTGCAAATAAATATAAATACATAAATAAATGTTCTGAAATGTTTTGCTTTGTCTTAGGACTGAAACATACTTGTGACGAGGTGGTGAATGCAAAGGTGTTTAGCTATGTAACCTCGATTTCATACATTGGTTTCTGAAATTCAAAATGCAAATACATATTCAACTCTCTGCTATGATTGATTCCAAAAAGAACTCAGTTCAAACTTGATGAAACTTACAGTAATATATTATTACATTTATTCATTTTTTACCAAAAACAGGGGGTGGGGAGGTGATAACGTCTATGCCGCTAATGTCAATATCAATGAGTGAATATAGAAGCTATTTTCTATCAACACATATTGGTGCTACAAGAGTCACCATCTCTCCTGCAGGGAAGATTTCCAAGTGCCGCATGTCACCAAAACTCTAATGATATTAGCCGTGCGTCTCCAAAGGCTGTTGACCCTTATCTTCACTATCTTGTACTGGTTATCTCTCAGTGTGTGTGTGACATGCCCACTGATGTTGACATGGGCGAATACAGTCACACAGGAGGGGAGGGGCAGGAGGTGTGTGGTGGGGTGGGGGGGTTTGGGGTAACATGAGAGCATATCCAGCAGTCACCCTTTACTCGCCCACTTTGGCGTTTTATTGACAGCTGATGCATAATAAATACACTCCACTAAGGGTCCATTATCACACACTCAATATTTCACAGAGGAAAACAGATGGTGGGAGGATGCAAGAAAGAAACCTGCAAGAAAACCAGGAGTATAAACAAGTCTGTCTTTTATTCATCTGATTCATTCACGGCTTTGATTGCCTTCTTTACTCTACGGCCTCCCTCGACACAACTCAATGGAACTGTAACAGATAGGCACGACCCATCTGACATGAACTCTTAAGAGCAGAGAAAACAAATATTTAAACCCTGCTGGCCCCCATGAGCCCTGCCACCAAGAATCTGTATCAGTGAAGGTGTTACTCTCCCTATCAGCTGTCATCTGTGTGCTCTTATAGTGACTGTTAACATCAATCACCCCGATGATGCCTCACAATTTCAGTCAGTCAAGACGACTCTTTCTAAATATCTTCTAAATATCTAGGTTAAGTTTAATGTACATAATAAAATGTCAAAGTGATGCAAAACACCCTGGAAATGAGTAATCAGCTCTCTTAATACAGTAGATTAGTAGTCGATGTAGTTTTGAAAAACATCCATACATAAAGAAATACAGAAATGTACAGTTACAGGTGTGTGTACAGAACAATGGCTTCAAAAGTGGCCCATCCAATCAGAATTTAGAATCAGAAATAAATTAATTACCATATTTAAATATTATACTAGAGACCCTATGCTCCTAAAAATAAAGGTTCCTTAAAGGTTCTTGGCACCTAAATTGATTCCATAAAGAACCTTTAAGATCCACAGAAACTTTCCATTGCACAAAAGTTTCCTCTAGTGGAAAAGAAACTACACACTATGAAAAGGAATAAAAGAACCTCCAGGAACCTTTAACTGAAAGGTTGCTTGGTGAACGAGAAAAGGTTCTTTTATGGAATCACTGTGAAAAAACCTTCAAGCACCTTTATGTTTCTCAAGAGTGCAGAGAAATTGTGTCTCTTCATCTACTGAATTCTTCACAAGCTCTCGTCTTTTACAGAAATCTGGCCTCTAATTTACTGCTGCACATCAGCTGGAGAGTGTTCCACTCTGTTCCTCTGTTGAGTCTGTGAGTAGCACTACACCCATATACTGTTGTTTTGCTGTTAGGGTGATTCAGAGCTGAAAAGTGAACAATTCAGCTCGGTCAATGAAATGTGAGTGACAGATTCAGGTCTCTGTGCATGTTCTTGTTGCAAGGCAAAACATAAAGCATCAGAAATGTCGCCCTCTTTTCCTGTACAGCATCCTGAGGGATAATCCTCTCACCTGCTCTTGTGACATCTACTGGCTTCAGCAGTGGCACAGAAGACGACCGGGCGACGTTGACTCGCAACAAAACTGCATTTACAACAGCAACAGCGTTCCACTGGATTCATTTGAAATGGATAACTGCAGTAAGTGGACCTGTTTGGAATAAAACACATTTAAAGAGAAATGTAAAGGGAAACTGGGTCATCTCTTGCAGCACCAAACAATTTGCAGAAAGACTGACTGGGTGCAGAAATTACACACCTTTAACATTCTCTTAAAATGGTCATGATTTGTTACATTACAATTTTCCTAAGAGCATGTAATTAGAAACATTCACACACTTGGTGAAACTGACACTCAGAGCTGTGATCTAGGGCTATGGACACGTCTGAAACCAGTTTGTGGCATTTCCTGATTCCATTTTCCCCGTTACTTTCTGTCCTATCTTACTCCTGTTTTTAAACTAAAGTGGTGAACAAATATGCAGCTTGCAGACTTTTGTTTGTTTCTTCTGATTGACAGGTCTTCCTGTGGTTACAATCCAACCCAACTTCACGCTGACCACTCAAGAAGGTGGAAATCTGACATTTTTTTGCCAGGTAACTGGAATACCCACACCTGTTATCAGCTGGAGAACAGAACAGCTCCAGTCCAACTGGACCCTGCAGGTACATCACACTGGTTTAACCCCAGCTCAGAGCCTAGTTACCAACATCTGGTTGATTGTTCAGATAATTTGATAGAGTTTTAAAGTGTTGTCTACTTCATGTCAGTCAGTTAAATCCTTTCTACATTCATCTTTATTTACAGCGAGAAATCTGGGGTTCCACACTGGAGCTGGTGCTTCACCTGTGGAACGTTTCTTCAGAAGATAACCTGCATAACCTCACCTGTGAAGCGGAGAACCAAGCTGGTCTGGGTAAAGCTATGGTCCAGCTGGACATTGAATGTAAGTTTATGTCTGAATTTTTAACAAAGCTTTCTTGGGTAGCTGGATGTAATTAAGGATAACCTGATATCAGTCTTTTCTGCTGTTTTACGCACCATGTGCTATTATTGAACACAAAAGAAGAAAGTTTAAAGTCTTTTTTCTCATACAACAACAGTTCATGGTGACTTCATCTGTCAAGCTTGAAAAGGGACCAAAAACTAAGAAAAACTAAATTAAACAATAAAAGAACATTAGAGATTTTGAGAAGTTTTCTGAAGCCATATGAAACTTCTGTGAGGAGCAGACTAAAATTTAGAGAAATATTTCCCTTCTGCTATTGCTCTGTGTCTGTTTGAATCTGAATGTGACTAAATCAGTGTCTGAACATACTTAAACACAAGGTTATCCTGAAGCATATACGTCCACCCAGCTGAGCTATTTTAAAAGTATGAAACACAGGTGTGAGGTTCCTTAAACCCACCAACCAATATAGACACTGATAACTGCTGGGACAAGTGAGTTTTATCTAAAGCACAGCTAAAAGGGAATGTGCTCAAAACACTGGCTAATGTTCCCTTAACGTTCTCTCAAAGTTATTAAAAATGTTCTTGCAATATCATTAGTTGAATGTTTTTTTAACATTATATGTCATACATATCTTAAATATAAATATCTAATATCTAATATTCAATATCTAATAAATATCTTATTCTTAAGAAGTTACAGAAACAATGTTACAGAATTTCCAAAAAAGTTTGAATAATGTTCTTATAATAATGTAGCTGGGAATCCTCCCACATGACCACGAGTCCAATTATCAGTGTTTATCACCTTCTCCTCAGAAGGAAGAAACAGTGCTTGACTTCAGACAAATGTATCGCCATCAGGGGAGCCATAATGACTGTCAGGAAAATGGGATGATAAGCGTCTTCAGATCTTGTTTGTTCTCTGCTAATGGATTCTCTTCCCCAAAGTCCGGAAATATAATTGTGACGATTGATTGGCAGATAGTGTGTTAGCCAGTCTATCAGAATCATGCTACTGGGTCGCTGGTGGCCGTTGCTTAATTAGCTTGTAAATTAGCGGGCCTGTTTTAACATGATTGTCATGCACAGGTGCTACTATAGCATAATTCACATCTGTTTGATGCCTTTTTTATTAGAGCCAGTATTTGATAATTTAATTTATAAATTATGGTCTTAGTGTACGTGCTGCTAACTATAGCTCCGCAAATTACTAAGTTCACCTTCAGCCACTTACATTAACCGCAATGAGTATTCGATTCAACTGTTTAATTCTTTTTGACCACCACAATCAGTGGTTAACATCCGCTTGTCCACTTGTTAAAATCGGGCCATGTAATGAACTTTATTTTTAAACGTGAACTCTGGGTTTGACTGTAGATGACTGTGAATCTGTGTGGAGAGCTTTCTGAAGGCAGGGTCACAGGTTAAGAGCGGGGAGATGGTTATGGAGTGGCCAGCCTGTGCGCATCAGCAGGTTCTTCTGGCTAAAAGAGCCATTTCCTGTATCCCACCTTCACTGAGAACTCAAGTGCCTCTTGTGGTCGTGTCCCCTAAACAGACAGCAATGTATTATTGATACCAGGTCAACAGGTTTACTGTAAAAATGGAGCACATTGATTTGTGGAAAACTTAAGACAGATGCACCAGTCGCCTGAATGATGCTGAGGAACAGACAGTGGAAGTTCATAGCCATTATCCATCCAGAAAGAATATGCTGTTTTAACAAACTATATGAGTGCCAAATACAGCGGTACTTACAGCCCGATATAGGACAAAAGTTCAGAAGTCTGACCCTGCTGAAAAAAACATTTTAGAGCATTTATTTCCTGGTTGGTCTAAGCTGGTTTAATCTGGTTAGGGACACCAGCATACTAATAACCAAAACACAATATTTACTTAGTGACTAGCAATGGAATTCAAGAGTGTAAAGTTTGTGTCATTTTTCTTCTATATGGAAGAATAGTGGCTTCTGGGGTCACAGCGCAGAACATGTAAAAGAACCTAAGAGAAGCTAAATGCTAAGCGCTGTGTCTGGTGGGCAACAAATAAGAACATTCAACAGCAGAGTAAGAAAGGATGTTATGTTAAGATTGTTAAGTTTTTTGCATTGAGCGTCTTTCTGTGTTTAGTTCCAGTGCGGATCTTGTTTCTAAGAGATCCAGAACCGCAACATCATTGGTGTATTCCATTCGCAGTGGACAGCAATCCTCCAGCCACCATCAAATGGCTGTACAACAACACCACCCTCATCGAGACGCGCTACACCTACACAGAACTGATCAGAGACGTGACTGACGGCTCCGTCCAGCACGGCTGCCTCTTCCTCAACAAACCCACTCACCTGAACAACGGCTACTACACCCTCATCGTGGAGAACAAACTGGGGCGGGATGAAGACACGGCAATCGGAAAGTTCATGGACAATCCATTCGATCCGTTAGATCCAGAAGGCATCATTCCTGGTGAGAGCACTCGATCAGAACACCTACGCACAACGTACAGCATGTACATCATGTCGTTCATCATATCAGCCAGATGATTAATTTACTGTTATAACTCCTCTCCACATGCCAGTCCTCACAGATGAACCAAGTAAGTTATTCTAAATCAACCAACTCTGACTGACTCTTAATCATTGCTTACTATAGAAAATATGAGTTCTTACTAAAGAAAATATGAGTGCTTACTATAGAAAACATAGTGAGTGCTTACTATAGAAAATATAATGAGTTCTTACTAAAGAAAACACTTATTTACCTCAGTAGTAAATGAATGTTTGAATATTAGCAGTTGCCAACAATCAATCCACAGATGATGTGACTGAAAAACTGGAGAGCAGAGTGTTTGGGGTAAGAGATGAATCACATACGATAAAGAACCTGCGTTATCACCTGTTATTTGTCATATTCTAACATTGGCCATGTGTATGTTGGCAGGTATCTGTGGCAGTGGGCCTCGCTGTGTTTACATGTACATTTCTGCTAGTCACGGTGGTTGTCATCAATAAATGTGGGCAGCACTCCAAGTTTGGTATCCACCGTAAGTTATATTTCAGTATTCAGACTGATTTACCTTCCAAATAATCCTCAGCTCGGATAAACGTTCTAGCAAGAGCAGAGCAATTTTCACTTGTTCAGAAGACTGTTATAAATGAGTTTAAAGGGAATTTAAAGTTCACCCAAAAATGAAAACTCTTTCATCATCTACTCACCCTCATGTCATTCCAAACCTGTCCGACTTTTGCTTCTGAGGAACTGAGACATTTCTCAAAATATCTTCTTTTGTGTTCCACAGAAGACAAGAAGTCAGGTTTGGAATAAGATGAGGGTGAATAAATCATGGCAAAAAATTCATTTTTGGGTGAACTATCCCTTTAACTCAAAAGAAGCGTTGCAGAAACAAGATATGACATGCAACAGCAGAAGTCTGTTAGCATTAAGCAAAACCAAAATTACTTTCTCCTTTATTATTTCAGAATCTCAGCCGAGTTCCACAGGAGACTTTCTACTGCTTTTAAGTAATGTGTGAAAAGGCAGCAGAATTCAGGCTCCTCTAAGCTGCAGCTTTGTCCAGTGTCAGTCTGACAGCTCTGCAGAGTGCTGGCCAGTCTTAATTACAGCATGCAAAGTAAATAGCGTCAGGAGATCCAGCCGCGAATGAACCATTAAAGCAGAGTGATGGAGCCACGCTTTCAGGTCCACTCGCCGGGCGCGCAAAGTGCTTAAGTGGACCTGATTGCCTCCCTCCCCTCTCAGTCTCTGCTCCCCGCGTTCCTCTTTTCTGCCCGGTCTGGGGTCTCTGTGGTTACAGCTCGAGAGGATTTTGTGATCTGAAGGTTTTATTTTAAGGCTGCCTCCTAAAGCCGTGGTGATTTGGCTTAAATACAAACATAGACATCATAGATGTATATGCTTGTTGTATATGTGATCGCAATTGACTGCTTGGCAGTAACTTAAGAGTAACTAAAAATAAGAGTATTATTAGTGATGTTTTCAAGAGTTTTAATCAAACCCCTAAATGTGAAACTTCAGAGTGTGCCACATCCTTAACCACTTGTGATGCCTCAAATCATACAGCTTGTTACACTGTAAAATGTTATTTTCTTACCTTGTATTTTGTCTTGTTCTTCAGCCTGAACAACTTTAAAATAAGATACATTTATTTTAAAAAGTTGATATAGATAGTAAGATATTAAACAATGTTTGCGGAGAAATCAAGCAAACTTTAGTGAGCTTTGTGTTACAATTGCCAGTGGCACTGATTTTTTCTCGTGTCCTCTCATCTGGCACAGATGTCACTAATCTTGCAGTGAATAATGAAGTATCTTGTTTTAGGGATGAAAACAAGACAAAAACACTGATTAAGAAAATGATTTTTGCAGATAAAGAGATTTTCTCCTGCTATTCTAAGCAATCTCACACAGTGGACAATATAATGGATGAAAAATCTCATTACAGGAGAATCCCTGTTATATTGAAGGACCACAGTTTCATATTGACATGGGGGTGGGCTTTTTGGGCCATTGTGCAACCTCCTAAAAACCACTTTCCATCCAAAGAACATCAACACACTTACAAATACGCAACATCTTAGCAACCGCAAAGCAACACCCTGGCAACAGTTCACATAGAGTACCACTCACAATTTCTTCAGAAAATGTACAAATCCAATCTGGTGAAAAGGTTTCAAATATTTCCCCGTGGGGAAGTGCACTACACAGTGTTGTATGATTAGTGTTTGCTCTGTGTGGCTTCCAAGAAAACTCAAGTCGTACAATCAAGCGCTTGAGAACCGGGCAGAGGCTCTTGGGGGATTTTCACTCGATTACTGAAATTCATTTTCGCTCCTCTTTGTTCACTGTTCGACAGAGGGTTAGTTTTTATTTTCTGATTGGAAATTTGAATCATACCTAATGATTCTAGATGATTTAATCGGATTAGTAGTACATAGTGAAATAAAAATATGTAATCTAATGTTTAGCATGTCAATCTGCAGAGAATCTAGACTTGATTTTATTTTATTGCCCCTCTTGTCTACACATTCTAGAATCAGAGCTGTTTGAGAACCTGTTCTATAGACTGACTGTCCTGCGTGTGCACGTTTCTCTGTTCTAGGCACTGAGGATGATCTGGCCGTCTCACTGCGCTTCATGAACTTCGGGGCAAGTCCTCCTTCTTCAGACGACAGCACGCTGGATTCCGGCCTGTCCAGTTTTGTGGAGAACCCGCAGTACTTCTGTGGAATCATTAAAGATAAAGACATGTGTGAGTACATACTCATACTCATAATAACAACACGAGCAGGAACACGCAGGCCTTTGAGCATTATCTAACAATGTCAGGTTGTAAGAACCCTAATGTATTTTTGAAATTCTGTAACGTTTTTAAAATATTCCACTAACAATTTAAGAATAACGTTTTTAGAACGTTGGACAATGATGCATAACAAATGACACACAACATTACAAGAATGTTAGTAGAGAGAATGTTAGTCAACATTCTGAGAATGTGTCCTGTTAGCTGTACATCCTAATCGTAACGTTTTCTTCTGTCTCTTCTGCAGGTGTTCAGCACATTAAAAGAAAAGACATTGTTCTGAAGTGGGAACTGGGTGAAGGAGCGTTCGGGAAAGTGTATCTGGCAGAATGTGCCAATCTCTGCCCTGATACTGACCAGATGCTTGTCGCCATCAAGGTAAATAATATTAAAATGAAATGCTGTATGAGATGTTTTGTTCTATTAAATGCTCACAGTTTTATTTGTTTTTCTGGCAAGAAATGCTCAAACATCTTTTTTTTGCTTGATATGCAATCAAATATACAACAGAAGGCGATATTTCAGAGGTACCTTCTTTAGAAATAAAAAAGACAGTCATGTAGAATTATGGGTAGGGATCAAAGGTGAATTGGATGAAACATCCTAATCCACTCAAAATGGACAGATAACCTGCATCAAACAAGTTAAAACATAAATAAATGTCTCTTTGTTTAATACATTGTTTTCTAATGCAATGCAAATCAAATATTTTTAGTTGTGACTTTAGACGAATACTTTCTGCGGTCACTATATGTTCAGTATTTGACTGTCGGTTTCTTAATGGCAGACCCTGAAGGTGGGCAACGAGTCGACACGTCAGGACTTCCAGCGTGAGGCTGAGCTGCTCACCGTTCTACAACACGAGCATATTGTGCGGTTCTATGGCGTGTGCACTGACGGAGAGCCTCTGGCCATGGTGTTTGAGTACATGAGACACGGAGACCTCAATCGCTTTCTAAGGTCAGTCCAATAACCACCAGCAAGTAAATACTTACAGTGTCAGCGGTCAGAAAAACTGACCACAGTCCTGAGTGAAGAGTTTCACTCATACTGTCAGGATGACAGCAAAAATACAGAAAAATATTATGAAATCATGAGAAAGCTGACAGCAGACTGACCATGTCCAACACTGCCACAATTTCAGTGTGTAAAGATCTAGCCTGTTTGCCAGGTGGTTGCTGGGGCCACATTGGGAGTGTTTGAGGGAGAGATAAAAATCACATTTTCACGAGACAGTGTGTGGATGTGTCTCCAGTCTCTGCTGCAGCTGCCCACCCTGCCACCTGCCTGATAAACTAACAGGAATCACACACTAAGCCTCAGAGCAGAGAGGAAGGCAAGCCACTGGCAAGAGAGTTAAGACACATATATCAGGACAAATGGAGACAGTGAACTCATTGAACCTTGACAAGGCAAGCGTGACCCAGGCAGGGGGTAAGAGGCGGGGCCGACAGTAATACATCGTTGCAGATGATAGGTTTGGATAATGATTGGATTCATTATGCACAGTGATTGAAAAGCTCTGAATGTGTTAAGGTTCATTCTGATCATCTGTTAGTGCCCTGTGAAGCACACGCTGTGACACACGTTAAAGCAGCACATATTACAAATGAACCAATCACACTTTTGCAAAATATATTCTACATTTCAACAGTCATTTACCATTAAATTAAGGGTTTTGGTTTTGACAGAAGGTCAAGTTGAGCACAGTGCATTGTGGGATATGACACAAGCAGTATGATTGTACACCATTCAGAACACACTCAAGTTTCTCAGGTTTCTTACTGTGTTATGTGTGTGGTGCTGTGCAGGGCTCACGGTCCTGATGCTCGTATCCTGGAGGAGGTGAAGGTTCCTCCTGTGGGTCAGCTCACCCTTCCTCAGATGCTCCAGATCGCAGCTCAGATAGCTTCAGGAATGGTGTATCTCGCCTCCCTGCACTTTGTCCACAGAGACCTGGCCACCAGGAACTGTCTGGTTGGAGATGGGCTGGTTGTGAAGATCGGAGACTTCGGGATGTCCAGAGACATTTACAGCACTGATTACTACAGAGTAAAACATACATTCAAATCAAGCACTTGCTTTGTCTCAGATTTTCTTATTAATTAACTTTAATGAGAAATATAATAAGAGAAACATGAGACAAACTGAAAATCTATCTGAAATCTTAGTATTAAGATTAGAGTTAAATCTGAGAACAGTTTGAGACATTGTTAAGAATTCTACAAGAAACACATGCGTTTAATGGGGTCTTTTTCTCAATAAGACAAATCTGAGAAGTAGGGGACTTAAGCAAATGTCTCAATTGTGTGCATTTATTCTCACTGCTGTCTATGAGAAACAACTGAGATATTAATGAGATTAAATCTGTGAGTATGTTTTTTATGATCTTATGATTTATGTTGGGGTTTGATTTTGCTCGTCACCATCGTCAGGTCGGTGGCAGGACGATGCTGCCCATACGTTGGATGCCACCAGAAAGCATCATGTACAGGAAGTTCACAACTGAGAGTGACATCTGGAGCTTTGGGGTGGTGCTGTGGGAGATCTTCACCTACGGAAAACAACCATGGTATCAGTTATCCAACAGCGAGGTACAGCACCAAACTTATTGTGAGGCTGATGTTACCCATGATTGTACAATCAAACGTTATTCCAACATCAATCTCAATCAGTGTTCCAAACAAAACAGACGCTTATGTCATTCCATACAGTGTAAATTAAAAGAATTTAATGATTCCAGTTTCAATTCAGATCTGGAACTCATCACATTTAATTCAGACATAAGATTGTGAACTGTAGTCATACAGGTCTGAAACCACATGAGGATGAGCAAACAATGAGACTTTTTTTCTAAAACGATTTCTCTAATGTTTAATTGCTAAATGTTTAATCACAGACACAAAAACAATTCTGATGTTCTGATGAAATGGTTCACAATAGTTTCATTAGTGCTGACCGGTCAGCTAAAGACAAACAGACAGTTCCAGCCCTCATTGTGATGCGAATATCTTTTTTGTTTGTCTGTGCTCTTAAGCACTTACGAACAACAGGATCTCCAGACATCTCCGATTAGGCACCAAAAAGTGGATCCTGGTGTGACCACAACTCCACTACTGCAGAGAAGAGCCTCTCTTCTTTCCAGTGAGAGCTGGATCACTTTCCCGCCAATTCAATTTTAATTGGATTAAACCTCATCTTCGCCTTGGGCCGACGTTGTTTAACCTTGTTACCTTAATCCTGCCCAGCCATGATGGACACGGATAATTATTGAGAGTCTAATTGTAAGGGACGGAGACCGATCGTTCCTGACTTTCTGTCTGCAGGAGAGAGAGAGCCAGACTTTCAGAAGGGTCAATGTGAATTTTTGTTAATTTATTGCAACGATTGAAAGCCGTTTTCAGGATGATGTTGTGTGGTGCTGACAGTCTCTTAAGCTCATTTGATTAAGCTGCAACACTAGAAGTCACTGGTGTTTAAATAGCTACAGAGCAGGAATAGCTTTAGTGAGAGGTGGACGGTTCTTTACAGTCACGGCTGGATATAATAGAGTTAAAGGGGTCGTATGATGAAGAATCAAATTGTCCTTGGTCTTTTGAGCTGAAAGAGTTTAATATATTGTAAGAAGATACTGCAACTTTTAAAACGTTCTCCAACTTCAAACCAAAAGGAGCATTTATTGACACCAAGATGTAAAAATGTCATTTTGAATTTTGGCAATTTAGTGATATCAGACAGACACGCTTGAACACATGACTGATCACGGTCAATCAGTCGATTAGAGTGGTAACCTGACCCACCCAGTCTCAGTGAGGTAATAGATGGAGCAAGCAGGATAAACACATTTATCTCTGAACACCACAAGAACTTGTCAAAGTGTCAAAACTGCTGTGTGTAGCTTAAACAATAAACTAGTAATGTTTTTGGGTAATAAAACAACATTTTAAGCACATCTAATGGAAAATTAATAATAAAAATTTGATAAAATATAATACCCCTTTTAAAATCTTCTAAAATGAAATCTCTGTTGAAAAAATGAAAAACTGTTGAGCGCTGCTAAGACACTCTGAGCTCCGTCTCTGAGTCCTACTTTCATCAGTGGTGCATCAGATTTCCTAAAGCGCAGGGATCTGAACAAACTCCAGAACTTCTAGACATTACATAATGCCCACTGCACAAACACTTTCTTACCATCATCTTCATCCATGTGTCTCATTCTTCTCACCCATGAAACATTTCCCTTCGTTCCAGGCAATCGAATGCATCACACAGGGCCGAGAGCTGGAGCGTCCACGCACCTGCCCGAAGGAAGTTCACCTGCTGATGCAGGGCTGCTGGCAGAGGGAACCCCAGCAGAGGCTGGTCATCAAAGACATCTACAGCCGCCTAGTGGCCCTCGTCAAGAACCCGCCCGTCTACCTGGACATCCTGGAGTAACAGCAGGCACAGGCGATCTGGAAAAGACTGACCTCTGATGGAAGGTTTGGAAGAGCTGAGGAGGAACATGATTGAAAGATCTCATGGGAGGAACTGTGTCTTATATCCACATGTGCAGTACGAACATGAAGTGTTTGTTGATGTGTATGTTTTATCCACTGCTACTATATCACAGTAAATCTGAGACAATGGGCTGGAAATGAAGAGTGGATACTTACATCAGTGGAAATTGTTCATGAATCTTCATGAATAGCTTTGACTCACCCCTCACAGACTCACTGGGATTTCTTGTAATTAAGTATAATTGATGGTGATGTGTACATTGTTTTTCATTGTGAAGCGCTACAATCCCATCTCAATATGCAAAGACAACTATAGGTAAAGCCATTAGTAGGATGTTTTTTCTGAAAGTGTAACAACTGTCACAACATTGCTCGGTTTGTTTGAGCATCACAAAACAGCAACACTGGTTTAACCAATGGCATGAGTCTGGATTATCTGTTTAACCAATAAAAGATGAGGGAAGTGTTTGGTCATTTGGCGGCACAGAAATTAGACACTTTAATTAATTTTGCAGTTTCTTAAAGATGTGACGCCTAAACAAAGATTGTTCTTGTTTTCATGTCGTGCCAAGTTGACAGCATTTCATTCATCTTTTTAGAGCATCTTGTGATTATGAATATATTACATTAACCTGTTATGTGTGCTCTAAACATGCATGTACTGTACAACATGCACGTTTAAAAAAAGCACTCTGGTGTAAGAACAGAAATCAGTCAAATATTAATTTATCACACAACAAGTTGCAATGGCTGTTGTGTCATATTTTATACATTAACAGGTATTTTTACACACAGGTTGTGCCTCCTGTACATAAGCTACCAAGTGAACTGCAAAATGTATTCCATTTTTTTATCTTATCTAATTTTTTAAAGACTACACTACTGGATGAAAAGTTTAGGAAATGTTTCTTGACTGGAACCTTTTTCTGAAAACCTATACAAAATGTGGACGAAATAATTATAATAAAGAATACATAGTAATCCTACACTTCTGACATACATCCCATTTAACAACCACTTGCACAGAAGAGGCACATAAGACACATATCCATTCACAAAATATAGACAGAAAATATATACAAGTATAAAATATGTGTGCATCACTTTCATTATACAAGTGGTTGATAGAAGGGGTTCATTAATTAAACAGTAAGAAATATTCCTTTACAATAATATGATAGCTGCAGTATAAAGTGTGTCTTTTGTTTTTTCATTTTTTTCTGTAGATATATAGATAATCTATAACAGATAATCTGATGTGTATTAAACTTGATTTTAATAAATCTTTCTTGAAGGTTTTGATCAAACTATTCAAACAATTGTTCGCCTCAGATTATCACTGAATTGATGATAAATGTGTTAATATTGTGCTCTACAGATTCTTTTGCTATAAAACAGCAAAATGCAAAACAGCAGAAAGTTTGAATCTGAAGTCAGTATTTAAACAGAAGCAACACACAGACACACACTCACTAGTGATCAAATATCCAAAGTATAAAAATCCAATGACTACAAGCCAAGAGATGTAACAGACATGTGAGACTACATTATGAGTATACATATGAGACTACATACTTCCAACATCCTAAATCAAACCAGTATATTTGTGGGGACATTGTGAAGATTTATTGTACCAAACCTGTACACACCTACACATACTTAACTATGTATATAAGCCCATACCAGCCTCTATTGTTTTAATACAAACCCAATTATCTTTATAAGTCCTAAATCTATTCCTAATAGAAAATGTCTAACATTTCTATAATAAAACACAAAATATTTATTTCATTTATAAATCTTCTTTTAACAAACCAAAGAACGGCATTGCAGAACACACACACACACACACACACACACACACACACACACACACACACAGATAAGATACAAGAATAGAGGAAGTTGAAAAGACTGAATTGTAAGTAAAAGTACTCATAAAATATTTTACAGAAACGAATGACAACACAGATATGACTGCAGAGGGGATGTTTTCCAGAGATCAACAGATGGACATGAGAGAAGCTTTAAGAAAGTATCTGAAACTGAAGAGCTGTTCTTCACATTACAGCATCCACAGTGAGAGAAAAAGGCCTCTGTGATGTATGACAACAAACGACTCGTTTTGTTCCCTAACGAGTTCAAGTATGCACTGAAATAAAGGACACATGCTGGTGTTGAGAGAGCAGCCCGCCCGCTCAGGACTACAGAACCGTGATGCATTCTGGGTAATGACGTCGCCGGCTTCTCGCGGGACGCTATTCTGTCTCACCTGTTCTCCCGGCAGACATTGCGTTTGCTTTTTAAAAATCCTTTATCAACAAACTTTATGTGCAACAATACAGCCCATAATACGACAGTTCCTGTCATCCCTCACCTTCACTTCGCCCGTCCGTGCATCGTGACTGTCAGGTTACAATAAACACGCAGAATGCATGTGAACTGTACGTAATGATATAAATAATAGGTGAGATTTAACCTTTTTCTTTATTGTAGAATAAAGAAATCGTTGTGTTCGCTGTTTTCTTGGTTGTTTTCGCTCTTTTCTTGGTTGTTTTCGCTCTTTTCTTGGTTGTTTTCGCTCTTTTCTTGGTTGTTTTCGCTCTTTTCTTTTGCGCCCTCTACGGGCGGGATCTTACGCTACTAGCGTAGCTCAATTCACGCGACATGCGCTTTACGTGTGTACGAGCGCAATTCATGACGCAAGTTTGCGTAGCGTAGTTTTATTTCTCTTGGATTCCGGGCATTTATTTTTATTTATTTATGTCTCTGGCGTGATTCTGCGTTAAATATGTTTTAATATTGCGAGCCAGACTGTAAAATTGACTATTGCAGTTTTTTTTAAACAACTGTGCTGGTTTAATTTTTCTGTCTAAAAAATAAAACCAAACACAATGTAGTCTTCCAAACATAAAGCTATAACAGCTGATTTGCATGTCATCTCAACTGCAAAGTTTGTGTTTTTTCTTATAGATTATACATTAGAACATTATATACATTAGAACATTATATACATTTATATACATTAGAACATTATACAGTCATAATAGCAGAGGGTTGCTGTCTAAATCTTAAAGTTTTATAAATACTTCAAATCTTCACACAAACACTCGGACAAGTGCTCTAGTGAACAATGTGTCAGTTTTATTCTAGCCATTGTTATCAAACAATCAGAATCATATTTCACATTTTCAACCTTGCAAAAATATTTCAAAACGCCAATTAAAAATATGAGCCATTTTTTAAATCTATTATCACACCGTTTTTTAAGTCTATGATTCTTTGATTTGAAGGGAACTACAGATATTGTAGTAATGAATAAAAATCTTTGAATTAAAGGGCTTGTCTTTCTCAAAGCCTTCACCCCCATACAATCCTTTGACCTTTTAAAAACGATTTCCTTTATTCTTATTTTATATTTCTTGGTCATTTTAAATGCTACACTGTAACATCAGAAGGGCACTTAAAAGCAGTTTTTAAACTGTAATACATTCATTTGGACCAACAGATATACAGGGATTGGGAAGCAACACCTTTTACATTTCATTTCTTCAGTGTACTGAATACCGTCATCACCAGTCGCATTCACATTAAAATCTCTTTCAGCAGAACACACACACACACATGCCCATTTAACCAGAACTGCCGCCTTGAAACGACAAACAGGCATGAGGAGAAATAGAGAATCTTTCCACCTCTAACCACTGATACACCTGCTGTTCCTTTTGAACCCGAGATCCCTTTCACAAACACCAATTAAAATATCATTACTACCATGACCGTCATGACTGACCGTCAGAGCTGGTTAGAAAAGATTCTGCTAAACTATTGCCTTCAGGCAGCATTAATTGCACAGAAGTTATGTACCTGTCTTTAACCATTAGGTCAGATTGAGGAAAAACAGAGGCAGAGGTTAACAGCTTAGTCTAAACAACAGTCAGTTTTGATTCCTGGTTTCACAGCAGCAAGTGTTTGTAACGGTCAAAATGCAACACAAGGAAGAACTTGTTTCGAGTTCTGCACCTGCTTACAAAACGTTCTGACAATAAGTAACTACCTTTGTAAATATATAAAATATGTGAAGACAGAGAGTATTGTATGCCATAGACCTGCAATGAACAAAACAATACCAGGTAACATGACCAAAACACTGTAAAAATGCATATGAACTGTTTTTAACAAACCACAGGGAAGACTCCAGGACAGCCCCAAACTGCCATGAGATGCAAGAGTTCCAACATTATGAGAGTTTTTAGACAAAAATGATACAACAACTTAACCTCCACAAAATGAAAAAGGAAAACGGATGTATTTCTCACAGATACTGTGTTTCTCCCTCCAAATTCATGTCATTTCTGCTGCTGTACCTCTCGAATTATTTAAATGTGGTGCAGTACATCCAGATAATTCTGCACTGATAATACAGTTGTATATTAAGGGACAGGGCATCACAAATAATAAACAGATATTAAAAGGGGCTACATTTGCTCGAGACTACACACCTGCCATTACCTTTATCTTTAAATTTAAAAACGTAATCATTCGTTTTTGACCATCATAATGCAACACATCATAAACGTAGTAACCAATACAATCGTTAATTACATTAATGATGTTAAAAATGATAGTAATGCAAAGGTGAAATCCCTGATTAATGCTACGTAATCATTTTCCAGTTAAATGTTATAATAACATTTATATGTAGTAATGCAAACATGCTTTTTGATAATATTTTGCATATAAAAACCCATATAAGGCAACTATGTTAAAACATAACCTGTAACATATTCACGTCATTTAACCCTTGACCCTCATGTTAAAAAAAGGCATAATATTCAGATGTAAAAATTATACCTGAAAGGTCTTGATTATTATCAGGGTTATCGGCTGAAATAATAAACTGTAACTATAAAAGGGACCCATGATAAATGATCTCAAATACAACAAACATTTAGCTTATATTACAAAAATAAGCAACACAAACACCAAAGCTAGATGTTTCTAGATTAGTGAAGGTGACAGTATAGTCTGCTAGTAAAATCTAAGGTGAAATCCTCTAGAAAAGTGCTGCACGTTTACAGCGAGCAGAGGTGGCTGGTCTCAAGAAAGCTTGTTAGTCTTCCTTGCTCACAGCAAGTGCCTGCTGAGGGTGGACGGTACTGGAGGCCACAGTGCTTTGGCAGGTTGTTCTCAGTAATTTGGCGCTAAAGATGCCGATGAGAGCCAGATTGAGAAGGACCCCCAGACCGAGCGCCCCCAGGGTATCCAGAAAAGATGGCAAAGCCCACTGAGCTATCAGCCACTCTTTGCGAGACATCATGTCAGCCAATACTGCCTCCATCTGGAAGTAGGTGCCCACGACCGCACATACGTGAAACAGCTGGTGACTGTGACCTTGAAGAAGAACGAATGAGAAACCGCAGTCAAAGAAACCGTGTGTGTGAAATGCAATTCAAACCTTTTCAACTTTTATAGCAAAAAAACCTTTTATGCAAAATCAAAACCAAAGCTCTGTGTTAAAAACTCCTGAGCGGCCTAAACAGGCAACAGTTGAAGGTATCAAAGTCATGTTCCAAATCAGTCAAACATGAGGTTTCATTCGTTTCAAATAGGAAGCTCATTAGAAGGATTTAGGTTTTGGAACAGAGGCAAAGACAATCAAAGAATTTGTTTAAATGAAAAGTTCATCCCTAACTAGGCAAAGCAAAATGACGTACCGATGTAGTCAAAGCGACCGGGAGCCAGTCTCTCTGGCAGGTGAGACGCAAACAGAAAGCAGGTCAGAAACGCAAAGAGCAAATGATACGAGTGGTTGGGCAGAGCTTCGCTGGGGCTGCAGCTCCCCCAACAGCATGACAGCAGCTATAAACACACACACACACATATTTATACACATACAAACATAAACACGCACACATACAAACTCAAACACGCACACATACAAACTCACACACATACATGCAAACACACACACACACACACATGCAAACACACACACACACATACATGCAAACACACACACACACATACATGCAAACACACACACACACACATACATGCAAACACACACACACACATACATGCAAACACACACACACACATACATGCAAACACACACACACATACATGCAAACACACACACACATACATGCAAACACACACACACACATACATGCAAACACACACACACACATTTATACACGTGCACACACACACACACACACAAGCCCACAAACACACACAGATACATACATAGACACACACACAGAAAAAAGAACTTGTTTGTTTAGGCAAACACTGTTGTCCATGCATTCATTTGTACAAAAACCTGCAGTCACAGTCTGAGTGAGCGCTTGGCTTTTGCATTTCCAGGGAAGTGTGAGTGTACTTACTCTGTAGAACAGCGGGGAGCTATCGAAGAGGAAGGGAACAACAAATGCAGATGTACGCAGGAATTTACTTCTGTCTGGAAGCTGTGCCTCTACAAACCTGGTGTTAAAAACAGGCAAAATATGGTCTCATTTAAAACCCAAATACTCTGGTCTCTAGACATGGATAAGTCCACATTTTTAAAATCTATTCATTTCATTTTGCTCTTCCCCGTCTCAGGTGTCATTCACATGTGAGTTTTGAAGCACTGAAAGAAATTTCTAAGCTCACTATGTGCTGCTGTAAGAGTGATTCTCTCTTCAGCAGATGCAACTAATTAATTCATTAAATTCTACAACCAATTACACTTTTATTCAAAATCAGTAATAATAATTAATTAATAAAATGACTGAAACCTTTTATACAGAAATCATAATGTGTGATCAAGACAAATAAAGGTCTCTGAGTCTATTAAAATTGTAATGTGTCGGGCTTTCTTCTGAATAAGCCTCTGAATGGTAAATGACAGCAGTACAGTGTGACAAAATCAGTTTCATTGTGCTCTGAAACGACTCTTACCTTGAGTAACAAGACATGCTGGTACAAAAGAGTGTGTTGACGATGGCGATGGGCACAAAATACTGGTGAAGCCAAGTGTTCACCCAGCAGTCAGGCATGGCGTACGCACCGTATGTGATGGCACAGCCTGGGAAGAGTGAAAAGAGTCTGGTGTATTTTAAACATGGTAATGCTGATGTCATTTATGTCAGAAATACATTATATTATATATATATACATTATTTATACATTAAATTAATAATACATACCTCCATATTCTGAGGGCTAAAAACACATCTTTGTTTTAAGACAGTGGATCTCAACATTTTTGACTTCAAGCCCCCCACTGTCCACAACAATAGCCCTCCCGACTCATACAACTTAGCATACATTTTTAAAAAAAAATTATGTATTTTTATGAAAACATCCAAACATCCAATTGTATTTGTTTTAGCTTGTTTTAGTGCTTGTTTTGTCCTATATTAATTCATTTTAAGTTATCTTGAGGCTCACAGAAGTTTGTTAAGGTCCCCAGTGGGCCTCAGCCCCGGCTGAGAAACACTGCTTTAAGGACAGGTTTGTTTAAACTAGTTATGAATCTGTGCATATAGGTTGATAGAGAGAAGACTTGTAAATCAAGGTAAACTGAAACAAGAGTTTTCCAGTGAAACAACAACACATTTTTTTGGATACAGTGGCAGTTTTGAATTCTTTTAAAGAGAACATTATCACTTCCTGTGTCTAAAGTTTCTCACTAGCTCAACAGTGTGTTTGATTCTTTAGTTTTTATCCGTGCAGACATTAGAAGTCTCGCTGCAGATTTTCTTTCTTCTGAAGTCTGTAGTGAGTGAGGTGCCACATCATGAGATGTTTCATAATAACTCACATAACTGTACAGGACAGTGTCCTTCCCTCCTCTGGCTCTCATGAGAGTCTCCAGCGTTACATCAGATAAAATAGGTAATATGAGTATTACGGTATTAAGTATTATGAGAATCGATTATGTAGTATATGAATATGAAGAATCATCAAGACTACGAAGTGAAATGTCTGGAAATATTATGGTCATAGGAATTGTCGGGGATTGAAAGATGTGCTTAAAACACAGCACAATTTCAGAATGACACAATGCAACAAATCTTATTGGTTTGTTTTCATTATGCAAATTAGATACCTGCATAATCGTGCAAGTCCTGAAAATCCACAGTTTAAGAAAGATTTGATTTGGTAATGCACTGGTTAATGCATTTTTCACTGTCATTTCATTCTCTACAGCAAAACTGAGATGACAGAAAGACATCAGAAGAACTTAAGCATACCGAGGCTGTACAGGCTGAGCGCTCCATAATCGAAGAAGTAGCAGATGTGACAGGCCTCTGATGACATAGTGCTGAAGGTGTGAGCACAGCTGGAGGTGAAGGGATACAGGCACACCAGAAGCATATAGACCAGCAGTGGCCAGGTGTAGCTCTCCGACAGGAAGTTCACAGTGGAGCACAGCAGACTGAACCTCCACAGGAAGTACCTACAGTACGGTACAGTAAAGCAGGTCAGCTGAGCATTAACCTTTTTATCTGATTATGTCTTTTTGTCTCACTGCTGTTGAAAGCCCTTTGACTGGAATAAGACGTGCCAAAAACTTTTAACTTAAATCTGATATTGCACAAATCTGCTTCATAACAATAATTAAAGCGAGCAGAATAATTAAAGCGTGTACTATGCTAGATTACTATGCCCCTCCAACAAAGCTTTTAAGCTGACACGTTACTTGTTTCGGCACTAACAGGAGGTCAGTTGTGGAACTTGGTGCTTTACCAGGTTGGCAGGAAGTGGGTCCAGATGTTGATGGTCTCGTTGGTCATCTGGAAGCTGCTGAGGATGCAGTCCAGAGCTGAGCTCCGGGGATGTCGGTACCCAGACATGATGCTGTCCTCTCGAAACACCTGCAATACACACACATGAACATCCAGAAAACATGCAAACAATCACGACAACACAACTAAACCAAAGACACAAGCACTGTAACAGTAAATTCAAGAAATAATTCTGTCATCATTTACTTGCTCTCGTGTTATTGGATTATTTTCTTATGTTGATGTTCCCAAAAGGAGGAAAATACAGCAGTGTATATAACTTTGTGCTGTTTTGTGCACAAAGCGATCATGAGACCTGAAACATAACATAAGTCATATAGATGTGCATGGTGCTTTTAATCCTCTTTAGAGCTGGACGTGGCCGTGGTCACTGTATATAAGAGCTGAGAAACCATGTGCCGAACCTCTTACAGTAAAATTTCCTTTGTCCACAGATGAGTTGGGAATGACACAAGATTTTCATTTCTGAGTAACCGTTCCTTCAACATTCTCAGTAAGTTATTAATCTGACATAATCTTATTTAAAGAGGCCCTGTAGGTACTGTACTGAATTCTTTAGTGTAGATTACTGCAGAGTGGAAAGCAGTATCTTACACTACTTGATCCCACTTACTGTATGTGCCTGTAACTTCAGTGTTTATATTCACTTCAATGTGAAGTGTGTTGTGTTATCAGAGTGCTGCTGTATTTGATTTGAGAGTGAGTGAATAATTTTGAAATTATTGCTTTATGTACTGGATGTTGTGATCACATTGGCTCTACATCTACGGTCAGATGATGTGAGTTCTCACCTTTGGCACCTGATGGATGTCAAAAAGCTGCGGGAGTCTGAGGCTCAGCATGTTTGCGGGCAGCCGCAGGGCGACCCTGCCTCTCTGACAGGCCTGCTTGAGTCTCTCTCGTCCTCCCCGACACAGCACACACCACAGAGGACACTCCAGACCCTGAGACGAGCTCTCGTCCCCAGACTCCCACCTCACACACTGAGACCAGCCCCAGCCATGACCGCCTCCTGCCCCCCACCACACAGGCAGCACTGTGGAGAGACAGAGAGAGATCATGTATTTAATGTGGTTTGGGTCTTATTTTCTTTAAACTTAATGCTGTTGTATTAATGTTTTAAATCGTGCTCATATTAGTCAAGACACTAAAGTCTGGAGTCAAGAGTTTGAAATATAAACTCAAACATTTCTCAACAAATTCCTCCAGGAGCAATGATCTGAGCTATGCAGTCCACATTCATCTTATAGCTCTTCTCTCTTACTGTACATCAACAATCATCTCATGTCTATTTTTATTCCTCCTAAAGAATTTTAGGAGAAACATCCGGGCCAATGTTGATGCCTAAAACTGCGTCCCTCCCAGTCTGAGCTATTTAAAAGCAACATCTGCGCATACAGTCTTCTTCTGGGAAAAATAAAGTAAGCTCCATCTGTTTAGCTCTAACAGAAGCAGTCCTGCTGCTGAGTGGGGTTCTGTAGTCTGCTTGTGTACGGGCCCCTCCTGTAAACTGGAACAGAATGTGTTTTGTACGGGTCACAGAGTTGACCGTTACACGCAGAGCGGCAGGAAAACAGCACACATACTGTACACACGGCAGCCCACAAACAAAGCAGAGGGAAATCCAGTAGACACCTCCACGCTGGAGCTCTAACTCTGTGTTTGCAAACACCTCGTGCATTTGGTTGAAGAGTTTGTTATTAGGGCCGGGTAAAAACGTCTTAATATTTGTGCATTTGTTAAAAAGGGCTTAAAAAGCTTAATCACAGTGATTTCTGCACAAAATACAAAATGTTTAATGCAAGATGTATTATGTATGTTCATGTAAAATGTATTAAAAATAACCAGCTTCTTTTTGACTAAATTCATAAATAAGCAACAATATAACAATACTGCCACTGAGGCTATAATAAATGATAGTTTCTCATATCTCAGTTTCTCATCAAATGCCTTCAGAGAACGTGAAATAAACGGAATGAGTTTAATGAACTACTTCACTGTACAGAAAGAGAATTTTCTTTATTGCGTGAACTAGCACTGACATTCACTGGCAGAAATATTTGCATAAACTGACACAACAACATTATTGCACTGGTTAGTGTTGATCTTATGTATTAATGGATTGTGGAACATCTTCTCCAGCTGTTTCTAAGGAAATCAAACACAAACACCATTTATCTGACACTGGATACGCGGTTTTCACTGCAATGTCCACTGGGAAACAAGACTGGTTTATATAGAAACAAACAACTCCCAAACATTCCCATCTCAGACGCCGCTGCTGAGGCTGGACTGGGTGTTTTTCTGCGGCGGCATGTCGTCTGATAGGTGGAGATGTTTGGCTTCGGTCTGACTTTGACACACAGTTCTAAGAGCCAAAACAAGAGAGTGAGCTCAGATTAAGTGTGTGCTGCATTCATTAACTGTGACTGATCAGGAAACAGTCCACAATGAGGCCCGCCTTTTATTTTTCCAATACTTCAAGGAATATGAAATTGGGATTATTTACCATAAAATATTACTTTGTTTTTCACAAAACTGAAGATTCAGGTTCTGATTTATAAAAGAATCAATCTGTCTTATAAAGAAGGGCAAAAGGGATTCTAAGACAAAAAAGGGATCCAAGACATTTAATGTTTTCTGCTCTTGAATTCTGTGAGACTCTCAGTGTTTCACACTCCTCAGTGATTCTGACATTGTTTTCTGGCTCGTGATTGTGTCACAAGATCTGCCTCAATGGTCGTCTTTATCACTGCGTGTTGACAATATGGCGCCTATGCATGCAGCCTGCTGTTCTGTTCTGTTCTGCATGCATGTAACTTTACAGAGGTCAGTAAGGGCGTTATTCCAGACTCTGAGTTTTCATCTGCATGTTAATACATGATTGTGGGATGAAGCCATCCAGCTACCACCTACACGCACGGGAGTAATAACTATGCAAATCAGGATACTGGAAAACAGGAATTTTCCACCAAGTTTCAATGATTTTCATTAAGAAAACAAACCAACTTTTAATCAACATTTGCCAATTTGACAATGTTTTAAAGTGATGTGAGAAATAGCTGCAACTGCCCTGTTTATATAAGTGAGAAACCTGTTTTGGAAGGTCTGTTGAACAAATGAACTTTGCCGGAGGCCTTTTCCTAGAAATAAGTGAGTGAGTAAAGCTTTATTTATATTGCCATGCTGCAGGAAACATACGCGTGTACAGAAACTCCTTGACCTTCACATACATACAATAGAAGGATATGGAGGCATATACAAGGCTATAAGAATCTCTAGCAACTCTAGGAATAAAATAGAAAAACAGAGGAGAATTAGAAGAAAATAAGACACACTTTCACACTTGAATCCTCAGTGACTGAATGTTCTCCTGTTTCTGCTGTTTCAGGTCCAACCTGCAAGTTGTATTTGGAAGGTTTTAAATCATGTCGTCCTTACATGCATGTGAACCTCAGTCGAGTGAACAGATGATTACTGATCATATCTGGGGTCCTGAATCATGTGCGCACACACACAACAGTGCACAGCTAATGGACAATGTTTATGTAAAACAAATGTAGATTTCACAATCATCAGACTCTTGGGAGAAAGAACCCTGAAACATTTCCTTCAGTCCTGGAAACAGCTGACTCTGCAGATCTTGCAGGCAAAAACTCCCTGAAAAAAATGTGAAAAAACACAAAAACTAAAGAAGTCCTGTCTGTTTTCATGAGACACGGCTAAAACGCCAAGATCACGGGCTCAGCTCCCTGGCAACACACAAACTGATAAATGCACATACTGCAAGTTGCATTGTAAATTGCACTGCATGCATCTGCACATGAATAAATGCAGATCTGAAGAAATCGTGAGTGCTGCTTGCACATGTAAAAATTGCTTGTGTGACGCTGATGTGGTGAGTTGTGAGTGGGTTTATGTCTGTGGAGTGATGTAGCTTAACACCCGGGGTTTCTTTACACCTCTAACCAACCCTGAGTATGGGTAATCTTGCCTTGGCATGACCACTAATTAAATGCTTTTCACATATACAAAAATACAGCGGGAGCCATAAACACTTCTATATTTCAAAAGTGAGCGGACAAAACTGTGTGTATAATCTTTAGGTTAACTCAACGGCAACTCACGAAGGAATGTTTCTGATTTAATACAAGTTCAGGAATGTTGTCAATAACCTCAGACAATTCATCTCGTCCTTCACTTCTAAAATAAGTCAATAAAACTTGCATTTACAGTAATGCACTTATAGCAGTCCTACAGTAATCTATGAAGAAACGCATTCCAGTGGGTTTAAAAGCTACAATTACTGTTGCAGGCATATTAACTTCTAGTTTTGTGTTATGAACACAATTGGTGTGGGTGGAATTTGCACCGTGTAAACTGTTCTTAGCAGTTTAATCAGTACAGTATCCTTCATGTGTCATTTAAGGGTCACCAGGTTCCCCAGCTTTAAATAACAAGCTGCACAGACGTGACTGGAAGGAGATATTATCTCACTAGTCTCATGTTAACACGTATATACATAGTTTGTGTTTCGAAGTTAAACTTTTGTGTAAAACTATATGCTTTAAATGCCTTAAAGATCCATTGTAAAAGCATTACTGAACCCAAAACCCATTTTCTTAAAACAACGCTCATTCTAAAGCAACTAATTAATTAGTTAATTGACATTTTTACACCTTTAGTTTGTGCAGGATAACCTTTCTTCCCATGTTCACAAGGTAAGTGTGACCACTAATAAAGTGGTAGATGGCCTGACAAACTTCATTTGTGGAGCAGATACAGCAAACAGACAATTTGACTAAAAGGTGCACCAGAAGTATACAGAGAACTGTCACATAACATATATCTAACATATATATCTCCTCTTTTATCCACAAGATTGTAGCACAGAATGTATATGTCTATAAAAGTGTCACCTTTAACCTTTATTAGTTATGTTACGCACTCTTGAGGTGCGGCAGATGAAAGTAATAACACATCTGAAATGGTTGGTAAAATGCTGTTTATAAAGGAGTCCAATAGACCACACAGTGCAAATCAACTCCCCAAAAATATTATTGTGCGAATATTGTGATGGATCTTCATATCTGCAGGTGAAACATGAACTCAGGAGGACGTCCAGCATGAAAAGCTTCAGATACAGAAGCTCTATGTGATATATCACACAGACAGCATGAAAAGCTTCAGATACAGAAGCTCTATGTGATATATCACACAGACAGCATGAAAAGCTTCAGATACAGAAGCTCTATGTGATATATCACACAGACAGCATGAAAAGCTTCAGATACAGAAGCTCTATGTGATATATCACACAGACAGCATGAAAAGCTTCAGATACAGAAGCTCTATGTGATATATCACACAGACAGCATGAAAAGCTTCAGATACAGAAGCTCTATGTGATATATCACACAGACAGCATGAAAAGCTTCAGATACAGAAGCTCTATGTGATATATCACACAGACAGCATGAAAAGCTTCAGATACAGAAGCTCTATGTGATATATCACACAGACAGCATGAAAAGCTTCAGATACAGAAGCTCTATGTGATATATCACACAGACAGCATGAAAAGCTTCAGATACAGAAGCTCTATGTGATATATCACACAGACAGCATGAAAAGCTTCAGATACAGAAGCTCTATGTGATATATCACACAGACAGCATGAAAAGCTTCAGATACAGAAGCTCTATGTGATATATCACACAGACAGCATGAAAAGCTTCAGATACAGAAGCTCTATGTGATATATCACACAGACAGGTCTATACACATGGTCTATATGTGAGTTAGAGGAAATGATGGGCGGTTCTGCAGAAGCGACCTCATGTGATCTATATTTAATCTCACACACATTTCACACCAAAACCCACAACTCTTTGGACTTTGGAAACCCCTTGCACACAACTTCTAACAAACTTCTGAAGGACAATAAAACAGCACATCAAACCTGACATCACCCAGTCCCCTTCCTCGCCATGTTTTGTTGGGTTTGTGTGCGTTTTCAGGACGTGGTGAAGTTCATGGCTTCTCATATTTATGACACAATGTCACAGCTTGTTCGTGACTTCACATGATGGCTTCAGTGAACTTCTCTGAAACTCCTGCTGTTTTAAAGGTTACAAACGCCTGCATGCATTACGACCACAGCGGCAGAAAGCGCAGTAAAGTTCAAACCTTTGAGCTTGATCTGGTCAATGAGATCATTGGCGCGCGTCAGATGGAGATGTGAGGTCGCCAGTTTGGTTCCGGTGTGTTACGCTTAATGGGGACGAAATCAAAAATAGCGATAGAAACTACACATCCATGGCCGAACTGCGAGCTGAAGCGAGGGGAGAGCCGCGGGGACCGTCCGGGCTGTGCGCGCCGCTCGCATTCCTCTGGAAAGCTGCAGGAGCGCGGAGGAGATCCCACCCTCCGAGCGCTCCCATTGGATGGACACATGAAAGAAAGTCTGTGTTGAGGATCAGGAGACCGACCGAGTCCGAACAAAGACCAGAAACCCGTTCAGCCGCTCCCGGCGGTCTCCGTTCCCGCAGGATCCGGTTATGGGCGACCGGCCGGTTGACGGACGCGGGCGGTCTGCGGCGCGTTTACGCGCTGGATGAAACTCGTGAACTTTGTTTTCCTTAAATCGCTTAGGATGAAAGCGCTTAAATGTGATTAAATGTAGATTTTATTCTTTATTGTGTTATTCAAAGGCATGAACATTAATGCATGAACATATATCACGAGTATAAGGGCCCTATAGGGGCTCTATAGGGGCCGGACAGTTCTCTGTCTCCTCCCTCTTTCCTCAGCAGTTCATTCATCTGAAACGCCCTTTAAGACCATCCACAAGCCACACTGAATCGTGCATATAAAGCACTGATGAATGCATTCGTGTAAGGAACTTATAGATTAATAAACTGTTACTGTAATGTTCTTGTGAGAACATGCATTGGACTGTAATGAACCCAGCAGTGCAGTTTTCCAGTGGTGGCACCATCTTCCCACCCTCCATTGCTCTGAAACCCGAGTTCACTCCCCATTGGGCAGAACTGCAAATAATTCTTCCCTAATGTGGGGCAAAGCCGGTTATCCTCTGAGGGCAGCCCTGGGCTCTCTGCCAGAGAACTGGCCATAATGGCACAATGAGATCTCGGATGAGGGCCGGTGTAGTTGTGGGGATGAGAGGCAGACAACGGCTGAGTGGGGACACAGAGACCTACTTACACCAACTAGACTGTGATGGACAGACCCCCAAAACCTGATTAAAGACTTGATCCAGGAGTTTTAAACTATTTCATATCAGTTTATATTTATATTGGATAAATGAACCTAAAAAAGAAAATGTTTATTTCAATTCAAATGTATTTCTAGAGCAGTTTACCACCCCCTGTGAGCACACTAAAGGCAGCAGTGGCGAGTAGAAATGTTTTAGTAAGATAAAACACAAATATGAATACAGATTAAAGAATAACTCTTGATAAAGTATTTTATGTGAAGATTTGGTTTGGCCACAATTGTTGACCGTCTTTAGAAAGCAGAATGTAACAGTAAAAGTGTTGAATGTGATAAATCAAGAAGTGATATCTTAAATTAACATTAAAGGGCCTTAAGATACATTTATTACTATAGCTTTTTCAAAACTCTGTTACAGCCCTCAGTCTGAAAACTCCCAGCTTGGACATGCAATCAACTGACAACCATCTTCATGGAGAAAACGAGACACTTTGATGAAATCTCTTTATTGTTTAATGCACCGCTTCACACATACACTGTATTCCTTTGCATTGAGCAATATGGAACAATTACTATGAGAATGTGATGGCAACTGGCTGAGCTGTCATTTCATGTTTCAAGTCTGACAAAAACACGTTCACATCTGTCAGAGCAGCCGCATGGTGTGACTGTTGTGAATGCAATGAATGCGATTGAGTTTGGAATCATATACAATCTCTACACCTGATCCTCATTCCTGTGTTCTGCAAAGGCAAATACAGCACATACAAAAATAAAATGAAATAAAAGCAACCATTTGCCTGACTCATTCCATCCTGTTCATACAATGACAACACAATACATTAAACCACAAAAGTACACAGCAAAAAGAAAACAGGAAGGGGGGAGATAGCCACGTAAGAAAAAACAAAAATCATCAAAATGAAGTATACACCCAATTACTCTGAATCCTTCTTGCCCTAGAAGCTAAGTGCCCCTCCGCAACGTGAAGGCTAGAAAGGTTCGTGGTTCTGTTCAGGACTGATTTCTGTTGCAATCACCATCTGCTGGTTAAACAGATGTCCACAGACTCTCACGACCATAGCAAAAAGATAAAAATAAAACAATCCAAAAACACTGCTCTATACATTTAGATTTATGAGTTTCTTTTCTGCATATATGCACACAAACGTTTGTTTTTCTCTCTCAAAAACATATACACTCATTTTATAGGTATATGCCTGGTTATAGCACCCCAGGGGCATTTAAAAGGGGAAGTTATTTTACCCCTTGGCTTCTTTCAACCGTCCTGCGATGGGGTTGAGGACGCGCTGTTGTACAGTAAAGCCCCCCATGTCTCTGTCTTCTCTTCTCCACATATTTTCTGCACCCCTCGTCTGTCCAGATCTCCGTCTTTGAGTGTTGTGTCCTGGAGACGCGGATACAGACAGAGCAGTAAAGTGAGAGATAGAGAGATAGAGAGAGAGGGAGTGAGTGTGTGATCAGCCAAACGACGAGCCGACCCCTGCATCCCACGCCGTCTCTCAGCCCATCTCCTTCCACTGCTGATAGAACTCTGTGATGTTCTTCAGCTCCATGCCAGCAGCCCCCACGGCCTGGACAGCAGCCTGCAGAGAGACAAACACAGGACCAGCAGAATAAATAAACGAGAAAACTTCTCGATCTCTCTCTTCTCTAAACTCTCTTGCAAAATGAAAAACCCCAGCAGCTGTGAATGAGGAACCTGTGAAGAATCAGAATTCTATACGCCACACTAAGACTGTGCTGGATCGTTTATACTGCGGTAAATATCTGTGTGGCTTTGAGCGAGCAGAACTGCTTTATATTACAGACATGTGAAGGAGACAAAGAAACAGAGTAAAGCAAATATGCAGAGCAAGGAGAAAGATCTGAACATATTAAGAGATGGTGTTGTGCTTCTTTCCTGTCATGCCAGAATGAATTACCAGATGACTCTGAGATGGGTGCGGTTCACATCTTCAGACTCAGCATTTGACTTTAAACTGATTCATAAAGCAAACACCTTACGACTACATTAATTGAACCTTTTCTGTGCTTGGTAACCCTGTGTGAAATTGGCATAACAAACAGTAATATGTTTGGACAGCAAAAGCCTGTTGAGAAACAGACAGTTGTGTAGACCTTCATGGAAGCTGATTTTTTAGTCAGCTCCTCCAGTGAATGTCCTGTCAGAATGGTCACCATGCCAACCGTATCATCATCTCCACTGTTTTGAGATCCGGTGAGTTGACGACAGCTGTCCACCATCTTACAGAGATGCCTGTGAAGAAGATGAATCATCAGCCACATTCAGGTGCTGAGAGTTCCTGAAGAACTGAACTCCAGCAGTACTGTCTGTGTCTGAAACAGAAGGGCAGGTGATGTGTCTTACCAGGCTTCTGGGTCCTGTCGCTTTAATTTATCCCTCTCAAAACTTCTTCCTGACTCTTTCTGACAACGGATGTATCTGTTGCAAAACAGGTGACAAAAATTCACGTGATGTCAAAATATCTATGTTCTTGTTCACACAAATTCCAACATAATGGTATTTCATAACTATTTTACATTTTAGCAATTTGACGGCTAATTCATATCAACTGGGATTAGAGGTCTATCTTAATGCCTGCTTCTTTTTTTTAAAAAAAGAGAGTTTTTCTGTACAACTCGCATCATACAAATTTAAACAATCAACAACTTGTAAAATAACTACGTTTTTCCGTTAGGTCAGGTTGACAAGTTCTTTTCTGTGGTAATCAGCATTATGTATCATTTTGCACAGACATATTATTGGCAGCATCATATATAAAAAAGCTGTGTTCCAAACTGTTCCAAGCTGCCTATCTAGACAGCAATTTAAGGCATCAAATACGCAACTATTAGAAGACAGCAGTCCATGTAGACTTGAGGGCAGCTGAGAACAGCTTTGAATCAGAACTACAATCCCAAAATCAAAGGATGTACCTGTTCCCCTTACGAAACTCTGTCTCCAGGAAACGGATGCCATCTCTCGCTCCGGGATTCTCTTTCTTCAGCATATCCAGACCATCAATAACTGCAGAAGAAGAGAACTTCATCTCAGTACAAACAATCACTGACTGATTCTTCCTGGTGGTCAAGGCCTGTGTACACACTGCTCAGGTGAGATTCATTTTCCATACTAATTAAAAAGTACAGCGAAAATCTTCATTCAGATGAATAACTTCTACATTGATGCAGAAGTTAGACATGTTTATCCAATGTCACTTAATGCACTATTCAAAGTGTCATTTCAACAGCATTTTAAAAATCCCTACATTTTATATGAACATTTTATAGCAAAGCATCTCCAGAACTATATATATATATATTTATATATATATATATAAAATTTACTGAAGAAATGTCCTTGAGAATTTCCTAAAGAAATTTATCAGGCCTGATTAACTGAGTTTAAAACCTCTGATGTTATTTAAATATTTTCTGGGGTTTTCATAAGCACTGTGACCATGTTTTGAGATGTCATGAGGAAGAGGTGTGACGTGGGCGACCTGTGCGAGGGATGATGATGATGAAGCAGCCGCTGGCAGCCAGCTGTCTGAGCAGAGGCAGGTGCTGACAGAGAGCTGCCGTGTCGGGCACCAGGTACGGAGACATGGAGGACTGAGTCTTGGGCTGCTGCAGACTTCCTTCCAGCTGAGAGACCTCCAACTGCACACAAAATGATCGCCATACGAGGAAACAATTCATTACGGCTCTGATTAACACACTGAGAAACAGAACTATATTAATGACAGACAAAAATAAACTGGACAGCTGGTGTGACCTGTAGGCGCAGCTGGGCCATGTCTCTCATGAGCCGGTTCCTGCGAGCTTCCTCCTCCGCCTGTAGATCAAATGAGGCAAAGGTCAACCTTACCTCTGCACAACCTCAAAACATCACTCACAGTGTAGTATGTGTATAGGCAGACAGACAGACAGACAGGCAGACTCCCTACTTTGTTCAATATCAGTATTGTTGTCCGGCCAGCATAATAAATAAACAATGAGGGGCTGAGAAAATCTCAGGCAGGAAAAATAAGAATAACAAACTTAAAATTTAAAGTACTATAAGTAAACTAAATTTAGGGTAAATGTATTCGCAAAGCAACCAACAGAAGCCTGGGTTAACAGCAGAGTCACAGACTGACTGCAGTGGTGGGGATATAGTGGAGAGAATAAGACTGTATCTTGAATACAAGCTTCTTCCATGAGCTTGTCATGGACTGGAAGGCATTCTTTTGATGGGCAGGCCCTGAAGGTTTTAATGAAACTGTAGCAGAGAGAGACGCCTCTTCACCTGCACAGCACGACAGCACTTCAGCCATCATTTGTTCTACACATAAGAGCTGCATGGTTGCTTGGCAACATAAGGCTCTCAAGCAAAAAGCTCACAAATGCGGTGAGGTTTTATGAAAAACACTCCTTCTCCCTGCAGCAGACGCGTTTGTGTGGAGCCTGTCATTTTAAGGCAATTTTCACGGCTATTTTTGCATGTATTTACTGCCTTTACAACTGCTGAACGCACAAACCAAAGCATGTGAATACAAATCGAAAGATTTCAGCCAGTTCTCCACATCGGGTTTCTAGTTTAAACACAAAGGTATCATCATCTTACCAATTTTTAAGTTTGATGTATTTTTATATTTATTTTATTTACCATGCGGAACTGGGCCTTGGCCTGCTGAACAAGGTTCTCCTGCTCTGATTGGCTGATGCTGGTGAAGATGCCCGCCTCCGGGTTGAAGTGCAACACGTTGCCTTGGAGATTTGTGAGGAAGTGACCAAAGCTGCGAATACAGCACAAGCGCACCACACACTGGACAGACGGAAGACATGAAGGATTTCAAAGAAGCAGCAACTGAATGTTTATTACATTAAACAACGTCATAACATTTTCTGTATCCTAATTAGCTGGAGAAAGTTCTTATTTGTCCCTCAACTATTCATTACTGCACACATTATAACACTCAGGAGAGACTCTCTAGCACAAGGCCTGTGGCCACCTGGCATACAAATACTCAATTTTAATGATTTTTTATTGTATTTATTTTGTTCTTGCATGAAACTGTAATAAGATCAATCTTAACGCTTGAATACTATTAACATTAGAATTTACAAATGCAATAAATAATACAAAATAATCACATCATTTCATGTTTTTTTATATAATTATATGTACGGGTTAACATTTTCAGTGGTCTCAAGGTTTATGCATGGCCAGCACAAGGAATAATAATGAAATCTCTTGATTTCCTGGCTAATAAAAACTGATTTCTTACAAGCGTTGTAAATGTCAGTACTGCTAAATTCTTATGCTGTTAGAACAGTTATGTAAAGTAGACCCAGATTTACTGGAATAATGAATTTCAATATCACTACCAGTTTTTCTCAATTGAAACGTAACCTGCATTCTCACAAGATACTCAGTGAGCTGTTAGCAGTTCACAAGTTACACTTTTAATTCTTACATGTGGAGTAACATTTCTGTGTGCGTACGTGGACAATCCCAACACTCAAGAATAAATTCTCAAGAATCTACGTACTTAAAAAGTGTCTGAGTGCTGAGAAAGTGTGGATGACTCAACAGATATGACTTCCAGTCATGTGATCCAGTGAGCACATAATGTGGAGACAGTGAGGTTACCTCCTCCAGAGGGCTGAGAGAGGGTCTCTGACTCATAAAGTCCAGTCGTCGATGGGCCAAGCTGAGAGCAGGCAGGTGGAAGAGTGCCAGATCCTCCGGCAACAGCAGCGTCTGGACCAAACCAGGCTGCTCAGACTCACCCAGGAGTTTAGTCACCTCCTTATTCAGACACAAATCTGAACCACAGAAAAAAAATCTCTGAGCATGTGACTTCAAAGGAAGTTAATAAAAAAGGAAGGATATAATAAAAAGATTTTGTAATACTTCTCTCACCTGCTTCCAGTATCTTGCTGCCCTCAGGCAGTAAGTTCAGCAGCACTGAGAGTCTGTTCCACAAGCTCTGAGAACTCTGTTTGAGAAGACCAACTATCAGCATGCATAAAGCATTTTTTTTTAGTTCAGAATGATTTTGATTGGCTGATTGACGTACCTGAGCGCACATCAGTATGATGTCAGTATTTGTTCTCAACCAATCAAGAAAGACCTTGACGACCTGGATGAGACCCTGATTGGTCAGAATCTCCAGTCGCTCAGAAAGGGTTTTCTCACTGTGAGGTAAATGGTTGCTGTGCTCGCTGCCCTCAGAATCAGAGGCGGGATCTGAATATAAAGAAATTATTTACATTAGATTATAAATATGGCCTAGAGTTGCATTTCCTGAAGCAGAGCTTGTAAGGCAGCAAAAGAATAGTGTTCACAGTTTCAGGAAATTTAGGTTCTAGACTTTGGTTCTAGAACATTCTAACCATGTTAAAGGGAGATGAATCTTAAGCTATGTACCATTGTCATTGGTTCCGTTAACAATCTCTGGACTCATGTTGCTGGAAGTTTCTTCAGGAGTGGGTGTGGCTTCTTGAGAAGGGGTGGGGTTGGACTCTGGGGTGGGGTTAGTAATAACTGTGGGGCGGAGAAGCACATTGCTAAAGGTCGGGGCAAGCCGGAAGCAGCGTTTAGACTGGAAGAGCTGAGAAGACATGGCCTGCAGGTTACTGCTGATACTGGCATCATTAGCCACAAGAGGGCCATTGGTCACTGGAGGGGTTGCATTTTCCTCCCGAGACTGTCGTGGCTGCTCATCTTCCTCATGCTGCTGTTGTTCTGGCGCATTCTCTGTGTCGTCCATGTCTTCCAGGTCTGAACGAGATTCTTGACTGTTCATGTCTGAATCCGTCTCAACATCGAAGGCAGTGCCTCCTTCATCCTCCTCTGAACCACTTTCCCAGCCCCCATCCACAGCCAGCGGCTCTCTCCGGCCTTCTCTCCCTGAAGAGTTCATCGGGACCCTGGAGGCTACTGGCCCATCAACTGGGCCACCATCTTCCTCATCCTCCTCTTCATCGCTCTCAAACCCTTCGCTCAGGTCGCTCTCGTCCTCTTTGTGAGCGCAGCGTCTGCGGCGCAGCATGGAGAGCCGCGAGAACTTTTTCTTTTGTTTCTGCTTCTCTTCAGTGGACCTCTTCTTCTCCAACCCTTTCTTGATCTCCACCGTCCTTCCATTTCCTTTGGGCTCGTTTTCGTCATTGTCTTTCTCCTCATTCTGATCTTCGTCATCCTCCTCCAGGGAGCCGTTCTGCAGGGTTCTGTCTTCTGAGGGAGCAGTGCTGCTGAGATCTCTGGAATCAGGGTCATCTAAGAACAAATGCATGAAGAACATTTTTGAGGAAACTGTCACATGACCCTAGCAACATTTTAAGACATCAGTGCATCAGTCAAGAGAAACGAGGAACGTGGACACGTCCTTATTCATACCCGTGTTATCTGTGCGCAGGGGTGGGACGCCACTCTCGCCCTCCTCCAGCTCAGCTTGCAGTCGAATGTTGACATGATTAACCAGATGTGAGAACAGAGCCAGTGTGAAGGCGATGGAGGCACTGTACTGCTTAGAGGCTAAAATTCAAAGGCAGAGTTGACCAGTCTGACAAAACTTCATTTGTGAGAGAATTAAAGATATTTTTCATGACTGTGGGAACCCTGTGTCACTGAATCCAAACCACTGAATCCTCCTAATACACTAATTTTGATGATATTTCTGTATATGTGTGTATAAATACTGCACAACATCAGATCTAATAGTGAACCAAAACATCTGCCTGTATTTGGCCTTTGAGGCTATCAGCATTGATCTGATATTGATCCGTTTTAGTTTATATTTACCTCCTCTTTTCAGGCTGTGCACTACCATGAGACAAGTCACCACCATCTTGAATATGAGGCAGTCTGGAAGCACAGAGCAGGTGGAGTCGTGTTCCTCCTCCTCCTCAATAGCTGACTGGCTGCCGTGGGCAGGAAGTGGCAGGTAGAACAGCACCAGATTAAAGTCCTCCAACACAGACTGGCAGAGTGACGTCAGCTCTGTCTCCATCAGGCTGAAGAGAGCAGAGGTTATCAGTCAACACACCATGTGTGTCATTCTCATATCTTCTAACTTTCAGGTGAAGTGTGTTCTGCATGCAGAAGGTCACGTATCAGGTTCAGAGCAATGCGATCGTCTCACCTGGTCTTGGGCTGCAACAGACTCTGCAGATACATGAAGCTCACCAGCAGTCTTTTGATGTCCTTTGACCTGCAGTGAAAAGCTTCTGTTAATCAGACATACAGAAAGGCAGATGCTATCTGAGTTTTAAATGTTCATGATGGACGTGCAGAAACTGTAACTCTGATTACTTAGGAATGTAACAGTAGGTCTGCTCAGAGCATGCACTTCAAGGCTTTATTAACTGTTTGTGCTATTAACCAACTAGTTTAAAAGCTAAAGTTTAATATTCTGACTATTAGTTTAACATGAGATGTTATGTTCTGTAACATAACATCTTTTATTAATATTTTATCACTGCATTTACCAAGGTCTTTACCAAGGAATCACTGGTTCACAGCTTTCTATTGGACAGTGAGAGAAGTATGTCATCATACTATTGAGGAGATAAACACACCTCTGACGTGATGGTGAGAGCTTCTTCATCTCTTGTTTCTTCACCTGATGGAACATCTTTGCTGCCTTGTCAAACAGACGCTTTAAATTCCCATAAGCCCCATCAAAAGGAGTCTCCGACTGAATACTGCTCAACAGGAAAAACCAGCCTGTCACACTCATGCTCATATCAACCTTCACTATCTGAAATGTCTGAAACATTAATCATGCTTGATGCTGTGCTACAAATAATAAAATATATGATTATATAAACACACTATTACTTTGTATGGTGAGTAGCATGTGAGTACCCTTAAGAGATGTGTTTTCTCACTGCCACTTTTCTGAAAATCTCTCTCACATACACTTACACAAGTGAGAAAGTGAGAGAGGGCTACATACCACATGCAGATAAATTCAAAATAAGAACTGACATGCTGTTAAAGGCTCTGCTGCTCTGTCAAAATAATAGAGAACATTTAGTATAATCAATGCGTGTCTGTGATTTTAAAATTCTGTACATGACGGAGGATTTGACACAACATCTGATCATACTAAAACAGAATGCTATGTATCTTCTAAGGGAAGCATACAACATTTTCAATAAACAACCCTCTACTTTTCTCATTAGTGTAACACTGCTCTGTCTAGACATTTTTCTGTGTTGTTATACTGACTCCCTCAAACCCAAACAAGAGAAAGTGCAGAATTCTGCTTCCATATCACTTATACAAATGGGTCATGATGATCGACTAGCCAGTTGTTGGATACTTCCTTGGAATCAGGAATTGGTTAACCAAAACCAACCCAATAACACAGTTTATAGACAGAAATACCAACTAGTCATTTGAGAAAACAAAATGTATTTTGCTCTTACCAGCGCAGATAGTAGTAAGTAGCTTCAACATTATAAAATTTACTTCCAGCCAGCGTACCCAACTGATTAAATGGCATTCCTGTAAATGACAATTGTCCAGTCAAATTAACTTTACTGATCGTCAGACATAATCATAAAGCACATGTTTCTGAGTGCCAGTGAACTGGTTTGGAGGATGAGAAGTGATCTCTCACCAACATGAGGAGTGACAGACAAGGCCTGGTGATAAAAGCGTTCGGCCAGCTGCTCAGCTTCCACTCCTGCCAGTTCATTCTGGTACCGTGCTACATACATTAAACAGCAACATATTACTGTTATTTCTGATTATATGCCCAGAAAATGTCAATGCACAGCTTAAGAATTTTCAGAATGTTTTGTTTTAATTCAATGTGAGAACAAACTTACCAAGATCTCCCAGGTACACAAGGCACCTGTGACAGGCCATCTGGGCCCACTCCATCTCTTTAGGGGTGGCTGAGACTGGTTTCTTACGACCTGCAGTCATTCATAACAGAGAACAATGAACTAATAAATTGAGAAAGCGCAGGAGGCACGCCTGGCAATAAAGCTCATTCTGATTTTATTCTGTCTAAATAAAATGTTTAGTTGACTAGTCGTTCAGACAACCCACCAACTAACCAGTTGTTTAGTTTTGCACAACCATAAGCTGATAAAAGCATCATTCACTAAAAACATTTATGTTAACAATATTATCACAAAATCTGTTTTGTGATGAAAAGAAATGTAGGATGATAAAGCGAAGGGCGTCTCACCAATAAGTGGGTCGGTGACGTGTGTCCAGTCGATGCAGTCCTGCAGCTGCAGCTGATAGTGTGACTGGATGTAGAGCAGCAGGTGTTGAAAGAATCCCACCCCAGCGATCAGGTGGGTCCTGTAAGCACACTCCAGAGCACTGCGACTGTGGATGTGCTGTAGAGACAGCGAGCAGAAGAATTTAATGCTGAAGGGAAACACAACAGCTGCTTTAAATGATGGGATAGGAGCAGAGAGGCTACAGTACCTTCTTGTTGGTCTTGATGACCTGAATGACCTCATAGTAGACCTTTCTCCACAGCAGTTCCTCAGCTTTGCGCCCATAGTCCACGGGATGCAGGAACATCAGCTTCACGCAAAGTTCTCGCAGTCTGTTGAAGGTCAAAACAGATCCATTCTTTTCTTAAATGACTGTAACACTGAGAGAAGGTTATAAAGTTGTTTCACGTAAACATACAACTGTGCCTACTTGTTCCTCAAGCTGATGTTCTCAGGTTTGAAGACCTCCCTGTACGACGACTTAGTGCTGATTATAATATCCAACTTGTGCACAGTTTCCACGACAGCCCTTCACAGAGACAGGAAACGATGAAACTGTTACACACATGCTCAGAACAAACTACAGTGCACGTACACTTTTAACAGCTATATTACAACCATATAATTTATAGGAGTATTTACTGTATAGGGTTTCCTGACAAATGAAAACACAAAATGTGCAGCAGAAAAACGTACGCTTTCTATTCATAGCTTATCTCACTTTAACTTTATATAACTACACACGTCGAGTGTATAACACACAGACATTGCATTTGAATATTAACACTGCATGTCAGCTGCTCTGATGCCTTCATATTCACTTCCTGCTGGAGACAGATGTCCCAGATCTCCAGATCTCACACAATCTCCTTGACTTCTCCAATAGTTCATTCTTGAAACCTTCATCCCATAACATTGAAAGCATGCATGTCACTCTCGAGCAGTATTAACAGCGTGTTAGATCTAAATGTGGCTTCACAATCTAATGAAAGTTCACCGTGCGGATCTTCATTGACCCACAGAGCAGAAACGCGACGTGATGTTCGTCGACATTGTTCTCACCTGTACAGTCGTTTAATATGAAGCACTTTGGCCTCTGGCTCGCTGTCCTGGCCCGGTCCGCTCATTCTCGCAGTGATAAGGCGGTTCTGGTCCGTTTTCCTGTTTTGTGTTCTGGTTCCGCTCCAGTTTAGCGCGCGGCTAACGTTAGCAGGGCAGCTAACTCACCTTCCCCTCAGATTTCAACTGAAACACAAACGCTGTCGTCGCTGTCCTCCGCCGGCCTCCACACCCATCCGTTCGGGGGCCGGTGTGTGTGCTGCTGTCGGTCCGGGTCAGCTGTCACATTTTGCGGCCGCTGTGTTTGTGTGGTTGTCGTTCATCGTTGCGAGTTTCGCTCCGCAAGCGGCCATTTTTCTCCCTCCCACCGCGCACGGGTCGGCGACGGCTGAAGTATCGCGAGAGTTGACGGATCTTAATGCGCCTTTGATGCACTTATCGCGAGACGTCCGAGGTCACAAGCGGCTCTGGGCTGCAGGCGGGCGATTCGGCCTCTCGCGTGATCTGCACGTCTATGGTTAATAAATGATTATATACATTATATAAACAAACATAGTTAATGCATTGGCTGACATTTACTATGAACAATATATTTTGCAGCAGGAGCATTAATGTTTGTCCCATCACTGCTTTCCGCCCTGCTTGCTGGTCAGACTATGTATGCGATCATGTGTTTTGGAGGAGACAGACAGACAGATCATTTACAATAACACACATGAATTCAGTAAGAATTTAAGTATTTCTTTATTCATCTGTTTAATTGATTTCATTTCTATAATTAGCCCACCCGAAAAATATAAATTCCAATTTATTCCAAAAGAAATCAAAGTCTTCAACAGCATTGAGAAACTAAAGAATGAAATGATAACAGCAGTCATTATATTATTACAATAATAATAATAATAATAATCATAATTCAATAACCAGAATATCAACATTCATAACAAACCCAAAAACATTGGCAATACACTCTGATGTATCACTCTTATATTAATATATATACAAAAAGAAATAAATTCCCAAGTGTCTGCCCTTTTCAAAAACTGAAATTTGGGGGCGGGGCTTATGGCTTGTCAAGAAAGATGAATGTGATGCTTATGGCTGACAAAGATCAACTGAAGTTTATTATAAAGAGGCACATCATGGGAACTCCATTAATTTACAGGGGACAGAGAAAGCTGTTACTTGCATGGAAGAGTTGCTTTGCCAGTAATGAGGGAATAAAGCATCAGGCCCCATAAAATGTGAGGAGAGTAAAATGGGAAATTGGAAAAAAAGGTGGAACTCTTACAAGATCCACTTTTTACACCGATGCAAAAAACCTCATCTGACACACAGCACTGCTGAAATTAAAAGCAAGAGGAAACACGAGCAGCAAAACTCAGCAGATGACTCATGTCTGGAAAAGTGGATATATGCATACATACAGAAGGTATTTATCCTATAAATTTATATACAACCATTGCTTGGTCACTCAGAACTTGTTACCTCGATCAAGATGAAAAATGAGTGCAAGCTATAGACCGGCAAAACTGGCGGCAGACGCATGAAATGCATCACAGGTTTCAGACTGTACAAACAGCCTGAGCAAAAAGTGCTTCCAAAGACTTCTGCCACTGTAAATATTTCAATAATTGTCACTTCCAGAAAGTTCTCTGATACTTAGTTGATCTCCACACATATTGAGGAATAAAGAAATTGGTGTTAAAGAACATTCTGTACACTGCATATACAAACAGACCATATGTACAAATACATTATATATTTATATAACCATACATCCAGTATATACATAAAGACTGTACACACACTTTATATAAACACAGTCACCCACAACAAAATTCAACCTGCATTTTCTCTCAAAGTTTAACTTTTGTCTAGTAGTCAGAAAAGGAAGCAGACAGATGTTCGTGTTGTCTGGCAATGGCATCCAAACAAGGAAATAAAGTTACATTTAAAACACAAACTTGGCTTAGCTTCAGTAAAACGTCCCACAAGCCTAAAGACTTGTGATTGCCAAAGTTCTAAATATGAGGAACCAAACGGCGTCTGATAACCCATAAACCAAATCTTCACAGCAATTGTTGAAAAAAATAAATAAAGTAAAAGATTCCCTCATTTTTTCTCAGACACGTCGTTGAATATCCAGGATGTAGCAAAGTGCAGACGGTCGAGGGAGGGGGAGCAGGTAAAATTTCCTCATTATTCAATGAAAATTCTTTGCAAAGAGATTGTCACACAAATTTATTGATCAAAAAGGATTAATTTCAGACTTTCCAGTTCTCACATTACCAGCATGTAAATATCTCTGGGTGAGATCCAGTCCAGAAGTAAAAACTGCCATATTGCAGACAGGAAACAAAATTTGGATACTTCCAGCCTTTATCAAAAGCTCCACGTCTCAGTTCAACGTCTCTTGGGGAAAAAAGGCTGTGCATATTTCCCAGTTTCCCGAAAATAAAAGACACAATCGAGACCCAGGCAGGCATGACAGGCAGAGCTAATGTGGTGTATGGAGACCATAATGAGAAGTAGAGGAGTGTACAACATCCTAAATGTAGTTAGTTAAGAACCTAAAAAACAGCACCTTTGAGATTGTTCTGATCAACAAATCTCCTCCAGCTGTCTCCATGAAGCTGTTCAGCTAGCACAGGAAATCACTCTTGTGTGCATGTACGGCCCAGCAGCCATTATGAGGCACAGAAGATCTTCAAGCATCCAAACATTGTCATCACATCCATTTATGTTTCAGAGAGGCCACACAAAGGGAGGGAACCTATTTGTTTTTCTTTGGATTGACTTTGGCACTGTTAGCAATAAAAACAGAGTCAAAGCCTCAATTTGCCCTCTGTCAACCAACCAAATCGCGCGAGAGTGCCCTTGAATTAAAACCTGACCAACCAGTTGACTGTCCTAGGTGAGGCCTCCAATTAGGTTCCAGGTTGTCCTCCATGAAGCTTTGTGATTGGCTGGAGATGAAGAGGCATACAAAGAGAGTGGAAAAGAGGAGGGGCTTGGTGAGCCGCTAACCAATCACAGCTATTGAACTCAGAGAAGAAATGGACTAAGTGCCAAACGTAAAATGTTCATTTTTTCATTCCAGTTTGCGTTAAACTGTGAGGCAATTGATAGTTTACCTGAGTCGTTCGATTCTTCATATGAGGTATATTCATTTCATGGCACATTTTCAGCTGATAACCCTGTTATCCCATTTTACTCAACCACTTTTTAAACAAAAAAATTGCCTGTTTTATTACTAAATGAAGCAGAAGTGATATAAGTTTAGCCCTCAGAGCTAAAATGGCAATCAGTCCATTCTCCTCTCATACCGTCACAATCTTTAAAATATTACAGTACAGCTCAGATTTTTTATTGTGCAGTTACTGTTTGATACACTGACAAATGCTTTCGTCTGTTGTATTGGTGTATTTGTTACATACAGAACTGTACAGCTCAATGTAAAGGTTTATGAGCAATGAAGTTAAATACAATGAATGATTTGAAATGTGCTATATCAGCTAAGCCATGTGAAGGCCTTCATAGCAATGAGCTGAGTAATTGTGAACAAAACACACAGTCGAACAAAAACTGTAGTGAAGAATGAGAAATACAATCAGTACCAGACGGCAGTGATAGTAAAATGAGGGAATATAGCTAGCAGTATTTCTGTACAGTACATATGATCTGATTACCTTACGCACCAAGTTGTTTCCTAAACGACAATTCAATGCCAACACAAGCTACTTCAGAAATACTTGAGCTACTTTGAAATCCTTTACCTTCAATGTGAAATCAAAATTCACCCTGTTCCCTTCCACCACCCAGGCCAATTGGATTTTTTGATTGGATTTGATTTCATAATCCAATCAAATTTCATACTGATGAAATCAAGGTTTTCCTCATTAAATATCCTGTTTTACTTACAAATGTCACATTACAAAAGGAAACATTTCATGTTGACTTTAAACAGTTTTCTAAGGCCAACAAAAAGAAAAACACAAAAGCACATAGAATGTGCCGCTTATTTGCTTTAAATATCAGCTCTTGTTTTTTACCTAGCATCTCGTTTTGGTAGAAAGACAAGAAAAGTGTTTCTCCTGACAGAGATCACCTCACGCACACCTCACATTTCTAACAGAATCACAAGCACACAGACACTGAAGAAAACTGAGAAAAGGAACAGAGGGTAGGAATGGAAAGACGAATATGGACAGTTAGGATGATGATAATATGGAAGGTGAAGTGACAGAGCAATGCTTTTGAGATTTAATAGCACCAGTTAAATACACATAGGTTCTGAGTTTGAGAAGAGAAAACATTGCACAAGTTCAGTCTAGTGAGGCAATTCGAAGACCACAAGCACTTTGCAGACTGCTCACAATGTCCACAACAACACAGCCACTTCCTGCAGGGTTGAATTCCACAGCGTTACAGTGAGACAGAAGAACACAGCGATCTTAATCGATCAGTGTCAAGAGAAGAGAGGCGTAACCGAACCATTTCTGTAATTCTGTTGCCATTATTCTTGTGTTCTTTAAAACCCTGTCAGAAGATACAGAAAGGCACTAGGGAAGCCAGGCGACGTAACAAAACCTCCAAGACAAAGCTGGCATTTTCGCAGGTTAAATTTAGATCTCTGTACACTTTAAAACGTATATATATAGTTTTTCTTCTGCCATTTTGAGGGTTGTTTCCCAGCTTCTTGGAATTTGTATGTGAACTGACCAGTTTATTTTGATGAGGACACCAGTGATTTGGGATTGTGATGGGGGCTTTTGACTTTTCATGCAAAACAAAATAATAATATTGGAATAATATCTGATCCAATGGAGAGCCCTTTCGATTTGGATGGTGCAAGCAATGATGTGTCCTGCCTCCCATAGTCCATAGTCTAATGTACAAAAACAAAAAATGAATTTAAATTAATAATGTCTGAGGCTTCATCCTTACAGGTGAAACTTTGAGGGAAACAAACGTTGTGACTTTTCTTCAGAATTTTTTTCTGATTTGGTTGGTGTCGTTATTGACCTGCTCCCCCTTCCCTTGATGCTTGTCGCAGTCGCCATAGCGACTGATTTTTGGTTGTCATGAAGGTCTCCGTTCTGCCAGAGAACACGAGGAGGGGGCGCTAACGGGAAGGACAAGACTCCATTCTGGGGGGATTGCGTGGAGCAATGTTCCGGGGAGCCAGGAGCGGTGGTCATTTCTCCTCCAAAACTCACACGGGGGTCTGCTGTACCCAGGGAGGAAAGCTGCTTTTCCTAGCGAGACAGAAAGAGAGAGAGGAAAGGAGAGGAGAGAGGGCAGGCGAAGGAAAAATGGACAGATGGAGGGATGAAGGTTTTGCAAAAATCAAATGTCAGTCAATGGATGGAGGTGAAACAGAGCAGTTCCCATGACAAGAAGATCAAAGGAAATAGAGGTCACGAGGAGCGAGAGAGAGAGAGGAGAGAGAATTGGGATGATGAGGGATTTGGAAGAGCAATAAAGGAGGAATAAAACAGGAGCGTAAATTGCACAGCAGAAGAATGAGAAACATCCAGAGATACGGGAAGGACACACAGAAAGAGAAAAGCATTTGGGTCCATTGAGCTGTGATTCTCCTGTGAAGCTGCAGAGGGCCAATGTGATTGTCAAAAATAGAATGATACAGAGTGTTTAAAGCCCTAATTATTAATATTTCTCTTGTACATATTCTAAAAAAATGTGATTTTAAAGAAGAGGCGCTGTGTTGAGTTAGCATTAAAAGGGTCATATCATTTTATCTTTGCTATTTAAAGCTGCAATCTGTAACTATCGTCTCTCTATCACCATCTCTGTTTGAATTAGAACATTCCAGATTACTTTATGTACTTTATGTATGTTGCAGTCAGATGAAGCCAAACTGACATTTCCTTGGAAATCAGACCCGACAGCCTAAATATCTATAGGCTAATAGATATAGCCTATAAATCTTTATTATAAACTTACCATTGGGAAGTGCAAGGAGACAGTGTTTTGAATACTGATATGTTATGTACTTTACCTTATGCACTTTAACTTATGCACTTAACTGATTTCTGCTTATTTTTAACCAAAGAAAAGTTACGGATTGCGTCTTTAAAAAAAATGGCACACTTTAGTTTTTTTTGACCACTCTTTGAAGCAAGAAAAATGTTATTATGATATGACCCCCTCAAAATGATAATAATAAGCATAGCAGTGTCTGTGTACTGTAAAAATATTCTACTGAGCATGCAGTCATGCAACGAATGCAATATTATGATCAACTGTAAAAAACACAGAGAATGATGCAAAATTTATGTGATACGTAGATGCTATTTGTTTTACTGTCATTTAATGTTTGTGTTTGTGTCACGTGTACATGACAAGTTATGTTAGCCCAGTGAAAGGCTTTTTTACGTACTGTAAAAGTAAAAAATGTAAGTGTAACTTCATAAATAACTACATGCTGTCTTGAGCTGAGTTATATTTCAATTGTAAGAGGAAACTTAATTCTTACAATCAGTACAAATGACAACAGAAAAGAACTCCTGCACATGTCATTTGTTACTTCTTTATCTAATATCTTGCAAATGTTCTATGTCAGATGTGTTTATATCACATTTATGCTTAATATCAAAATCTGATGTCAGAAAAACAGTGTCAGAACCACTATTTAGAATTTCAGGTCGTTTTCACACTTTGATTGGTCAGTTTGAACCCAAGTTCAGTTTCTCCGTTCAGTCAAGTTCAATCATTAGTGTAAAGATTGATGTTACACCTGTAAAACCAATCCCCCCATATGAGCTTCTGACGGGAGAATTCGCCTGTTCACTAAAGTTACTGCCTTCAAGTATTATTATTATGAAGTTAAAAGTGAATTGCTGGTGCCATGCCATAAAACCTGCCCCCACAGCAAACAGAGCTGAACCAAACCATGGCTTCAAAACTGTGATATGAACCATGGCTTTGGTATACCGTTACACCCATACTTGTTTGAAATAAGGTAATATTTTTTACCTGGGTAAATATTTGGAAAACACTGTCCTAGTTTTCAAACAGACAATCCCAATGCCAAACAGACTCAGGTCTGCAGCATAATATCTAGTGTGAAAAAACCCGTAAGCCATCTCTGCCACTTGTAAAAGTTGTGTCGTGACCAGGCTTATATTCACAAATAGCGGAGACACAGTTTTCTTTTGTTCTGCTCTTATCCTCTACTCTTACCTACAGAGGTGTCGTGCAGTGGCCACTGGCAGCCTCAGCTCATTTTATATCTAAATCAATTTCAGAGTGTTTGTCATGGTGGGCAGTCTGTCTCACTGACGTCTGTATCGGGGGGCAGTAAGGGAAACATCTGAGTTAAAACCAGCTGAAAAAGTAAAGCTAATGCAGTCAGAAGTTCATGAGCTACTAATATATTTGACCATACTCACCTGATTTTACATGAATTTGATCTGTAAGGCTCTACAGGACTTTACAGTATTTTTACAGTATTACATTCTACACTTTTTAACAACAAGGAATTTGATTTGGTTCCAGACTGTTACATTAGCGAAGTTAATGTAGTCGCTTTGCTAACATAATCCAGTCTGACTCAGCCGGGTGCAGTTTTGTTTCTCTTCTCAATCAGAACTTAACATTTGATAATGAATATGGACTTAATGCTGGGTTTGAAACTAGCTGCAACACTACACAGAAAGACACATAAGGACGACAACAGGAGCAAAAGGTGCATCTCTGTCAGAACTGAATTCACACTCGTGTTCGTCTGGAACCGTTGTGTCAACATATAATAAAGATGGAATCCAGGTCCAGTTTGAATTGATCTGTATCTAGGAAATGCTATTGTATTAAATTGCTCTTCTGCCCAGTGAAACATTAAACATTCAAATATCCAAGATCTTCTAGGCCAGCTGGATCCAGAAAGCTTACAGAACATCTGGAGCAATACCTTGGTGAACAGCACCATCAGAGTTGACGATCATTCACAAAAACAACAGCAGCGTCACACACATACTGTACACCTTTCATCTGTAATGTCCCTGTTTTTATGATTATGTGAACTTTCAATGTCTTCATTAACACCAAAGAAAGAAGAGCATAAAAAACGAATAATTTACACAACCATGAACATTTATTTCCTAGCAACAGAACAGCAGACGATACTCACAATGCACAAATGTCTAAATACTTTCAAATGCCCAGAAGTGATTTAAACACTGAAACAAAAGCAAAAACACATGTACAATCACACTCATCCACACACACTCTCAGCATGCACACTGAACTGACCCCTATCAGAGTGCCACAGAGAAAGATACGGAGATTTCCCAGAATTCTCATCATCGCTTTGGAGATGTGATGGTGAGTAGATAATGAAGGTTGAATGTTGAATGCAGATGGTGATGAACAAACCTTTACTCTGCACTCAGTCATATGCCCTGTGTCTCTGTGTGTGGATGTCTGTTTCATTGTGACATGTATGTCACAATGTGCTGAAATTAGGAAATTTTGCATAGATGAGAGTTGGTACCTCCTTCAAAACAATTCAACAAACAATCTCCCTGAACCTGCATATAAAACAGAACACAAAAAAAGATTTTCAAGATACTCAGCATTTGATAACGCAATCTTATCAAGCTGCTTTTAATCAACTCAAGTCACTCAGTTTTAATGGGATTTGTTTCTGCTGCAGCAGGTATAACAGTCACTGTAGAGATGAAATACTAGAGGACTTTCCCCTGTTAATGGTGCATTAACAGTGTTGATAGTACAGTAGTTGATGTTACAAGTAATAAAATACATTAGAATTTACAAGGAATTAAATAACGTGTGTGTGTGTTGTTTGTAGGACAGAGTTTCTCAAATACCAATTGGCTTACACAGTGAACATAAGGTTTCTCTTTCTGTTCATAGATATTTCTATTCAGAAGTCTTTCACTGGAAGAAACTTTGTGTTCACTTTTAACACAAAGTAAGATTCCCAGCACTGTGTAATGTCACCATTCCGGCTACAGTTCCTCATTCCAAATGATTTGTAAAACGTGTTACAAAGTGATTGTTTCCAGGCTGCTGAATTATCTTAAGTCTATGTGACGTGTCATATTTACTTAAGATAATGTAAGATAATGAATGACAAACATACTGGAATATGTGTGGAGATTATTTGTCCGAATGTCTCGCTGTATTTTAACAGAACTGAAGGTCCAGTCCCTCATCATGCTTTCATTATGTTGGCTTGACAACATAATACTAGTATCTTTTTTAAATTGTCTGTCTCTCTTTACCTGTCTGTCTGTCTATTAGTCACCCAGTCACCTTAGCAACTGCCTAGCAACCAGTAAAACACCTCACCCTAGCAACCACCTACACAACTTTTTATCTTCAAATCTCATATGTATTCAAGCGACGTAATATTCAAAACCTCCAAACTTTAAAACATCACACCTAAGCATTTAAACTACACAAAGCCTAAAATAACCTTCATAATTCAAAGTATTTTCAGCTTCCAGTCAAGCCTTTGTCAAACCAAAAGTCAAAATGTGTCTTGATAAACTGTCCTTGTTTGGTTTCATTTGTGCTGGTCTGAAGGCACGTGCATATGACCTGATGCAGGTAAAATGCAATGTGTATGGGGGCAGATCTAATGTACATACAGTGGATGTGGGAGGAGACAGGAGTGGAGTGGGCGGGTCACAGTCAGGTGAGACATTACCTGTGCATTCGGAGTGGAACGGGCGCAAGGCGGGGCTGCACTAGGATGGACTGCCGCCTCCCCTAGGAGAAATCACCGTATCTCATCAACATAGGAGAAGAGAGGAGCGGAGAGGAGCAGAGAGAAGAGAGGAGCAGAGAGGAAAAGAGAGGAGCAGAGAGAAAAGAGGAGCAGAGAGGAGCAGAGAGGAAAAGAGGAGCAGAGAGAGGAGAGGAGCAGAGAGGAAAAGAGAGGAGCAGAGAGAAGAGAGGAGCAGAGAGGAAAAGAGAGGAGCAGAGAGGAAAAGAGAGGAGCAGAGAAAAGAAAAGAGGAGCAGAGAGAAGAGAGGAGCAGAGAGGAAAAGAGAGGAGCAGAGAGAGGAGAGGAGCAGAGAGAATAGAGGGGCAGACAGGAGAGAAGAGAGGAGAATAGAGGGGCAGAGAGAAGAGTGGAGCAGAGAGAAGAGGAGAGGAGCAGAGAGAAGGAAGGAGCAGACACGAGAAGAGGGGAGCAGAGAGAAGAAAGTAGAGGAGGGGAAAAGAGAGGAGAAGAGAGGAGCAGAGAGAAGAGAGGAGCAGACAGGAGAAGAGAGGAGCAGAGAGAAGAGAGGAGCAGAGAGAAGAGAGGAGCAGACAGGAGAAGAGAGGAGCAGAGAGAGGAGAGGAGCAGACAGGAGAAGAGAGGAGCAGAGAGAAGAAAGTAGAGGAGAGGAAAAGAGAGGAGCAGAGATTTGTGTGTATGTGAAAGTGTGGGTCTGGTGGGGGAGCTTGTGCACCAATCCCAGCAGGCAGTGTGGGGTTGTGTACGTGAGACGAGATCAGCATGCATGTGGACATAAACACACACACACACACACACAAGAGTACACACACAATTTCCAGACAAACATTCAGAAGTACAATCACAAGTTACAAACCTCGCCATAGGAAACAAAATGTTAAAAGACGGTGCTAAACCAGAAACCCAGCTCTCAGCACCAATATTCTTATGATTTTGCAGCCAACATGCAACTATAAAATAAACATATGACCAACAGTAAGAGTAATAAACACATTCCCTCCTCTACAAATCCAGACATTCTTTAGCTCTTAAAGTTATAATCATTTGAGACAGGGACATGCTGTCGGCTCAGAGCACAATCTACACGCAAAGCAAAAACAAATAACAGCATGAGAACTTCTGCCAAGCACATGAGCACATGAAAACTAACAGAGACACATCATCAAAGACTGAGCTCATTTAAAAGCAGATCACTACAAACACAAACTTCTCCAGAAATGATCAGACAAAATCATCATTATTCTAAATTAATAAAGAAGAACAGGCCTCTGAGAATTTGGTGTTTGTGATAATATACAGTGATGCACCGTTCAACATTATATTATTAACAAAACATCAAAACAAAGCAAAGACTGAGAGGTGGAGACACTTTAGTTTGACGTGCTTAAGTAAATTTTTCTCCACCAGAGGTTAAAAATGACATTGCTGAGAATGCAAAACTAATGCATAAAAACATCATCACTTCCAAAATTTTGCATCTTTCACATTTTTGGATCTATTTTGACTAAAGAACAAAGTCTCTTAATTAGATCTTTCAATCAGAAAGATTTGTGGAGAGCTCAAGAACGTCTTAAACTGTGCTCACATTTACCAAAGTTATGCTATCTACATTTATTGTACAGCTCTGTATGTACTGCATGTCAACAGTTCTCTTACTTGTGTTTTAAAGGGGCCATATAATTAGTTTTTTATCTTTAAATGTTTTTCTTGAAGGTTACTGTATAAGGTTAACATGTACTTACATATCGTATATAACTAAAACATAGCGTTAAGAAAAATGTTGATTCCTCGTGATCTCTGAAAGTCCCCTGAGCTATAACAAAGACCTCTAAACAATAACACCGTCCTTTGGGATAGTCCAGCATGTATCTTCATAATTCTTGTGCTGTTCCTCTAGTGGAGAAAATTTTCCAGAACTGGTCTCCAAAATAAAAAAAAACTGAATGCTGTTCTACACAAAATTACAAGTAAATGCTAAACATTACTTCTGTGAAGCATTCAGACAGGCAAAGCCAAACAAACCAAGAGACATTGCAAACATATACAGACAAACAACAGACAAACCCATAAACAGTAAAAGAGAGATTTAAGAGGGAGAAAGAGAGAGATTTTAAACAGACCTGTTCTGCAAACATCCTGGTTTTGGGCTCAGGTGCTACCCCTCCCCTCAACTCATCCTCCACAGCCATGAGTCTTCATCCAGACACAAGAGTGAGGGAGAGAGAGAGACATTATCAATTAGACACATCTGAGATTAAACTTTCAAATAAAAACCTCTTTATCTGTCACAAATATAATCTGATATGTTTTAAAGCTGTGTAAACTGCTGTTTGTTTCTTCTATAAAAATGTACCACAGAAAAGCATTTCACAGTAGAGTCATATAACTGACATATTTCCATCATCCCAAGGGAATAATTGAGCTGATAAATGAAAGTGGGGCACATTGAAACTCTTTGAATGACGTTTGAACGACTGGCTGCTCATTTCTGCAGTGACACGCTACTGAAGCGGCCGCCAGCACGCATCAAAAAGACGCTTCATCTAAACACACAGAAACTGGAGGCTTCTCATCTCCACATGCAGTCTTCTCATCTCTTTGGATATCAGATCTGATACTGTTTCTGACTGCTTATGACATAAGCAGTTACCACTGAAGAGCTTTATTGGACCTTTTACAGATGTTGTGTCATTGGTCTTGAAGAACATTAAGAGAACGTTTTAAAGAACGTTATATTTTACAATGCTCGGTTTGATGTTTTTTGTTGAAAAGACAACTGTGAATTTGATACAGCAAACACACAAGGCATGATGGAGATCATGTGGACAAATGATATTTGATGACCATGTCTGGTGTGAATATGTCAAGTTTAGTTTGTAAATCTAACACATGGAATAGCAGCTAAAACTCGTCATTAAAACCACTGAGCCAGCTGACTGTAAAAACAGACTGAGACAGCCATGAAATGTACATTACAAAGCCACGTTTGACATATGTATTGCACAATAACTCATTCTAATCTTCTATGTAAATAATGAATTCCACAGTTTTAGGTTTAAAACAACATGACTGGGTATTTTATTCCATTGATAATGTACATGTTATGTTGCTTGTACAAAACTAAAATGCAAAAGTAAAAAACAAAAACGAACAGAGATAAATTTGTGATGTTGAAAAATGACAGAAGCAATTGATTTTTATTGCAGGTACTGTACAGTAAGGCCTGTTTTATATGCAGACACAACAGTATGATGTTTATTAACAAAGCTCATGAGGTCAGACAGAGAGTATGAGGTCAGAAGAGTAAACTATTACTGTGTTATTGCTACAGTAATCAAAGCATATTTATTGCACACAGTTTGGCTACAGGAGGTAAATATATCATCTAATATACATATGTATGAATATATATTTTATATATGCAATATATTCCTAGATACATACTTTAAAATATTTAAGAATTTATAGGGAAGCAAAGTCTTTTGTAACAATATAATTGTAATTATTTAATATACTCATACATTAAAATCATTAAATGAACAAGAATGAACAACTACAAAAGATTTCCAGCATTTCAGTGCAAACATTCCACATTCTTCAAAATCACTATTCATATCACATTACAGAAGAGATTTTCAACAATCCATCTCATATCAGAATGAATTCTCTGTGTATGGATCTATAAGTTACATCTGTGTGTTTCACAAACAGCACCACAGGAAGACAGATAGTTGCATGACACAACGTGCCTGTATCACTTACTTTATGTTTACACACATAACACAAATACCAAAACATGGTAAACTGTGATTTGTTGTATCAACATTTATGTGGGTAAATTTCATAAGCAGATGTCTGATATTTCTCCCCCCAAAATCACCAGAAAATGAAGCTGATTATTATTATGGTTATTATTCTTTTTACTGTTAAAAGAATATTATTCTTGTCTGTTCTTGTCTGGTTCTGTGAAGATTCAGCACTGGGGGTGAATATAAAGAAGCGCATGTGTTTCTGAACCCTGGAAATAACTGTCTTTAAAACAAATATTTCACACTGAATGCTCTTGTAATTGCAACTGATATTCTCACAAAACCAGAATGAGATGAAGGGTGTTTGACACATGAGACCCCTGTTCTTGTGACACACATACAGAAATGGAGAAACATGAAGATCTGAAGTATCATCAGTTCTGATGTGTAAGACACTTTCAGCACAAAACAGTGAAAGAAGAGCAGCGGAGAACTTTAACACAGAGCCACAAGTTCTGGAAGAAATTACGCTGCCCTTCCAAAACCAGCTGAGAAGTTCTCCAGATTTGTGAAGCAGATGTTCTGCTACATTTACTACTGGCTGTCTGAAGACAGAAACCTGGAGCTGCTCTAAGTCAAGACAAACAGGGAAACAGGGCTTGTTTTAGAAGAACAATCATTATTATACAAGAACAATGTTTCTTTCTGAACACAAACTTCTGCCCTGCAAAATGCACAAGGAAAACATAAGCGGGTTCATAAAGCAATTTCCAATACTGCAGTCATTTACAGGAAGTAAGGGGAATTAATTGGAAATTTTGGGTAATTTCTATAAACTGTATCATATGCAAACATAAATATAAACACATTCACTTGCTCAACATATGACTCGCCTTCATCTGTGTGCCATAATTCCCATATATTCCTGTAAACTGGCATTAAGTCTCCAAAAATTCCCCGAATTTTGCAACCCTAGTTTAAGCTCAAGCAAAACTTACAACACATTGTTTTGTGTTAAACTTAGCTTTTTTTTTTTGGAAGGCAGTGTTAAAAATGACAAAGGTACTGTTGCCTCAGACATACATCCTGAGATCAATCCAATAAAGTTTTGTGCTAACACACATCAAGGAAGAGTTTTGTGGTATTTTGACCCCAGTTGTCATCCGAGTGTCTTCACTCCATGTCTTCATTCCTAAAATTGGATTGAAATAGCAATATACTCTGTGACACAATATATGCTGTATGTACTGTATGTGCAGCATTACAGGAAGTTACATCATCATTTCATCAACCAATGGCAGGTGTGATATCATTTATAGAATACAGAAGAATATTGGAAGATGTCTCTCATAACAAACATCTTTTAGACTACCCATATGTATGAAGTCTCATGAAAACACAACCAAATCAAATAAAACAAAAATGACAAAACAAAACAAATGCAACAAACATCAAATGACAACAGCACAACATGAAGGAAGTGGACGGGTTTTATCGATGATAATGTAGATTTGTGATGCATAACATTATAAGACTCAGATGTCCATGTTTAGAGAAGTTAAACTGCAATAGTGCCTTAATCTTACATTGACAGAATTAATTCACCTACCACCAAAAAACAACACTACCAAACTCACAACCCATAACAATACACAGAGAGGATTTATAGTGGATGCTGTTTAGTGCGACATCAGTTCCTGTCTCACAGGTTCTTACAGCTGTCCCAGCACATGTGCGGTCGATCACATTAACTATGAAACGTTTACGATAAAACACTTTTTTTTGTGTTTTACATCCAAAACACTTTTTGTCTTTATTTTAAACAGCACATTTACTTTTTAATCAAAAGCCCAAATCCTAAACCCAAACTACTTTACCTAAAGCCTAACCTTGACTAAGTGTGACCACTGCTCAGTTAACAATTTTAGGTTGTAATTTTAGTTACCATTTCCATTAAGTAACAAAAACATACAAATGTTTTTATGAATGTTCTGGGAATGTTTAAATTGTCTAGTTTTTTTTTTTACATTGAATTAACACTATTGCTTGGTTACGTAAATGTTATTCAAACATTTTTTCTGTAATGTTTTTAAAACGTTCCACTAACAGTAATGTTTTTGATCTATATCAATTTCGCTCCCTGTTATTTCTCTGGTATTACCTGTCAATAATTCCTTTAATCTGGTTGTCTTTCTCCATCTGCTGCTGTCTCAAGCGTCTCTCACTGTCCTCCAGCCGACTCTGATACTGCAGCAGCATTTTACTGGTCTGCTGCTCCTGAGTTAACAGCCTTCTCTCGTACTCCTCCAGCTTTCGATGTGACATCATCAGACGCTCCTTCAGGGAGTTGATCTCCTCCTCATATTCTCGCACCTGCGTCCAAAGACGACAGAAGTAGAGTGGGCATGTTATTGCATCCGTTGTTGTTTCAGCAAAAAGACAAGGGCTGTCTAAAATAGCCCCCTACACCCTTAAATAGTACATACAGCCATTTTGTATTGGTGTCTCATAACTATAGTGGACATATTGAGTGTGCTCATTCAATCCCATAATGCACCACAATAACAAGTGTACTCAACAGCTAGTCACTACCACATTTTAGCAGGAGGTGGCGCCCACACCCCCTTTCAGCGAACTCAAGTGTCTGAAACCGCTCACTTGTTTTCAAAAATTTCTTCAGGTGGACTATATTAGTGTAGTAATGTAGGGAATACTGAATGAGGGTATAGGGGGCTACTGTGGACGCAGCCAATTACTCCAAAGTAAGCGTTTTGTAGATGAAGAACCTTCACTTTCTCTTTGTAGAAATGTATAAGTTAATATAATAATATTTTAAGTTAATATAAAAAATGAAATAAAAAGACATAAATACACATCACATCTTTTTCCAAACGTCTTGGAAATGGGAATGTGTTAAAGGACACTTCAACAGTAGCTCTTCACTGATATTAAAGGCACTGATATTAAAGATGCAAACACACTGTGCAGAACTTTTATATTCCCACAGAGATAATGAGAAAAGATTGTGTCATCTACATCAACTTCCTGAGAGGGGACAGAGGGTCAAGATCAGAGGACATTTGGACCAGAAGCTCACGCTGCTCTCTGCTGAAGTTTACTTCAAAAGTCTGTTTCTTCTCATTTGATATTCAAAACAATGCAGAAATGACTCTGTACGCACCATCTGCTGCAGGGGTGAAAGACACAACATGCATTTTTGTAACACTTACATTATACACTGAGGAGCTGCACCTGGCCAACTGAGGAAGCTAAACTTACTCTGTAAATCAGCAGTTAAAAAACAGTACAGCTTATTATTTACTGACAACTTACTAAAAATGCTTTATCTTGCTTTATAATGCCCAAACCAATTCAAGGTTTTGCAATATGAGTGTTTAAGGCATATATGCTATATTCTGTAGCTGGAGTAGCTAGTGAAGTAACAGAGTGACACACCCTGTCCAGACGCGACTCGTCCATGCTCTTGGAATACTCCTTCAGTTTGAACTCTTCTCTGTCGATGCGGGAGCTCTCAATGTCAGCAGACAGATGGGGCATGTTGGACACCCACGCGACCGTCCGCTCGGACGCAGGGGTCGGTGGGTTCAGTGTGGTTGGAGACTGGGAAGAACCCTGAGTGAAAAGTGGAAAACATCAAAAAAAAATTGTTTTTTTGAAAACCAACATTGTTCAGACCACTTTTTTAATATTTAAGATACATAAGACAGATACTTTCTTCTAAAACATCTCCATATTTCCTGACCCTCACTTTGATCTGAATTAAGGCTAAAGCATGTTAACAAGTCACACTGTAAGAGTGTTTCTGTCTGTGTTATCTGCAGTGGTGGAGATGTGGAGGTTGTGACTGGTCAGAGGAAGAGATGATCTCAGCACCTGTTTGCTCATGGTGGGTTTGAGCAGATGCTGCTGCTGGATCTGCTGCCGTTCCTGGTGTGACTTTGACTGCTGTGTGGACTGTGGAGTTCCACCCTGAGATCCCTGGGACCCCTGGCTCCCCCTGCTGGAGCTCTGTTGATGGGGCAGGCCAGGGGGCGTGTTGTCTTTGACGGACAGCTGCTGGCGCGGCCCCTGCTGTCGGCCCCCAAAGCCAGACTCTGGGGACTGTAGCAGGTTCCCACTCTGAGGTCTAGTCTTGGCCGGAGGGGCGGCAGCAGCCGAGCTGACAGAAAGCTGATGTGAGGGTTGTGATTTCATTCGCTGTGTGGGAGGAGCCATGGAGGTTTGACGGACAGGCTGAACGGTGGAAGGAGGAGTGGCCAATGATGAATGGGACGTGCCGGTCTGTGATGTCATGCCTGTCATCTGCTGCTGATCCTGATCATGACACACACGCTTCAATTACAACAACCATTTCTGCTACAGTAAGCATAATACTAGAGTAAAAATAATATTACAATAAAAATACTACAGTAAAATACTACAGTAAAATAATACTACTATTAAATAATACTACAATAAAAATAACACTAAAAATGCTACAGTTAAATATTACTACAGTAAGAAAGTCACAGTCTATTTCACAGCAGCTTCAAACACCTTCAAACTCTTTAAACACCTAAACTCATCTGAAATGAGTCAGAATGATTTCTTCTATAATGTTTATTTTACTGGCACATTCTGAGTCACAGTGTTACATAATGTAAAGCTGTTAATGCATTAACGCCAGTCTTATTTATTTGTTAAAAATAACAGTTTTTTAATCTAATGACGTTCTGAAGAGATTAAAAATAGATTTTTGTGAACCATTTATTTAACTTGGTTATCCAAAAACATTCACTGTGTGACGTGCTAACCCTAACATATTTGCTATAATTCTTTCATTGAATTTCATTGAAAAATAAATAGGCTGTTACTGGTTACACACACACAGTAGATGTCAGTTCTTTTGAAGGACACAAGAAGTGTCCAAATACCTGCATGTGCATTGAGAGTTGTCGTCGGCTGTAGTCGCTCTGGTTATGTCGGCTGTAGTCATCACTGTAGCTGTGGGAGTGAATGATGCTTGGCTGACCCAGGTGAGGTCCAGGCCTGAGGGAGGAGAGATCCTCACTCCGGGAGAACGCTCCGTGAGCGAACTGCGGGATGTACGCGGGGTGAGAGGCGTCTGGTTCCGGGGCCAGCAGCAGAGGAGGAGGCGGCTGAGCTCGACTGTGCTGGTGATGCAGCTGCGGCCCATCTGCGGCGAGGTGGAACAGTGGGTTCTGGAAGGAGAGGGGGTAGCGGAGAGCGGCAGCCTGCTGCTGCTGGGACAGTGAGTCGGTGGTGGTTCCCATCTGGCTCAATCTCAGACCACCGGACATGCTGGAGCCTCCAGACCCGGCCGACATCCGCCCTCCGGCACGCAGCTGACCTCCGAGACCTCCACCCAAACCCGCGAGCCCTCCGTAGCTGCCAAGGCCGGCAATCGAGGCCTGGGAAGAGTTGAGCATGTCCCCCATAGACTGCAGGTTAGAGACGCTGTTCACGCTTGAGTCCTGAAGGTCCATCATAGAAACGTTTTTATTAACAGTGAGAATTGAGGGGAGAACGCTGCAGCTCCCGGACGTTCACAGCGGTCGCAGGCAGTGAGGGATGTGGCTCGACAGCATGTGAGATTATAGTGATGTGTTTATTCATTTGAGTTTTAAAAGTGCAGTGAGCGATTTCTGAGAAATGCTGTTGAAAACTTAACTCAACACCCAAACAAAGAATTTTGTGCATATTTGCTAGACATTTGTTTTAAGCGTGTGTTGAAAACAAAATATTGTGTTTGTGCAAAGTCATGGCTGTGTTAATAGGAAAGTGAATAGGACCGATCATCACAACAGCATAACACTCTTGTAGCCAGTCAGAAATAGGGGCAGGTCCACCAGCTGTTAGTTGTTTCCTGTGTTGCACAGTTTGTTCATTATTTTGAGGGTGGAGCAATGAAAGGAGGGGTATGTTTGTTTGGATGTTGATGTCAATAGTGTTTATCAGAAATTGCTTACTGCACCTTTAAAAGAATGATTCACCCAACAAGGAAAATGCAGGCATTTTTTAATCATGTTGTTCTAAACCTGTATGCTGATGTATGTGAGGAGAAACAGTGAAGAGTCTGTCTCTACAACAACAGTTCATATGCTCACATAAGTCAGAAGGACAAAAGGACAAAAACCCTTTAAAGCACTATAAAAAAAACTTGCAGTGTCTTACAATGTGTAAAAAACAGACCAAACCTTTTATAAATGATTAACACCACAAACACATATGGCTTCAAAAGCAATTATACTTATGGTATATACAGGGATAAATGTATGTGTGTGTGTGTGAGCATATATACAGGATAGAGGTTTGTAACAACATGAGGGTGTGTATATAACCACAGAATTTCCCATTTTGGGTGAACTGTTACTGTAATGTTTGTATGTATGGATCCTGAATCCCAAATGGTGATGCAATAAAGAATCTCTCTGGTATGTACTGACAGCACCCACATCATCTGGCAGCCCTTTGCCATGCTTGAGTGGTTATGTGACCATGCAGAAAGCAGGTTCTTCTCCCCCGGGATCAAAGCGAACCCAAAGAGCCTCAGAAAAGCTGCTGAACCGTTTGCTAGGGAGCGAGCTGTTATTCAAACGACAATCTGGACCAAACAGCACTGACCAAACTCATGAAAGAATTCCACATTAAAAGAGGCTAATATTTAAACAGAACCCTCCACGCCATGAGAAGCATTCCTCGGGACTTACCTTAGGGTCTGGATCAGTAATATCAGAACTGCTAGTACAGTACGCGGGACTAGACCGGGCCAGCGGGGGACGGGCGACATAGAAAACATCTTTAGAAGAGGCTCGGTGGGGATGATCCCGATCTGTGAACCCGCCCATTGCAGTCCGGGAGGGTGGAGCTCCGCCACTGGACATAGCAGAGGTGGGAGAGGGTAGTCGAGTGAAATCGACTGAACTATAGGAGGAAAATAATGAAATGGGGAAATGGATGCACAATGATTTTCTCCTGAAGTGACATTACATAAGACGGGCACATAAGCAGCCTCGTTCCTGCTACATCAGAGCCATTACAAGAAATTTTTTAGAAGTGTGCTAATGGTATACTTCTTAAATACTTAAGTACTTTCATTCTACTTTTTATGTACTTTCCAAAAATGTACTTTGTCAGAAATCTCAGAAAGCACAGCTGTAAACTAGTTGTGTACTCGTAGTTTACTACTCTTACACTTACAAGTATACTTAAAATGACACTCTTAGAAACTAAAAAGTGGGCCAGTTTAGTCCCATGTAGTACTGAAATTGTACACTTACAAGCATACTACTATTAGTGCACACTGTATACCTGAACGTTGCTTAAGTATACTAAATGAAATGTACTAAATGAAAACTTGAGTATTTTTCCAAGTTCCAGTATACTGTAGTTTTTTCCAGGAATGAGCTACAGTAAGAATGAGCTACAAAACTCTCCTGTACCTGTTGAGATCTCTCATCATGAGGTTCTGGAACTCGGATGAAACACCCCTGTTAAAACTGGGTCTGGAGAGCAGTCGTTCTGTCTGTCTCTCTGCAGGCTGTCTGTCTGTCTGATGGCTGGGCTGTCTCTGCAGATGAGGGTTACGAAGGGCCATGCTGATGTCATTAAGTAGGCGGGGCAATGGTCCAAGTTTAATGATGGCATCCTTTTAGAACAAAAATAAATACTGAGAGAGAGAGCAAAAGACCAAACTGATGACCAATGTTAGATAATGACCATAATGAATCTCATTCACTTATGTGAGGGTGTGGTCTGTAAACTCATTTAAAGGTATTGTATAATGTATGTATAATGTATGCATAGTGTTGTTTATAATACATATTGTTTCAAAGCAGTTTTGTAAATAACAGTGCCTTACAAATGCACTGAGATAAAGTTCTGATAGATCCTTGTTTCTTATTTTGTAAATACATCATATGTACAAATTATATTAATAAATAAACAATATGCAAAAAATAAACATACACATACACGTACGGTCAGAGAGCGTCTCTCTACAGAATCGGATTATAAATGTGACAGGTGCTGTGAACTGGTGATTATTAGTGAATGAGCCCCAATAAACTTCTACCAGGTTATCACAGTTATCTACCTTACTTAGTTGTGCCATAACTTCCCATAGAAGACTGTGTAAGATGGAGAGCTCTCGTCCCAGGTCGATGTAGCCCTCGAATCCCCCCGCACTGCTCACACTGTCCAGATTGGAGATCTCATACAGGAACTGCTGCATGGATCCCCACTCCATTTCTAAAAACTCATTCATGAAGCACATGTACTCCTCCTTACTGCCAAACCTGCGGTGAGGGATCAGTGAGGGCAGAAGATGATCAGCAGACCACACAAGATCTGAACATCACAGTGATGAAGATTATGAGAAGGATTCATCAGCAGCAGAAGCTTCATAGCTTGTTATAACTGAATGGTTACAGATCCGAGCTGACACCCAAACGTCCAGATTAATTTAACTCAGAAATCTGGAATATTAAAGAGCTTCCCATTATCATTGCATTCTTCAACATGACAATTGTTCATCTGAAAAGACATACTGGTTAAGCTAGTTAAGGACCTGGCCCGGACACCAGCAGACCTGTAGCCCGTACTGACTGTACCTTCTCACTATATGGAGAGTTCATGATTCTGTGCCTCACTCAAGAAAATACTGATGATACCTTATGAATCATTTATGAGGTTTGAACCTAAAACCTTCTGGTTACCAGGTCAGTTAATTTGTTGCTAACACATGTACTCACTGGATGTGACTGGCATACAGCCATGTTGTTTATACTGGAAGTGTCTGAGCTGAAGCAGTTTCAGGATGTTGTGTGTTAGACAATCCATCCTGCTTTATTTTAACAGCAAACCAAGGGGGAAAACTTAATTATAATATTCATTTTTATTATGCTAATATTTCTAAAATGTATTTAATTATGGTTCAAAATAAAATAAAAAATAAATTCTAACACGTGATAATTTTGATTGTTATTTGAAAAAAACACAAAACTTCCAGTATAGTGATTGTTTACTATAATGCGTTCAATTTAGTTGTCACGCCGCGCTGCTTCCATCTGATGTAGACATAGTGTGAGACAACAAACTCCACAAAACCATAGTGATTACTTTCCTAATTTTAAATTCATCTATTCTGTCGGGTAGCACAAGTGCTTAAGGCAAGATCCCTGTCAGTACACAGAACTGATGACAAAGCAATAAAGTTAAAAGACTTTTAAAGCTCAAACTGACTTTGAGAAGTTTGCAAGGTTCTGCACAACTTTGGCTATAAGGGTCAGTGTGCGTGAGGTCTGTTCGTCGGGATACTCCTGCATGAGATTGAATAAAGATGGAGACATGACGGCCGGACACAGGAAGCGCAGGAACAGGGAACCGCTTATCAGTCTATCTGCGATGTCCTCTCTCCCTCTCTCCGCACACCGAACACGCCAGGATGCGAAGACTTCCCTCAGTTCTCTCGGAAAAGCACTAGAAGAACAAATAATGTCTTATTTCTACAAGCATCCACAGAATTTACACTCACTGAATGTAAGAACATCTGACTCTGAGGAACAATAAGACCGGTATCTCAAAGGTAAAGCCGGCTGTGGAACTAACCAATGATGATTTAGCAAAACTAACCAATGAGAGTTGACGATTTTGCAGAGGGCGAGTTCACAGCACATGCGGAGGTTGGCTTGATGTTCGGGCAGTATAGAAGGTGGAGTTCTCATGGGGTCCACTTCACAGTTCTCCTCTGACTCATACAAAGCTCTGATGAAATCACCTGAATACAAATAAGCACCCGTGTGTGACCAAACTGCAGCATAGCATCAGCGAAACACTAATGAGTCTGAAAAGCTGATGAGAGTTTGAGAGAAACTTCTTCATGCTCCGGACAGTAATGCTGTCGGGAATCATATATAGTAATGAAACCCGACAACAAAGATAATCAGTCACCCTGGATGTACTTAAAGTTCTTTTCAGCAAACTCCAAAACTGCTGGTGTCATCTAACTACTGTATAATCAGTCCCTTTCTCAGCCGCATCACAATGGACAAAAGAAGACATCCATGGGCGCAAGGTGAAAAAATATTTCTGTTTTTGTTTCTGTTTTGGTGGAGGAGAAATGATTTTGAATGTGTATAGTCAAATGTATATTTTAAATGTATCACAAGTTTATATCTATCACAAGTTCATTTTATTGACTTTTAGGAGCACACCAGCAACTGATTGAAATGAATGTGTCATCACCTAAAACGTCTTTGAGGTACTTATGTCCGATGAGTTTGAGGTACTCTTCTATGGCTTTGGTGGCCAGTGTGTTCTCTCTGAAGATGAGGTGCTCTCGGTCGATAAATCTGTCCACCTCACACATCGCCATGTCTGAAAGAAAGTCCTTGTGTAGAGCAAAAGAAGACATGTCAGGACACAAATATTGTACATGTAATCTAATAATAAATTAAAGGTCTCTGCCCCAAACCCTAAGTGAGCTTGTGTGTGTGTGACCCATGTGATAAGTCAGAGTGAGGACAAAGAATGTAAAGTGAGGACATTTTTGCCAGTCCTTACCTTCTGACACCCTTTTAAAGCGTTAAGACTTTGTTTCAGGCTTAAGGTTAAAATTAGGCTGAGGTTAGGTTTAGGCAATGTGTTAGTGTTGAGCGCTTAGTTTTGATGGTTAAGGTTTGTTAGAAACAGACAGTGATTATTTACTCATCAGTTACTCATAAATCAGACAGTGATTATTTAAAGCACGTTCTACCTTTGCCTTTCCCGTGCTCTGCAGGATGTGCACCAGCGCACAAGCCACTTCCTCTTTGCTCTTCACGCTCAACAGTGGCTCCAGAACGGCGCACAGCGTACGGTAGTTGTTGGTCACATACTCTGCAAACTCCTTATAAAGCTCCATGGGTAAGATGCTCATGGTCTGGAAGCGTGACTTGAGCCGCAGGGAGGCGTTGATGATTTTGCCTCCTCCCACACCTCCACCCTTGGTCAGGACGCTGGGCTGAATGACGGGGTACCATTGCTCTACAAACTGCCGACCCGTGATGCTGGAGATGGGAATGCTGACTAAGCCCAAGTATGTGCTTTTCTCCTGTTATGGAAGTGGACAAAAAGGATGAGCATCACCTCGGATTCACCCAAAGGTTCTTCTTAGCAAAGAGAAAAATTCTAGTATCTAGCTATAATCTGCAGCCATCTCAAAGACAGTTTCTTTCAAAATTGAGTACAAAAGCAGTTGTTAATATTTTTAAAGCTTTTGTGGAGGGAAAAAGTAACCTTGCACATTTACGACCTCAATGCTAACATAGAAAGCCACAAAACTCCAGTTCTGACTTCACAGGGTCTTTGGTTCCTCATTTTGATTTTTCTGTCTAGCAGAAGATCATAAGCTAGTCTGTTACCTTCCGTCTTTTCTTGTCGGTCTCTTTGTAAAGATGAAGGCGGAGGTTGCGGACGGCTGGCAGGTTGTTGAATTCAAAGTGCTCACCCCAGAAGACGGTATCTGTTCGGGGTTTACTGGTGGTGCGGGCGTACAGCATGTCATCCAAACACAGCTCACAGTAATAGCGCTTTTTGGGTGGCAGTTCCCGGGCCTCTATGATCCACAGCTTCAGAACGTTGTCGACACGTCGACTGTTGTCCTGAGGAAAAGAAACAGTGAGGATAATGATGAACATGAGGAGGAGATCTGCAGTATTTAAATAACATCAAACATCTAGAGACTGGAGGTGATGAAGTTTTAGAGAAGAAAACCACATTTAAAGTCCTACCGCAAGGTCAAAGTGCTAGAGAGAAAACTGGAGCACTCGTTTTTTATTGACTATTATAGCAGCACAACAAATGCTTTTAGAAACAGATTTCAAAAGCTCTGTCTCTTTGAGAATAGACCTGTGGCAGATCTACAGTACTACTTTTTGCTCCACAAAAGAATAAAAGTCATACAGGTTTGGAATGATATGAGGGTGCGTAAATGCTGAAAGAATTTTTATTTTTAGATGAATTATCCTCTTAACAACTACCACAATGTGCAGTAAAATTACCGTACTCATTTAGCATGCTATATACATGGCACTCCAAGGTGCCTAAAAATACCATGATATTACCATAGTACCATTTGTTCAAAAATGTATGCTAATACCACAATTTTTTTGTTTTTAATCAGTGACACACATCTGCTGCTTTTTCCTACAACTTCGAAAACTTCAAGTAATCTGCTAATAAGCAAAACTAATTAACACTCTTGGTCCATCCTCCTATAACCGCAATATTGGCAGCGCATCTGCTGCAGAGCTGATTGAGCTGATCATTTCTGGAAGCTGTATCGCGTTCTCCACGCGTCATGAGTCCAAACTCCTGCTGTCTGAACATCTGGAGCAGTCAATCCACACTGCTCATTCTGCCGAGACACTTTCCAAATGCCCACCTCTTCAAAACTCTCAAGAAACACAGCCAGTCGAGATAAGAGATGTCTGCCGGAGAATCCAGTGGAGTGCCTGGCCGCTGGGATTTGTCCGAGCACACCAAATTACAAACAGAGTTTGTTTAAAAGTTTGTTTCATTATACAGCAGAACAGCACAGAGAAGATGTTTGGGGTTCACCTGGGAATCGTGAAAACACCAGCAGATGTACAATGAGCATAAAGATGGAGATGACAGGAGAGGCTGTTACTGAACCAGACGGATGCAGTCACGGAATAAGAGGAAATGAAGCAACAGAGAGCTCCTTTTCCCTTAGTCTTCTTTACACTCACTTTGTTGGGCTTGACAGCTCTCTGTAAATTCTCTATCCATTTGTCTCGCTCCGCAGCCGACCGACAGGCAAAACATTTTGTTCCTGAAGCAGTTGTCACCTAAGGAAAGAAATAATGAGTTCCATATTTCACCTCTCAGAGTAATAAGAAAGAGCAGCTCCCACGTTTCTGCAGGGTGACTGGCTCAGCACACAAACTCATTCTGAGAGTTAAAATACAGCCAGACAGGAAACGCATGATAGTAAAGTGTGAAACTGCAGCGCCTATAGTGGCACAAAGCAGAACTTCACAAATAACGACTGTTTCCGAAGAGGTTTTGCAAACTTATTTTAACAGTTAAAACACAACACGGGTAAGCTGCAGTAAGCGATATCTGAGCAACCCAAACAAACAATTTTGTGAATATTTGCTAAATGTCTGTGTGTGTTGAAAATAAAACTATTGTGTTTGCACACAGTCCTGGTTGTGTAAACAGGAAAAAGTGGTTCAATAAGACCAATCACCACAACACCATAATACTCTCCCAACCAATCAGCATTGGGGGCGTGTCCACCAGCTGTTAGTCTTTGCCTGTGTTAAATAGCCTTTTGTTATTTTGAGGGTGGAGCAATGGGTGTGTTTGTTTTAGTATCAAAAATATTATGTTTAAATACCAACAGCGCAAATTGAAAATTGTAAAATAATGTCAAACTACATTTCGTAGACCTTATTAACCTGAGAACAATCATTAGTGTATCTACAGTCTTCTCCAAATGATGAAACATGCAAAGGTAGGTAGAGAAAACCTCACGGCACCTCAAAACAGTACTCCTGTCCCAGTATACTGGAGTGAACTGGTTTGATGATGGCATCTTCATCCAGTGTCAGATCCAGGGCCTCAGCGGCACTGCTGGGGGACAGCAGAGACTCATGGGAGTGCGACTCTTTGAAGCTCTGCATCAGACGAGTTCTGTAGAAGAAACATAATATAATTATTTCTTAGCTGTTTTCCTTGCATATTTGTAACTGAATGAGCCAGTCTCCATCTCTCAATGAAACCGCACAGTGCAGAAGTAATTTACTGATCATCGTTTCATTGTTTTGGTGCCTTAAATCTGGTAATATTTCACATATTCCACTTTTACTTTTATTAATGAGGGTCAGACTGTTGTTACAGTCTGACAAACTATAAAGTATATAGCAGTTCTGAAGAACTTAGCAGTTTATTTATTCACTTAAACCATAAAACTGACACTTTTCTACACACATTTGGTGGTGAGAATTAATTCTGGTCCCTGGTTACATCACAAGATCCGTACTGAGTTTGTTACTGTGCAAAGGTTTATTTGGATGGCCTCACAAAAACCAAAAGCAGCTTACAGTGCATGTTTTAAACCTCTGTCATCTAGAGAAATCATGAGTGTTTGAACACTTAAAAATTAAAATGGTAATAATTCAAAAGCAGTATTTCAGCACAAGTGTTTGTACGAAAGGTTCGAATCAGTACAAATAAAGCCAAAAAGCACATTTACACTGTGTAACATCACACATCTTACTTCTTTACTCTCAAACTCACACACAAACACTCACACACACATTCACTAAGCCAAAAACACCAAACAGAAGATTGACAAGTTTTTTGAAAAGTATGATTAGATTAACATCAACAGAAAACAAAATTAGAAGTATGATAAATGATTAGATCCCTACTGGTGATGTGTCGCGTATTCTCCTGCGTCTTCTCAAAATCTGTGTATATGTAAAATTTTCACTCACAGCATTAAATACACAGAGTGTGTGTGTGGGAGAGAGAGGGTGAGAGAGAGAGAGAGAGATGGGTGATATAAAAATAAACCCAAAGGAGTGAGTCACAATGTAAGAAATGATAGAGGGAGAGTGGGGGAGTGAGAGAGACTTCTCAGAGGAAATCTAAATGTTATGTAAACCATGGGAATTAAAAAGAGGAATAGAAAAACAGGTAGGCAGACAGTTTGAGGCACACAGACACCCTGCGTCCACGTCCTGCGTACAGCACGTACTTCCCTGCACAAAGCAGTACATGAAAGCAGCAGGACGTCTGAGTGTTCAGTGTTTTTGATACAGTGGGGAGAAAGCGTGCTGCTGTACAAGCAGTGACGTAAATCATCGGAGGAACGGTCAGATTATGAAAGTCAAAATAAAGTTGATTTTTAATTGTTTTAGCATTTGGTGTTGGTCCTTCATTAAGAAAATACATTATGAAGCATGTTTCTTTTTTTAGAGTTTGAAGTAGAAAATGTTTGCACTAAACTTCAGTATTCCTTTAGGCAATTTAAAACAATCTACACAAACAAACTTTTGTGAGAGGTAAAATCGAATTATTAAAGAGAATTAAGGTTTAAACATGCGATTCAAATGCATTGATGCAGCTCGTGCTGGTATATTAAAACATTTCTGGTGATCTGTTCTACTCATGTGAATTTTATATTGGGTGGATTACACCACAACAGAGTGTAGAAATGACACTTAGCAGAACAAGCCATGTTTTCAGAGCTGAATGAAACCATTATGTGAAAGTGAAGTTGTCTGTTTCGATTATTTGAAACAACAGCAGCATAATCTTTATGTCAGAACTACATCACACTGAAAGCTTCCTCTTTAAAAAGGAAACTTTTCCACCCATCCAAACAGAGCAAAAACATTCACAAAGCCCTGACCTGCCACAGGCCGACCATGGGACTGAGACTGGATAAATGAATTAATATATCAAAACAAGTGCCTCTCAGCACCGGGCTGGACACTTGAATACTGAAAATAGGGAACCAAGAGAACAATTTCAGACTGAGATGTTAAATATCTGCCCTGTAAACTGAGCGATTCAGCAGGTCACTGTGACACTGTAACACACACACATTCAAGCTGTGAAACTCTTAAAAGAGGCTGTGGAGGACAATCTGATGAAGCCACACTGAAGTTATTATCATTAATAAAAACTAAAACTTTACTGAGAGTGATTTTCAAAAAACTCTTTAAAAACTATTTAAATGAACTAAAACTAGACTTAAATTAAAACCACACACACCAAATGAAATAATTAAACAAGTGAAGCTGTCAACAGTAAAACAACACAGCAGTTCAACATGCAGTTACAGATTCGGGACAGTACCGGTCCTGATCAGCGCTGCGGAAGCGAGGGAGGATCATTTGCCGGAAACTGCTGGTTCGGTCCAGTTTGGGCTGACTCTTGGCCCGTTTAATAGAGCCCTTCAGTCTTCTGCTGAGGAAGCTCTGAGAAAATCAACAAAATCACAATTAACAGACATGACAGAAGAACCTCACAGATAACCAGACCAGCAGGCAGTCAGATATTAAAGAAAGCATTTGTGAAGACGGTTGTTTAAAGGTGACGAGCAACTGTGAAACCGTACCAATTATGCAACAATAAACATTTTAAAATTATTTCATAGTACACTGATGCTAAGATCTTTGTGAATTAAACTGGAATAGGAGATTCCAGTAGTATGTAAACTTCTTAATCCTTCAAATTTATTATTGAAAAATTACACACTTCACTTCTAATAAAACATTCATGGAAATTGTCCCATATGTCTTTATAAACATGAGACACAGACACAAAACAGAGCCAAGTCTAAAAAAAAATTTAATATATTATTTATATATTTTTCAGTACTAATGAATTAGATTAGCTGATGTGAAATTCTTGTGCAACTGACTGAAATTATATTTCTGTGCTTGCGACAAAACATTGTGGATGTTGCACTACCCACAGTTAACCAATAGTGAGAGCTGTTGTTTCATAAACGTTTCCTGTTGACTAGAGATCCAACAGACCGGCAACAGCTGAGAGCTCCACACCACAGCAGAGGAACAAAATCTCACAAACTCTTTAATGTCACATACAACCTTAAAATCACCATCATCACTGATGAATGAGGATGTGACACATCGGCTGAGGACACAGTAGATGATGCTGTACAGACTGAGATATTTAAGATGTTTAAAAGCAGATATAATGGCTATTGGTTTTTCTAAACATGAACTTCCACAGTTAATTCAGCTTGAATTTCCTAAGAACAAAACAACCTTCATTCAAACTTTGCTTTATAGATAATTTCAGTTTTAAGCTTGCTACTTTTGTTTTTGCAAACTTTAAACCTTTAAAAAAATTGAAGCTTCAGTTTAATTCTAATTTACGTTAATTTCTAATTTAAGATTCAGTTTTTCATTCACTTACACTGACAGAATTAAAACTGAGTGTGGAAGTAGCGACATCATCAGCACCTCACAGCACAGCACCGGTTCTGGTTGGTGTTGTTTCTGATCTGACATCTGAATTGTGGTTGGTCTTGTCTTTCTTGGGTCTGTGTGTCAGGACGCCTCAGCTTTATCTAAAGCATTAATGCTGTTCTAATGCTGCTCTCCAAGCACTGCTGTCTCCTGTAGGAAATGCAAATTCTGTCTGTTCTGCGGTTCTAAATGAGTCTGTGTTTATGAGGCAGGATTCACATGAATGAGGAGATCATGTACAGAACTGACGTTTACACTCTTTGTGGTCTTGTGTCCTCATGAAAGTAGGAATCATGTATTAAACAGAAACTTCATGAATATCTGTATGCATTTTTGTAATATCATCTAACTCGACTGCAAAAATCAAGCACTTGTAGCATAAAATATTTATGCTGCAAAAAACATTAGTACTTTGTTTCTTAGAGTGCTTACCCATTCCAAAAATATACTCTAGTTTTTACCAAAAGAGCACGTTACGACAGTCATCAGTGGTACCTGCATCAGTAATACTAGTACTCGCAGGGTCAGGGTTTTACATGAACTTTAGTACACTAATAACTGTTCAGAAAACCTTAGCACCTGACTGGGGGATTAGCCAGTAAGTAACTACTTAGAAACTACCCAGAACACCCTGCAGCCTCATAGCAACACCCTAGCAACTGCATAGCAACACTCTAGCAACTGCATAGCAACACTCTAGCAACTGCATAGCAACACCCTAGCAACTGCATAGCAACCTAGCAACTGCATAGCAGCCCCATAGCAACGCATTAACATCCACACAGAACACAGCAACACATTGTGTGGGCTGTTTTGACTCTAGCAACCACATAGCAACAACCTTGAAATCACCTACAGTACAAAAGCCCAGCATTCTGCCTTGTGTTGTTACAGTAAAACTGTGGTAACTTTTAGCCAGATCAACTAGAAAACAATTTACCCCAAATGCCACATAGAATCTAAAATCTTCTTTTGTCCCACATTCATTTACGCTTTTGCAGTAGTAACAATAAATGTAGTATTATGGTATTTTGGGTGGAAATTATGGTTGCCATGGTAGCCCTTCTACCTCTGTTATCCCTGTGCGAATTAAAGTCAAACCCTGGGACACCAAACAAATTTATAAACCATTTATCTTTGCATTAATCCTAATATTAACAAAGATTCACATCGGTTTAGCTCAAAGAAATCCAACAGTAAATTTGATGTTCTCAGACAGAGTGACTCAAGCTCTGGCTCTGAAACATGAACAGCTTTGCTTCCTACGTGACTAACTGTTTGTCTAACACCTCCGGCCACTCGAACCCACAGCAGAAGCTGCGTTAACTCTCTTAGATAACATACCTCAATAGAGGGCAGTGGCGCCACACTGGGTCCAGTCCCTGGATTAGAACCCACAACCTTCCACTCACCACCAGCCCAATGAGAGTGTGGAACCGAGGGAGGGAGGGTGAGCGAGAGAGGGGACGAGAGAGGCAGAGAGCGAGCGAGCGGAGGGGTGCTCACTCTCCTTTGCAGCGGTGAACAGAAGAGGGCAGATGGGGTAAAAGAGGGTGAAGGGGGCAGAAGGGTCATGCATGCTGACCTTCGGCCGACAAACCGCGAGAAGATTGGAAGCGAAGAGGACGGTAGAGAGAGGGAGGGAGAGAGAGACGAGGGGCGGGATGGAGGGGTACTCACGGATTGTCGGAAGGGTTGAGAGGGGGCAGTGGGTGGGATCTCCATGCTTGGCTGTTTCCCGGTGGCGATGCTCTTCCGCCGGAGGCGAGCGTTTTCTGAAAGAGAGAGAGAGCATCAGCTAATGTAATTAAAGGAATAGTTCTGCTAAAGGTAAAAACTCACTCGCTCATATACAGAACACATGTCATGTGTAAACAATCCATAGTGACACCCCTGAAAAGCATAAACGTGACACTTCATAATGTTAATACAAATTTTGATGAATGACTTTAATTTGTTCCTGCTTTGGAAAAAACAGAAACAAAATGATAAAAACATTATACCTGCACGTTTAAAGATAAGTATTAATGACCAATATTTTTACACTGTTAAAAATAGATGAAATTCCCCCCTTATTGTCCACAACAATATCTGATGCCCCCCTACTCCCTCACTTCATATTGTGCTGGATTTTTTTTATGTCACTTCACCAGGAGAGATGGAGACAGATCCGTCTCATATAGTATTCCACTGTATGTTCCAAAATAATATCATGTCAATACCAATAATGCCAAAAAAACAAATATATTGAAGTGTTCACATTAAAGTTCACATTGTGAAACTTCATGTATAAAAAAATGACATAATTAGAAATAAGAGAAACAGGCGCTAACAAGCAAAGCCCTTTTTGACTGGTGTCCTTGTGTGAGAACAGACACAGAAACATGCTCAGTCATTACAATAAGAGCAACACAAAGAAATGAATGGTGAGCAACACAAACGTGGAGGCCCTGTGAAAGAACGTGATGATGGAGAGATCTCTCCACTGTCACACCATCATTCTGTCCTGCTCTGTTCTGTGATAAACCTCCCATAAATCTGAGTGTAAATACCAACATCTCCTCAGCCAGTCCAATCTGTCTCTCTCTTTCAGTCTCTCTCATTCACTTCATCTCTACTGCTCACACACACACACATACACTCACGCAGTTCTCGCATCGCACCCACGCATGTCTTTTACATAAATCAGTGTAGTTATTCATCTCTCAGCATTTCTGTTTTTTTATCAGTGCATTTTGCTCTCACCTTCACCATTTCATTCTTCAGACACGATTCTCTTTTCACCAGTTTCACAAGTTTTTCTGTTCTGCCTGCGATGCTAAACGTCAAATTTGAAAATTTCCTCTTGGCTGATAATGACGTATTCTCTCCTGATGCCTGAACTGAAATGATTTCACATAATTAAAGCCCAGCAGTTCATATTATGTAATATGAGTGTTAAAGGCAATTATATTTTACTACATGATTCATCTAAAGCTGCTGTTTTTGGCCATACCGTGCTCTTCGTGTGAAATCCTTTTAGGTCAAATCTGCTGTGCTCAGAAAGTACTATATACTACAGTACACGCCCAAAGTCTGCATCATTTCATAAGTTTACAGAACTATTTAGTTTACCTGACAGACTAAATGAAAAGTTTGGCACAATACAACACAGTCTCTGAATGCTTAAATAATGGCCATATACGCATATAAATCATGTAACCATACATGTACCCTGTTTTCTGGTAGGTATCCAGAATGCCAATGACATTACCGAGTTGCTCATTGATGTACAACAGTGCTGGTTTGAAAGGGTACAAAACAATTAAAATTTGCACCAAACTGTAAAGCTTTATATTGAATGGACGATTATTCAGCAAACACTCAGCTAATGGCAAATCAATCTGCAGTCTAACAGTATGAACTCTTGATGGAACAATAATTAATTCACTTTAATGTGTCTGGGACAGAAACAGCGTTACAAACATAAATGAATGTTTCACTCTTACGGTACGAATGCTGTTAAAAAACTGCAGCACTTCATGAGACTGAACCTGATGAGAGGTCAAACGTCACCATTCCTTTTAATTATGCCAAACTGAAAGCCAAAGTAAAGCAGACGCATCCATCTACATCCATTTCTCCCACTGTCCTTTCTGATCCAAATCCAGGCTCTTTATTTGGTTGCCATGGCAACATTCTTCCAGTACCTTACATTTGACTGACAGAGAGACATTACAACACAGAAGATGTGGAATATAGATCCTTATGCATGTGGACACGCATGTCATATGACACATGATCATGAGACTTGGGAAATTGAATGTTGGAGTGGATTTTCATGAAGTTCAAATGCTGAAATCAGGGAAACTGTGTGTTTCTGGTGGCAGACACACTGATCACTAAAAAAAGCCACATCGACACTCCATTGCCAGAATAAGAGGAGATATTTTCTATCACACAGTAATTATGGACAGATAAAAGCTGTGTTATTCTTCCAAACAGAGAGCTGTTCAAGTATGTGCCCAGGTCTGTGTGGGTGAGAGCGTGTGTGTGTGTGTGTGTGTGTGCACCTTTTTCATTCTCAATGTAAATCTGATGTCAAGCTGAAAGCCGGAACTGAAGTGTGTGGGTGGAAACAGCTTCGAGCTTCAGTCCCTCTGAGAGAGACAGAGTGGAAGAGAAAGAGACATCGAGAGAGAGATGGAGAGCGAGGAGGGGGGGCAAACATGATAGAAAGTGAAACTAATGAAAAAAATAACAATAACTTCTCAACCTGATTGATACACGTGGGATTGCTAGCTGATCGATTTAAATGCCTGAAATCGATTTGTAATTGTGTACAGGGCTTGCAGGAAAGAAACAGGAATTCAGATATAATGTTTGAAATGACGGCTTACTGAGAATTGCTCTTAAAGGTGAGGTGTATTATTTTTAATGCATAAAAGGCAGACAGCTATTCTGGAGGAAAGTGAAAACACTGTGGTGACAGAACTGAAAACCACCTCCTACAGTCTGTGACTAAAACACTTGTCAGAATACAGGGGTACTCTCGAGTGGCCATCAATAGAGCTGGTTTTTGACCTCAGATGGTGTACTTATGTCATTCACCAGCAGGTGGGACTTGAAACCTGCATGACAACAGTTTATTTTGCGCTTTTGTTTGATCCTGTCAGTGATGCCGAAATCACACACTTCACCTCTCAACACAAAGATTCTGGTGAATAAGTGAAGAAAAGCAGTGAAAGAGTCAAAGTGTAATGCTTGAAAAACCTGGAGACATTTTCTCCCAGGACGTCTGTGCAGATCTTTCTGTTATTGTCATCTTTAAGAATGTCACCCTGCAGCAGTGAATGTCAATAAAAGCATCAAGAGACAGAAACCTTTCCACACAGCTCACACGCCAGAAGAACTGCAACATTAAATATAGAAGGCACTGATTTATCAAACTAAAGACAAATCAGATATCTAGACAATGTTAAAGTGTAAAATGTGTGTAATTCAGGAGGGGAAGCATGAATAGCCAATCTAAACATGTATCTGACTGGACATAATATCCTGATCTCTCGCTTTTTTTAAACATACCATCATTTTAAGGACAGTAAGAATTTCACTGAATTTGTCACAGTACACATGACTGAAGTTATTCAACGCAAACTTCACCCAATAACCCACCCACCTTCACCCAATAATAACGAAATTCTGTCATCATTTACTCACCAAAGAGAACTTTTGAAGAACCTTCACACAGCTCTCGGTCCAGACAACATCAGGTCACAGAGACCACGTCTGTCAAACTTCAAAAAGCCCCAGATGATCTGACCGTACGACTCCAGCGTCACACTTCCAGTCTTCTGAAACCATCTGTCAGCTTTTTACATGAGAGCTGCTGTAAGATTCTGTAAAATTCCTCTTTGTGTTCTATGAGAAACTAACAGCAGGCACTTCTGGTTGGACACCAGAGTTAAATAAATAAAGACAGAATTCTCATTTCTCAGTAGATCTGCTGTGACCTCATCATTTCAGTTGTCTGGTTAAGGATGAACTGATTTGGACATCAGCTTCAATAAATGGTCACAGGATAGAGTTCAGCTCTTGTTGGCGTGAGCTGTAGGTCCAGGTTCCTGCGTACCTACAGCAGAAACGCTGTAAGGAGCAGCACAGTTCCTTATTTCTGCACAGTTATTCCTGCCCAGGATCCAGAAGCTACAGATAAAGACCGACTGTCTGAACACTTCACTCCAGTCATGTTCTGATCCTGATTTTCAGTCACTTGCTTCTGTTTAACTTGAGAATAATTCATTTCCCACAGCAGCTCTCTGTATGTCAACAGTAAGGTGGAGGGACACACGTGTGGGTCAGACATGTCTGGTTGTAGTCATGAATCTAACTGCACTCTGCTCGTAAGTCTTTACAGTCTCTGTTTGACTACTAAATAAATTCGGATTCATACATTTTCATTCTTGTTTCTTATGATGAAGTAATTTTGTATGCATTACTCTGTACATCATTTTTACTAATGTTTTAATCCACAGTTTGTTTAAACACGTATGCATGTATTAACTTGAGTGATTGTAAATATGTTTAGCCTAAACATCACAGTCATGTATTTAACTAGAATAACTGCATGATTATATTGTTATGCGTTTCATTTCACACACACGTCTGCCTTCTACTGTGATTAAATATACAGCCTATATTATATATATATTTATATATATTGTTATATATGTAAAGACGTGTTATACGCTCAATTGCTCTGCGATATTAATGAAACCATATTTACAATCAAGAATTCAAGATTAATCCGGAGTGTAAACGTGTTAGAAATGTCTGTACTGATGTGTCTCATGTTTCATCTGGTCTCAGTCGGTCTCTCCGGCTCTGACAGCGGCTGTTCCTCGGCTGAGCGCCTGATGGAAAGCTCTGGGTCCCGGCGACGCTCACCGGGGACTTTACGCACGACCCTGAAACGACCAGCCGCTTCCCTTCTGCCTTTACTGCGGTTACCGGCACCAAATCTGCGGCGACACTCTCTCATGTTTTACTTCAGCGCTATTTGTAAACGGCGTTTAGCGTTTCAACTGAGCCATGAATATCTTAAAGACTCCATTGAAGAACTCGGATAAAACAGCTCGTACCCGAGCATGACTATCGCCTTTATCCTGATCGCACAGGTCCACGGCCGGTGAAACGGGCGCATCAGATGTTACCGTGCCAAGACGCGCGGGTGTGTTCATGCGTAAAGTGGGAACGCGTGCGTAACGGAGACGCCGACGCGTCAGTCCTCCGTGCGCGTTCCGTTCACGCGGTTACCGACGCACATCGCCGTGTGTTATTGCATTGATCTGATTCTTGCACAAAACCGATGCGTCCGATCTCGACGATCCTCCTTCGCAAAACGACGGCGAGGTCACCGCACGAAGCCCGCGCGTAAAAGCGACACCGCAAGCCGATTGCACGGTGGAGGCGGAGAGCTGGAGCTCCTCGTCTGTATTCCGTGTGCTCGTTTTAAGCAGCTGAGCAGCAGCGCATCCTCTCAGCCTGCTGTCCTGATCTCCACTGTGAGGAGAGAGAGGAGAGAGAGGAGAGAGAGGAGAGAGCTGGACACGGGGGTGGGGAGAGATGGGATTTGATGGAGAGAACTTCATGTAAAAGCCCGGGGCAGTCTCTCTCTCTCTCTCTCCCAGGCTTCAGTGGAGAGGCTTCAGCAGGGGTTGGTTACGTGGGAGTGATGTGGGTAATTACACAACTACACAAACCGATGACGAATGACAGTGTAGATGAAACTCGGGTGTATGTACAGTACAGAGAGACCTGCATGTTTACCTGCATGTTATCTTTGCCATTTCATTTTACTGCAGTGCCAGATTCTCACATTTTCTAAAGAGAAACACGAGAGATGCTCATACATGCAAAACTTGCCACAGTGATGCTGGGGTGTTGTGGGTGGTTGCCAGGAGGTTGCTATGCAGTTGCTAGGTGCATTGCTGTGCGGTTGCTAGGGTGCTCAGGGTGGCTGCTTACTGTGCCGAATCAAAGAGCACACCCTCATTTCTGCATTACATTTTGACCCTGGATACGGTGCTGCAAGTCTAGGGGAGTTTTTCACCGGTATATCGCCTGCAAAGCAAAACTGAAAATCGGATCACTTATGAGAAATGACAGCGCACTGAAGGCGCACAATATACTGAACATGGACACATTTTGTAAACGACTGTGTGCAAGATGAGTCAGTATCATTTTCCTAAAGGAGAAGAAGTGTAAGTTCAGATATGCATATAAGTTCATTTTATCAACTTTATAGAAGTATGCTAGCATATAGATGAGCTCCACAATAACAGAAGCAGACTAAAAGCCATAAAACTGCCGTGTTGATTTCTGAAGTCTTTAGCACATCACACCCACACTGCATTAAAAACAGGCTTATTGGGGGATTTAATCAAGAACAGACATTTTCAGACTAAGTGCTCCACGTGATCAGTGTGTTATAAAGACATGCGTTTCTATGGTGACTGTAAACCCAAGCCTGGCCTGCAAGCCCAAAACCATGAGCGTTTGAGTTGAACCACTGATGACAGGGTGAGCTAGAAACCTTCGGTCCACCTCAGACCTCCACAGACATCTCAGACCCACCACAAACCTCCACAAACCCCACCTCAGACCTCCACAGACACCTCAGACCTCCACAAAATCCACCTCAGACACCACAGACCTCCGGCTGGATGTCCACCTCGAAAAAAACACAATTGATCTGGACTGCAGGAAACAGATACTGTTAATGCATATCCTTCATTCAAGAGCTGACCTCATACACATTTAAATTACAGAGCTCTGTAGCTGATCAAAGGTGACTTCAAATCCATCTGTCTAGTGCTGAGTTTTATGAGAACTTAGAATGCTGTTTCAAGATCCCAGAAGCACCAGCAATCCTTTTCTTTCTTCATTCTTTCTCTCCCTCTTCTAAATTCCTCCTCTCTTTCATTTTTCCTTTCTCTCTTGCAGTCTGTCTGCTCTGTAATTATTTCCATGGTTACCAGCAGCGATCTCAGCCTAAGCTCAATGCACAAATGTCTCTTTTCTCCTTCGCTTTTTCTTTCAGTTCTTCAGTTTGCCTGACTGTTCGTTAGCATACAATTACTCCCATCTGAGACGCTTCCTTTTTGAAGAAACAGCCCACAGGAAAGACAAATCGGTTCTCTCTAGTTTCTTGGATGTTTTTCGGAAATAACAATGAGATTAAATGGTGAGGAATCTCTAGTGTTTCAAGAAAAGATCTCAGCAATGTCTTGCATATTTACTGTAGTTTGCGCATAATAAGATAGCATAGGAGATCAGAAAAATGTACACACATCACCTTGGAATTCAGCCTCACTACAGCTCATGGATAAACGTTCCACCCACCTCCCCCAGTTTTACCACCTACTGGCATCAACACTAAGCAGCAGTCAGGCAAGACTAACACACAGCAGCCCAACAGACATTGTGTTTCATTCTGTTGTACACCAGCAGTGTGTGTTTACACCTTGAGAGGGAAGAATCTCACCCAGAAGAACACTGTACCGCTCTGAGGTTGCTCTTTTGCAGCGCTCAGCTGACTTAAAAGGGAGCTCAGTTAAGTTTAATTTATGTTTCACTTTTGTCTCAGACATTTCCTGCGAAATTCATTAGAAGAAATTAATGCATTAAAGTAGATGGAAATGATGGCTTAATCAAAATACAACAGACTTAGGTTAACTTCAAAACGGTGTTTCTGTGCTGTCTGTTCTCTACATAGGCAGTTATCTTTTAAGGCAGCACCCTAACTGAAATGGCTGAATCTCTATACATAGGAGCAACTCTGTACATCAAACAAGTACTGCCTGTCATGCATATCTCCACTAATCAAAGGATTTTAATAAAGTTTGGTGTTAGCACATTAAGCTAATGAAAATATATTCTATAAGCATAAAAAGGTTTGAATGTATTTTTTACTGATCTTGACACAATGCATTATGGGAAGACCTTCTCTCTAAAGGACACATACATGCTGCCTACCTCACATCTATCTTCACAGCCTTCACATACACATCGTTGTTAAAGTGCTGTAGGCTGCGTACTAGGGTTTGGACCACAGCCAAAGTGTGCAGAGCAATGAATGAATATGAGCAGCTTGGCTCAGATACTTTGGCTTTGGAAGAAACAGACAGAAAACGTTCATATTCTCTCACATATTCAGATCTTTGATATGCATGCAAACCTGAGCACAGTTTGAAACATTGCTGAGATCTCCTCGGAAATGGACGTAAGAAAACCGGAGACAAATCTGAGAAGCTGGATACCTGTCCATTTGCCAAAAATATCTAAATTTTTTCTCTTCTCATTCCTGCTGAGCAGACACAACTGAGATGTTAAAAGACATCTTTGTGATTATTCTTTCCTATGAGCACTCACTGGCCATTGTTCAAGTTAAGTTTAACTGGTTCCTTCGGCTGCGAAAATAAATGCAGAAACACAGCTGAACCCTCCCACATCATATGGAGCCTACATCAGTATTCATAAACAAAAAAGCGCTTCTTTCCTCTCCACCCTGTCATGGTTGCAACACTAATGTAATCTCTTTTTCTCTGTGAAAGGTGCACTGAATTATGTAACACGCTGCTTTATTCCTGCTGAAGACCTCACTGTGTTTAGTGCCCATTTTGAATCCAAGCAAACAGGCTCTGCAAAATGCCAAAGAGACAATCACACAACTAAACTGCTGGAGCACACGCTTCATTATTACTATCGCGTGTCAGTTTGACTCTCACACATTCTCCGTCTCGAGTCGAGCTCCCTAATGATGCTGCTGCTCCACAGAGGAAGAACTGGACACTTGCAGCGTCCAAAATGAATTCCAGCACGGGTGTCTGACCAATGAGGCTCCAGATCTTGATCTTTGCTGAGTCACGAGGAGAGGCTGTTTTTACTCTCCACATTTGCACACGTTTCTTTGTGGTTTTTCCGCCTGCAACTGCATCATGACAAATCGGTTCAAAACAGACAGAATGATAATGAAGATTTTGACATGCAGTAAAATAACGGTTATACCTCTTCATTACAAAGAACTGACATTCGAGTTGAAAAAGGAAGTGACAGGTGGATTAAACGAAAGTTTCAGCAGGTTTGGGTCCAGCAGGTGCACAGTGTCCAAATATTTAATGTAAAATGCAATTCAATTTATTTCTGTAACCCAAAGTATTTCAGAGTGAAACTGAATATTCAGTGCGATATTGTCATAAAAAATAACTTTTTTAAACATTTAATTTAGATTAATGTGAGTTGTGCACAATAACACCAGGAATGTGTAATAAAAAATAAACAGGGTCAACTGCGATTTCACGCTGACATTTAAGAATAAAGGCGTCGAGCAGGAGGCAGGTTTTATTTGACAGGTGAGATAAGGCAGGATAAACAGAGCAGCAGAAAACTGGCACGAGTCTGAGCAAGAGGAATGATACAGAAATGAGGACACACTTGAAGCATGCCCGCTGCCACCTGGCTAGGCCATGCGCCAACACAGTGGTGCAAACTGGCAGCGTCAGGCACATGCACATGTGAGCATGCCAACACGGATGCACACAAATGCATGTGTGCAGATATTATCACGCAACTGCTTTGCTAACCTGCTAATTTCAAAATCACATACAAATGAATGCAATTAACTAAATTCACTGCAGTGTTCAACACACACACATGCATGACTGCTGTCACATGCATCCACAGACATGAATCAGTTTTGTCATGTTGCTCGACATCAGCCATGGAGCTGCAAGTGATTCTCATGCAGCCTTTTGCACAGTGATTCTGAAGAAAGCAGAATTCCACGGCACGCTGCTGTACTCCCGACAGCCCTTCCACCCCCCCACACACACCCCACCTCACACCACTCATCCATACTCTGCATCCCAATTTACCTACTTGTACTATGCACTGAACTTTCTGCCTACGCTTGTAAGCTGACTTGCTGTCTACCATTTACCTACACCAGGATCGGTGTAATAGCTAGGACATACTTCCACATCACAAAATTGTCTTAAAATATTCTGCAGACCCCTTTGTACACCTATCTAGACCCCTATCTAGTTAACATCCTGACACAGACTACACATTCCTCATTTCATTATCCTTAATTTAGTTTAATTTCATTTATGCTGTCCTACTGAATGAATGATATAAGAAGCAGTCGCACTTCTTTGAAGGTATGCTAGATCCATCTTGTGCAGAGAGCTACACTGATGTTTCTGCGTAATGATGCATGTGATGGCATGCAGTTAATGTAAGCCAGACTTCTCCATTTTGTTCTTAAGTGTATCTGTATGAAATGCAGTCATGGCACTGACACTTTTTCATGAAGATTATTGTCAAAAAAGAAGATGGGCAACACATGCAGAGGTAATTCTAGAATTTAACTTCAATGATTCAAACCAAACAATGAAATCACACAATCACAGATTTTTAAAAATACTGATGCAGTCACAGAGTTTGTTGTATAAATCTAATAAAAGTAAGTGAGAATAGTGATTAAAAGAAGAAAAAAAATCAGCCAACGGAGTAATACTGATCTGCCAAGAAAGATAAATCTAACTCAACATAAAAAATAATCTTAAAACAAGTCAATTTTACTTCTGTAGTATACTTATTTTATTTTCAGGATGTTTTATACAGTGTTACAAAGAAAGAGTTTATTATGATTATTAATCACTCAAGCCGTTAATAACTGCTCTTCTGTTCTGTTATAATGGAGCGGTTGGTCAAGCACCTTTAATGAGCTAATTAGTGTCTTTATCAGACCCCACAACCAGAACAAAAATGGTTTCTCATTTTTACACTAACTGTTGAACCTACAACACCATCCATTCATGTTATTTTCAATCACAGGTCAGAGGTTCTAATAAAACTCAAACTTTACTCATCAAACTCTTCCGAAATGATCTGAGTGCTGCTATCCACATTAATGCAGTTCTGTATGCCAACAACTGTCTCATTTGTGTCTATTTTTATATCCCCTCAGAAATTTTAGCACAAATAAAAGCTGATTAAAAGTTAAAAGAAACAAAACAGAGATCTCTGTAAAGTCTCTAGAGCTTTTTTTACGAGGAATCTCTGAGTAAAACATTTTTTCAAGCTTATCCGTTTGTCTTCTAGAGAACACACACACACACTAAATGTAATGTAATGATATTTTCTATCTTTTAACCCTCCCCTCAAATCTAACCCTCACGGAAACATGTGAATTATGTTAAATTAAATGTGAAATATGATCTGGATGATTTTTGAGTCTTTTGACTAAAGTGTGGACTAGTTAAATGCCCTCACAAGTTGGTTGTCATGATATTTTACTATGGTAGTGAAGACATACGGCTCTTACAAATATAACTAAACCTGTACACACACACAAACACAACATACTGATAAAATAAATATACCTGCACTGTCATTCTGGATAGAAGCATCTTCCAAACACATAAAGAGAAACGTGTTGTCCATCATCTCTATTGACTCTGAACACAATGGCTTCTGGTGAAGGTAAAATAAAGAGAATATTGCTTTGCTTCAGCCCTGACATATTGTTTTCTAATTGAAAGACTGATGCTTGCCAGGGTGGCAATAAAAACACAATAACACCAGTGAGAGAGCAGTCAGTGAATGTTACTGCACTGAATGAATGAAATCCAACCAATTAAAACATAAAAACGTACTAAACAAATCACGACGTACATTAGATTTAATGTGCGTCATTTCTCATCTATTGAAATTCCAGCCAAATGAGGACAGAATGACACAGTGTGTGTAAAAACACTGTGAAAATCCTCATGCATGAATCAAAACATAAATTGTTTCCGGTCTGCCATAAGTTTATAACAGACCTCCTGCTGAGAATATAAGGGTTTGTATTTCAAAGACAAGGGCTCTGTTTCAAAACCTATTAAATTGCCTAGATAGGCAGCATTATAGACGTATAAGTCCACTATCAACTTGGAAAAAGGTGAATATTTAACTGTTTGTCAAGATTACAACCCCTTCACTCTCATAATCGCTGTATTAGGCATTACAGTTTCTCTCATTCATGTGTCTGCGAGTGTTCTGCTCTTCCTGACCAGACTGAATTGTGATTTTGGAACACTGTGATGCTCGAGTTCCAAATCGGTCACTTCCATTTCAGTTTAGATGTGGCCTTAAAGGGCAGCTGCTCGTGTAGGCAGCAGACAGTGCAGTAGGTTGTGTAGGCGGCAAGGCAGATGACGAGATTTTGGAACAGAGCCACGGTGAGATTTAAACTAATGCTTTTCAGCCAAAGTAAAATACATATTGCTGGGCTACAGTGTGAGTTGTGTAGGAATACATGAAATATTGCAACCTCTTGTAAAATAAAATAAAATGGATTTTCAACACTTCCATTAACTCAGTTTTGTTGGGGTTACAGCATTCAACATAAACTAATCTTGTCTTTATGAAAAGGTCAAAGGAGTGATGTGACATCACTACAACCACAGAGCTTCACTTCACCTAGATTGTGCTAATAAATCCAAATATCATTTATGAAATATGTGAATTGCATTGCCCTGCGTGACCTTTCATGCCTTTGGATGGGCTGCAGATGTTCGTAATTATTTCAGTGTGTTGTTTGTGTTTAATCAATATACGATGCCTTTGTAATCATTCAAAACACTGTATATAGTAGAATGTGCATCTAAAATAGAAGCAGGTGTACAGAAAGGCCTGCGTTTTAAAAACAAAAACAATTCAAACAGGTTTAATATGTATGAGGGGAGCGTGCAAACAGAAGGGGTGTCTGGTGTCCTTGTTGAGCCAGGGAAATAAAGGTGAGGACGTGCAGAGGGCGTCAGATCCAGACTCATGGCTACGACTGTCTGCTTCAGACGGCACACCCTCACACTGCCCACAGAACGTGTGATGCATGTTAGATGGTTCACAACAGCTAGATGTGATTCGCGGCTGCTACACAGCTTCACACTGGGAAAGTTTTGTTGACAAATTACTGGGCTTCTGTAATGAGCTTTTCCAAGAAAGAAGTCACTGGGGTTTTTGAGGTTCATTTCATATCTATTTCAAAGCTATTCACGAGTTTTGTAGCAAATGACTAAGTGTGACTGTATATTCTGCTTTGTTTGCAGAGTTCTGTTTTTGAAACAGATGGCGCTCATTAGCTTTAAAAGAATAGAGAATTTGAAAACTGAAGTCTGTACATGTTTTCCGTTTTTTTTATTGGTGTAACGTGATTTCAGGTTTACCCAGCCTGAAATTCCACATACTGTTAAAAGCAAACTGTGACTGGTCATGTAACCTGTCAGAGTCATACACCTTCCTGTCTAAGTGGGCATCTTTTGGCTAAAGTATGCTACAGTGTATACCAGACACTTCCCACAATGTGTTGCAAAAGTTCTTCAGTTGGAGGAGAACCTGCCCGTGTTCTGAATCAATAATTTATATAACGATACATGTGAGGAACAGAGGAAAGAGCTGGAAAAACAGGACTGACAAATCTATATCACCTTTTGCCTCCTGCAGGGGCAAAGAAACGTTTGCATTGAACGAAATATTGAAAAATTAACCACCTCACTGGTAAGAGAGAGAGAGAGAGCTAATCATCAAGAGAATCTGCAAATGTAAGTGTATAATTTTCTGACAAGAAACTGCGATTGTAGCATTAGCCAGAGTGCAAAACCTCACATCAGCACTTGTAATATTATGGCTGTGAGCTCAGCATAAAAAACTGAAGCAATCTGATGATAAAAAGTACAGGCCAACCTGTTATGATGTTGCCCTTATGAAAGCAGCACAACAGAAACTATTTAATATTAAGAACATCTTTATACCTACACAACATATTTATACAACAAAGACAAAATGGCACTAAATAAGCAATGAACACAAAACTGGACATTCAGTGGAAATTCTGTCATATCACACTGACACATCATGCCTGGTTACTGATGGCTATTGTGCCTTTTTACAGATGGCTTTGAAAATAGCACAGAAGTCATGATGACAACTATAATGCCTTGTGTTGTCCTTTATCAAGCTCAGCAGACAAGTTCACTGTGAACCATCGCTGTACAAACAAAAGATTCGTCTAAAATGGCTGTTTGTGTTCCACAGAAGAAATTACAGTATGTAGTTTAAGAACAACAAGGTCGAGTAAATAATGAATGAGTTTTAATTTTGGGGGACTCTGTTCCGTTAAGAGCATCTTTCTTTAATAAAGACATCTGCATATACACAAACTAATGCTGCTTTCAAAATCTTTGTCCAGTCACACGCTGTTAGTTAGCAGAGAGCAATACGCTCTGCTGTACCATATAATGTGAACTTTATTCATTAGTGTGACTCATTTTCTCATATGATGATACATCTTGTCATATTGAAGTCTTTTATTAGCCCAGAACTCTCTTCATAAAAACAGGGCTGAATACTGTCCTGTTAGATTTTCATCTAGGTCTAATTTCGTATGGTGTGAGTTATAAGAGTTAATCTACTGTAACTATTAACAGTGTTATTTATTCCAGGAACAGCTCAAACTAAATGAAATGTTTAAGCATTTACTCATGCTGAAGTCTAACCCTGTATTATTATTTTTCTTTCAGTTTTAAAAAAAGGAGACGAATGCCTGATCTGCTCTTTTTTCTTTTTTATACAGGTGCGTCTCGATTTATTCTGCCAAGCTTAGAAAAGCACAAAAAACATGTAAAACATGTATTTTATATATATATATATATACATACAAACACACACACACACACAAACATACAACATATACATACAGTATATACATAACGTATATACAGTATGTATCATATATCATATATAGATCACAGGTGTGTTAATTTACTATGGTATGTTATAATCTGCAGTCTTATCTCAGACTGTATTACTTTATTATATTATATTTGTGTCTTTTATTAATAATTGTGCCATAATGTCCGTTCTAACTAACTAACAAGCGTTGTACAGAATTAAACTTGAACACACAAAATAAAAACCTATTTTCTTATTCATGCAGTATATAGTTTGTCATGGATTCTAATAGATTTTCTGCTTCTAGATTTTACGGCGCTTTCTCCACACAATGAAGAGCATGTACCAGTGATAGCAGCATCTGCACAGATGATTCGCTTACACATGCAAATTGCAATTAACTCCCAAAATTAAACTACAGCTTTACACGTTTGTTTATTGCTCAGTCTTCAATTAATTCTGGCGCCCACGGCAAAACAAAAAATAAACAGACTGCAACTCTGAAACGATGTTACTTTCACAGAAAAACTCCAGCAGATTTGTGGACGTGTGCTGTGTGAGTTCAGAGAGAGCTAACAGCTTCTGATCATGTGACTGTCCTGCAGCTCCATTACTCGTAAGAGTGAAGAGTGTCATTTAAACACTTTTAATTTTTCTTTTTTATTAAAGCTGCCTGATAACCTGAAAATCTACCCATCATGCAAACTAAGTGGGAAACTCTGTGGGGAAAAATCCAGATTGAAATAGGTCACTGTGTCACTGATCTAAAGAATGAATCCATGCTTCACTGAATCCCCGACAGCCTCGTCATCAAACGTGAGCCAATTATTGTCATTCTGATGAGATCAGTCCCATTGAACATCCCCTCACAGCACACAGAAGGCATGCATCCACATGACCACATCAGAGAGAGAGAGCACAGCTGTGGGCACGCCTCCTCGAAACTGTGCAAATCCTCAACTGTTGTCACGGAAACCAAGCGAACAGAGTCTCGGATGATCGGCAGAGGGCCACCGTGTACAACAGGCGGCAGCAGCGTGCCAGACAGGATGTCAGAGGTGTAAACGCATCAGCCCCGTGTGAAACTCTCTCTCCCTCACTTACCCATCTCGGGATGGTGCCTCCCCTCCACGGGCACGCTGACTGTCCGTCGCAGCAGCTTGTTCCGGTGCGACTCGGAGCGCCGCTCGCGCATCAACAAAGGGTGAACCTGCGGGAGGAGAGATGAAAGAAAGGTCAGTGAATAGTGTAGGGTCAATACACAGAGGCGGGTCACACGCAGGGCTTCACACAGCGCTCTGTGCTACACCTGCGTCAATCTTATCATTATTTACTCAACCTCATATTGTGCCTAACTCCAATGCTGGTGTTTTTTTGAAGAATTTTTGTGCACCATTTTACATACAATGACATATTGACAATGTCAGTCGACCCCAAATTAACAGCATGAAACATCCATAAATATCATCTGAACCAGAGGTCTCCAGTGAGAGCCACAGATCTGCAGTTTATCTCCAACACTGATGAATCACGCCTGTAACAGCTGATCAAGATCTTTGGGACTGACAGATAGAATTCTTATAAAGCTCCAAAGAAAACTGTTCTCATTCACTTTCATTATATGGAAAAGAGCTTCACTACAGAAGTTCAACAGAAGAAAACCACATAAGGGTAAAAAATAATTACAGGGTTTTCATTTTTGCATGAACTATTTCTTTAAAATGCCAGGTCCCACTGGGGTTAAATTCTCTGAAATAATAAATCAAGGCGGTGCATTTTGGGGGAGAAAATAATTGCAAACTTGTGTGTGCAATGTTTATTTAAGCCTCTGTATGGAGCTGCGTCTCATGAGAGAGAGGAGAGATCTTATTCATCACTGAGACCACCTCCACAGCGCCCCCTCTGGCATCCACAGCGCCCCCTCTGGCATCCACGCGCAGGTGCTGGAAAACAGCTCGGCACATTTTTGACCGCACAAGGGCCGTTTAGGGCTCTCTTGCGTTTCTAGCACTATCTATGGGGAGATAAGATTGGGGCTTTGAGAACACGGCTGTGAAGAAGCGATTACCTCCAGTCTGTGGTGATAAATGAGCCGGGCGAGAGAGGATCAGAAGAGAGTCCCCACAGGGAGCAGCTAAAACACTTCCCATCACCTGCATTCAGGGGTGGCCATGCCACTCGGCTTGCACTACAGAGGTCACGGGACACAGCTGCATTCCTCCATTTTTAATGCACAGCTCAGCGTTTCAAACACAGAGAAGATGCAGATTATTAAACGAGAACGTCTGAGGGGAATGAGAGCGGCACGCACAGCTGACTGGGAGATAATGATGTCAACTCTGCCTGATGGTGCATTGCTGCGGTTTGCCTTCATCATTTTAAAAATGAAGGATGTCTACATTAAGCTGCACCCATGGGGGCATGTTCTGTTAGGGCAGAGCGAAACAAAATACTCTCTTAACATGCTCAGATGCATGACTCCTGAAACTGATCTACGGCAGGCTGTAATGAAATTACAGGAAGATCCCTTCACAAAAATACAGAACATGCATAAAAATACATAAATCTTTTAGGAATCACTAGATCTGCAAGATCTGCACTCATTTATCAGCTTGAGAGGCTTTTTATCTGAACGATTCTCCACCATCTAGCCCTGACAGGCAGTGCAGATTTATTTAAAAGATACAGTACACAGCATTAACACGTTGTCTTTCTGCATAACATGCATTGGTGCCTCCTGACGTGCCACAGAATCAGTAGGAGGTGCTTGTGTAACACAAATTCGCCGGCACATTAACATATGCACCTTGTCTCAGATGTTTCTCTTAAATCTCCTTAAAAGATTAAAAACAGAAAGACAATTTAAAACAAAAGTATAGAGCTATGTGCAAAGTATTGCTCAGACAATAGTTTGATGCAGAATTTGATGAGAACTGTTTGAGTTCAAATGGAGACGTCTGAGAATAGTTTAAGACATGATTTGAGATTTCTTCTGAAACTCTAGAGCGTTGTTTTTCCAACAAGGGGTGCTGGGTCCACTAGGGGGCGTCAACACAGTCAGTTTAACAGTTTACAGGGACTCCTATAAATGAGCAATTTTGGAGACTGACGTTTCTGAAAAGTGTAAATACTGTGGCTCTGTCAACATTTGCTCAACGGATGGAGTGAGTTTTAAAAAACTGCTTGAAAACAGTAATACATGGTTGCAGTTCTGTTTGGTGCCACTAATGGTGCTGAAATTACAAACGTCACGTGTAATGAGAAGTCTCTGTTCGCTCTGTTTGTTTCATTCATGATTTTTCATTCCCATAACTCATAATTCACACAATCATGCTGTTACCAAGCTTGTTAACAATTTGCTGTGACCTGTTGCTATTATGATAGCTTTATAAAACTAAAGCCATTACAGTCACAGTTACAGTGTGTTTCAGGAACTGCAGGTGAGTCGACAGAACGCTTTCAGTCTACACCTGAGTTACTGTGTTGCCTAGGCAGCAATTACTTGGTTCAATGTTATCTGACACAGATCACGGAAGAGTAACTGTAAAAAAAAGAGACAGAGAGCAGGAGAAGATGGACCTGCCACAGACCAGCGATTCCCTTTCCAATGAAGAAAAACCTCCACTTTCCCTGCTCCACAGATGAGACATCACTGGTTACATGAGAGCCAGCGTTTTGTAAAACAGAGGGATTGTACAATGGATGTAAATCTACGTGTTTTTGTGTTGTTTTTATTATTATTAAAGAGCTGTGTTACATTTAAATCAGCAGGTCATACTTTGCAATGTCATACGTGGGAAAAATGCAGAATAACATCATTTGAATGTTACCCATTGAACCCACCTTGTTACAAAATTCTACAAACTATATAAATCTGGGACAACATTCATTTACGCAAAAACATCTCAGCACAGAATACACACAACTGTGTAAAATGCAAAACTTTGGTGTGCAAAACACTGCAACAGTGGATAATTATACGCCTGCGAAACCCTGTGTGAACACCCCCAAATCTGGTACAGGGAGGGGAGGGGTGGGCGTGTGACTCTGTAGGGGGAAACTTCATATGTCAGAACAGTCTAAACCAGCCCGGCTGTGTGATTGGGCAGCTGAGAGAGGAAAACGAGTGAGCAGCAGGTGTGTTTTTCACTCTGTCTTAATGGGAAGCTAATAGATCACAGCCCTGCCTGACAGCCCCCTGCTGGCAGCCCGCCGGACCCCGACCTGATACTGCTGGCATCCTCTTCTGTCCTTGTGAAGCTACAGCATCCTAGCTAAAGAGATGAATGATGAGAGCTGTCTGCTTGTATCAACATGACATCACTGTCAGGTTACAGCTGCTCTCATAATAAATGACACAGGATGATGTTTACACTGGAGACACAAGCCACGCTCAGAGCTGAGGATTATATCCTGATCCTGCCGATGTCAGACAAGAGATTTATTATCTCCTATTTCATTTGTACCTGCAATCACTGAATTATGGATGGAAATACAGTTTAAATCAGTCAAATCTGTCAGTTTAAAGATACAAAGATGCATGTGCAGGTTTTTCTTACAGGTGATAAAATTGACATTCTGTAACTTATGAAAGGGTTAGCCATACAAAACCACATCCTCCAAAAATACCATTGTACCAAAGGAGATGATGCTTTAAAAATCTGCTTTAATAGCCACACCCTCCGCTGTAATAGCCACGCCCTCTGCTTTAATAGCCACGCCCTCCGCTTTAATAGCCACACCCTCAGCTTCATGCTACCCATCTATGGGCTGCTCTGTAAACTGTCAAAATGACTGACAGACAGGAAGTGTCTCAAACTCTTCTGTTGGCTAAACAAAGAATCTGACAATGAAATGGCAGCAATCAGAGACATAACTTACTGGCTAGGGCACATTTTTATGTGTTTTTTCCAGCATACATTTCCTGATCGTGTTTGTTCTCTTTGTCCAATCACTTTCTGTCATTTTCCTTTTAACAATGTCAAAAAATCCACAAATCCTATCTAGCATAAAACCTACATGATATTGGGACAAATGTTATTTTTTAAAAGTGGTAAACAAAAGAACAAAACATGTTTCTTGACCTTTGTCTGTGCCCTACAGCCAGACTCCCACACAACAGTAACTAAATCTAGTGCCTAATAAAACACGGCCTAAAATGAGTCTCCCTGCTGTTCACACAGACCAGCAAAAGCAGGAAGAAAATGATGCTTTATGACTGTGGGAAATACACCAACACAAGAACACAAACTGCATCAAACCTCGTCACCATTTTTGACATAATCTATCCTATGAGCACATTACATAACCTTTCTTTTTCGGTTCAAATGGACTCTCATTATTGTAAGAAAGCACTAATGGCAATCATTCGTTACGCGCTGTCATGCTGTCAGCTGCAAGCGCAGCCGCACTGCCGACTGTGTCCATACTAACTCATTCATTTATTGTGACACCTAGAGAAAGCACAGAGAACCCAGAAAACGTCTCGGTTAGTTAGTGGTTCCACAGCTTGATTCCTGGGTCAGCTACAGGAAGTGCTGCTGCCCACTCACAGCTAGAGAAACATTTCTCCAGGCTTCTTTACGTAACACAGATATACACGAGGACTGTTCATCAGAGTGCTGGTGCACTGAACGTGTGCGAAGACGGACGTGGGCCACTGTTATCACACACCAATTAAGATCTAATGGAATGTGAAAATCAAATCATGACTCTCTCCTGCCCTCTAAAGGCTGAACACAGCAACAAAACACTACATTTATCATCCACATGCATCCATCCTCCTTGCATACGGTTTCCTGTGACAACTCACAGTTAAGCTGTTTATTGCTGGAACACAGCAGGTATTTGAAGACTTATGTCACAATTAAAAAGTTAAAAACAAAATATGACATCAACTCTCATTTACTTTAGGAAATGTTGTACAGCTGTGCTGGGGAAGCTACATTAAAACATTCCAGCTACTTGCTAAATGACATATTCATAATTTAAAGACATTAAACTGCGGTCGGTTATCCTATAAAAAAGATAGTTAGCTATACTAAAAGCTACTAACAATAACACAATAAAATATCTTATATAGGGGCGTTATCTTTAATTATGCATTATATGATTAAGTAAAGAGTAGTATTTAAACAAAAACAATCTTACACAAAAACAAAATATATCAATTAGAGTGAAAGTACATTTTTTATGTTAATGCACATGTATTTCATTACAAACATTGCTGTGCTAGTGATGTTACTCATAAAACAATATATTACCAGCTAAGCTACTGTCACACTACTGACAAATGTAGTTATATAAGTAATGTCAGTACTTTCAGTTAGTTACTCATCAACACAGTAGCACAAACACACGTCATTATTTATTTAATAAAATAAGATGGTTAGATCTGAAATCAAATAACATATTGTTTGAAATAAAGACAAAAGGTATTTAAACAAGTCCATGTTACAAAGTGTTTATGTAAAGCGCTACTGTACACTTATTAATTTATGATGGGCTTACAGCATTTTGCTGTTACATGAGGGCGGCATCATTTGATTAGAAAGATACTCTGTCTAAAACACACTGTGAAAAGCTTCGGAAGAACTTTTCCTCCTGCAGGCCTGCGCAGCCCAAATGTCTGCATGCAGGAGATGGATGTCACAGGACCTGCATGAAGGTCCTCACACACACACTGGCTGTCCCCTGCAGAAGCTGAGTGACAAGCATGAATATTTCATACTGCTCACTGATTCAGATCTATTTAAACTGTGGCCTTATTGAAACACAACAAACCAGCAGTGATAGAGAGGACGGTGTGTCTGATTAATGAGCTCGGCACCAGTACAGATCATATCTGCACTGTTTTACTGCTTAACTCACGTGTCCAGAACTACACTAAATGTCATTTATGGCATTCTTATAACTGAAGATACCTCACTGAAGGATTTTTACACTCAATAAGTGACACAAATTGTTGTTTTTATAAATACTAATGACAACAGAACTAAACAACACCAGTGTTCATACTAGTGACTAGTGCATAATTTTACCTCCTCCTGGTCCAACATGTAGAGCTGATGTCCGGAGATCATAGGAGGATGAGGGCTCCAGTCGGGTTGCTCGTAGGAGGGAGCAGCAGCGAAGGAGGGCTGGTGTCGGTAGGACGGGGGGACAGCATACCTCGCATCTGCAGGGGAGACAGTTTGAGGAGATGGCATGACATGAGAGAGTTTGAGGAGAGAAGAGCAAACAGGAGCAAGTTTGAGAAGATAAGAGGAAAGAGTTTGAGAAGAAGAGAGGAGAGAATTTGAAAAGAGAAGAGAGTTTGAGAAGAGAGAACAGAGTGTGCGGAGAGCAGAGTTTGAGGGGATGACATGAGACAAGAAAGGAGAGAGTTTGAGAAAGGAACAGAGTTTGAGGAGATGACATGAGATGAGAAAGGAGAGTTTGAGAAAAGGAGAGAGTTTGAGGAAATGACATGAAAAGAGAGAGGAGAAAACAAATAATAGAAATAAATGTCTTACACTTAAGAGATTTAAACTGAAAACTAAATGGATGAATGATGCAAACCCGACTACAATGATGCTGAAGTGTTCTTAGTTGTTGCTAGGGCATTGCTAGGTGGTTACTAAGTTGTTCAGGGTGGTGCTTACTGAACACAAGCACAGCAGACCCTGTGGCCAGAATTTCAGAAACAGAATTTCTGTGTTTCCAAAAGTGACAAAACAGAAAACAAAGTGGAATACATAATTCTGCTTTCAAAGAAAATCTCATGCACAAGTCTAAAATGTGCTCTCATTTTTACTATGCAATAAAGACAGAGTACCAAATTTCAAACTTCTTCATTCCAAGCAAAAATATTCAAGCAAAAATATAACAGGAAACAGAAAACCTCTATGGTCCCCATCAGTTCCCCAAGTAATATGTTTCTATGTTCCTATGTAAAAGAACTTTATTTTATAAATATATTGTAATATAAGTTTATTTTATTAAGTATACATTAAATATTATTAAGTATATGTTTTTCTGAGAAGTGCATAAAAAGTGGATTGCAAGTACACATCATTATTTGAAAGAAGTATACTAACAGCACACTTGAACTTTTTTGTAAGAGGATCCTAAAACAGTAAACATAATGTTTGTAGTTCATAGACATGAACACCATAAAACAATTGATCTAGCTTTTAATCTATGATCATGGCAGAGCACAAACCCTCGCAGGCCTTCAGCTCCACATATAACTAATGCCCAGACTTTGGGTATGATAGTGATATAAAGCTGTGAGGTTTCATCAGGTTTTAAAACGAGCCATAAAGCTGTCATGTGTTCAGCTCTTCTCCCATCAGCCAAGACGAGAGCAATAAAGAGATTACTGTGGCCTCTGATACTTCACTTCATTTCAGTTCTTCTATAAAACTTATGACAGGACCATCTTCCACTCTTCTGAAGTTACAGATCAGATCTGATATTCTGCCCTGCTCTCATTTCACGAGACCCCACCTCTGACCTTTCAACCAATCAGAAACAGTCCTGACAGATGGCGGCAGGCAGCAACCAAGGGATGCTGGACCGGCAAAGGACGGTTCTGTCCAGACTCGTGCATGTTTGTCAGATTTCCTCCACAGAGTTGAGAACACACCAGTAAGAAACACAGTCACAAAACAGATCGCTGGACTTAGCAGCCGTATGTTTGGTGGAGTTTAATCACAGACTAATGGACTTTTGGTCTTTTTTTTCTGTTCTCCATTTGTTGGATATGGTGCTGCTTCACTGATGAAGCCAAACCAAGTTGGTTTTTAGTAAGTGGAGGACAAAGTCTATTTGCTTTCAGATTAACTCCAGCAGATGTTCTACAATGACCTGGAAGAGTAAAATCCTGCACACATTGTAAATCTAATCAGCCAACTTCTTCTGCACTAAAGTACAGCACACTACAGGGCTACTATGAAAACTGCAATCCATAACATCGCCTCTCTATCGTCATCTCTGTTTGAAACATAAAATTGCAAGTTACTTGAAATACCAGGTAAGTGGTATTTCAGTATGTGTGTTGAAGTTAGACAAGGCCAAACTGCTGAAATACGACCTGACAGCTCCAATTATAAATCATTATTATAAACTGCTCATTGTGAATCGGGGTAAGGCAAGGAAACCATTTTGAATATTGATCTGGTCTGTTATGTACTTGTCAATAACTGTTTTTTTCTTATTTTTGACCAAAAAAGTCACAGCTTTAACTATTATCAACTCACCCTGATTTCATTCCAAACCCATATGCTGTTATTTATTTCTACCCTTGTGTTTCATGGAAAGAACATCCACATACGGGTTCAAATCATCATGGGGGTAAATAAACAATGATGTATTTTCATTGCCGCTGAACTGTTCCTCTAACACAACACCAGGTGACTCAGCTCCCTTTACTCAGATAAAGGCAGTAAAGCAGTACAGTGCTCTGTGCCGTGCCCCCACCGCTGGGCCGTCCAACACTCTCACCGCTGCACGCCGCGCTCTCCGCTTGACGTTGAGCCAGCTGAAATCTCTTCCGCTGTGGAACTAGCCTGTCACATCCAGCTCTGTCCTGACTTAAGTGCTGCAGAGCTGGAGGTGCTCCCCAGTTCATCAACAGCATCTCTGGTTTCTTTTTCCCCACAGAAGACACAGCTCATGAAAATGACTAATTCACAGGAAATTAAAATTATAATACAATCTACCATTTTAGGCACCCCAGCAACAGAAACAGATGAGAAAGCAACAGGAGAGAAACTACAGCTTTGTGACATTAGAAAGCACTGTAGGGAATGCTGCCTATACGTGACCTACATGGGCCTGTCTGGCATGATGGAATGTTTTCTCTCTTTAAATGTTTTAATATTTACTTTGTGTACAAATCTGGTTTCAACAGCTGGTCCACAAGTGCATAGGCCCATTAGGAAAAGCCCCAGTGATTCCGATGGCCTGTTTATCTCTGTCAGATTGGCCTTCAACTGTTACCACGGCTGGGTGTCGGAGTCTGCGCCAGTTTTACACGACTGATGCAAAAACAAAAACAGACACACAAACTAGAGCGCTCCCATATGTACATGCTGGAGGTTGTACGGTTATTTGCTCTTGACATCATAACCATGTCAATTTGTAAATAATATACAAGTTAGTTTTAATAAATGGTCTGGGTGGACTGCAAGAACTGAAAAGAGCAAGAACAGTCTTGTTTTCAGATAATACCCCTTTAAAGAACATCATATATATATATATATATAAATTGATAATCTTAATATATGTATGTATGTATGTATGTATGTATGTATAAATATGTATAAATATATATATATATATATATATATATATATATATACATACTTGTATACACATACATATATTGGGATTATCAGTTTATGAATTAACTAGAATTGTCTCATCAAGACTAATTAGCCGTAATTAGGATAATTGTTTCTATTACATTTCCATTGGTAAATAAATTAAAAATGGTTATTCATATGCAAATGTTTCGGCACATGAGAGGTAAACGAATGCACAAATTAGCATGCTAAGCACCCTTTGACATCACAGGCCACATACAGAAGCGCTGTAGGTGGCTCCTTATGCTCTGCACCACAAACGCTGCGTGTCATTGGCTAGCGTGTTACAGAGAGGGCGTCACTACTTGGTTCGCGGGCTCCGGGCGCTGATGTGTGCCGTGCACGCGAGGGTCAACCTCACATTGTCATTACGAGGGTGATTATTCACATCACTGCACTCCAAACAGTGCTAAAAATAATCGCACACTATCTCAATGCCCCCGGGCAGGTAGTGCACACAAATGAGAATGCATGCAGTCCCTGTTCCCTGTCTGTGCTGCATTAACAGATGTCAATAGTCTGTTGTACAGTAGACTCAAGCACGTTAACAGGACGTGCTTTGATGCATGCATAATGCACAGTGATGCACATGTGACCTTACATCATAATGCATTTTGAAAGGCAGGAATGCGTCATTTAGTGGTAGAAGAAACAATATGTTATGGTCTTGCTCTTATATGGCTTAGAAGATATAATGAAGATTAGAGTTACATTTGTACATGTATCAACTGTCAAATATGACATATGACAAAAGAGAGAATACACTTATGCAGTACTGCCTGGAGAAAAATACCCAGAAGATGCTCTTTCACAGCTGCAGGAGACTCTCAGGAGTTCTCAGTTTTATCTCACTTGACAACTGTGTCTCAGTTGTTTCTCATACAAATCTTTACAAGAAAATAAAATAGAGATAAATGCTGACACAAAGTATAGAGTGATTACATGATGAAGAAGGCACATCTCAGATTGTTTGGTCTTGGGAGAATTTGATGAGAAATATTTGAGAATGCAGATCTAAGCAGAGTTAAGGTCCTAACTCGTTCAGATCTCGTCTGGAACTCTAGAGGAGACACACGTGAGAGAAACATCTGAGAACCAGGAGACGTGCACATTTTGAATTCCACTGCTGTATAGGAGAAGCTTTTGAGATAATAAAGACATCTGATTCGAACCTCCGATCATGCCCGGCCCGTTCTGTGAGCTTCTTAAACTACCATCCACCTGCTCATCTCCTCACTGCGTCCTCCACACGGCGTCACTCAAGCTGCACTTTACATCTCCCGCCCCCCAAATCTACATACAGGAAACAAGGTGACTGCCCAAGAGATGTCACTTCCGAAACGCCCACTCTCTCTCTCTCTCGTTCGCTCGCTTATTCTCACCCACACACCCCCAGCTTATTGCCATGACAACCGTGAAAAGAATAGAATATAAGTGAGTGTTAAAGAGACAGATGATCAGAGAGAGGGGGACGAGAGAGGTAGCGAAGACAAGGATAGAACTGAACCAGAGAGAGAGAGAGAGAGAGAGAGAGAGAGTGCTAAAATGTGTGGGAGAGGAAAAGTGAGAGACGGATAAGACAGAAAAACAGGAGGAAGAGAGATGGAAAACAGTGAAAAGAGAAAGATGGAGGAAAATGAGGAGTGAAGAGAGAAACCGAGGGAACGAGGGCACTTTTTTGGGAAAGAGAAACCATTTCTTGTTCCCATAGCAACCTAGCCATCCATGAAATACTCTATTGCTTTCTCTGCTGCCTTTATACCTCCCTCCTCTCACTCTATACAGCCCACAGTATATGACAGCAGATGAGTGAATGATGAAAATCAGCCGCTGCTCATGCTTGTATGAGATCAGTCATAACCTCTTCATAAATATCATGTGACATGGAACTGTAAGTTATCCTCCTGTTTACTGTTTAAAAATGATATTTACTAGGACAATACACAAACAATTCTGAAAATATCCATATAATTCACATTGAAAAGTGATTTTATATTGAAACAAGACACGATTCTACAGCAAAATATTATTAGGTTTGCTTTTCACACACCTGAAAAATATGAAAGTGAAATATGACCTAATTGACAGAATTTTTATCAAGATGTTGAATGTAAATTCAAAATGTAATGATAAAAAATCAAAAATCAAATGTAAGAGAATGTAACAGAAGACAGAAATAAACTGGAATGAAACTACATTTCATTTTAATTAGAAATGACTCAGATATAAAGACACGGCATCACCGACACAACATATGGGTTATTTCCAGAAACATGAGTTTGATGTTGATATGATTATTATGAAGTTATTTGAACACAATGTAATGGACATTTTGTGCTGCTGTATGGCAAATAAAAAAATAAAAAACCTAAAAAAATATGATCCACCTTTCCAGCAAACTCACTGGCAACCTGCTATATCACTCCTATTCGGGCAACCCCCCCCCACCTTCAATCCATCTGTCTCTCTCTCTCAACCACCCCCTATGCTCTTGTTTTTTCATTTGGAAGCTGATAACAATTTAAAGTGAGGCAGCATTTAAAACTGCAGGACGACAATCATTGTATGCTATGAAACACTTAAAATAAAGCTTTTTTTCCTGCTTATGTCTCTGGTTTCCTTTACCTATTTTAATGACAGAATATTTCACCTTTTTCACATTTGGAATAGTGTACTATATTACTTCTGCAGTATGTAGCATGCATATTCTGAAAAGTATGCAGATTTTCTGTGTGCTTTAACGTCACAGCCAGGGTTGCTTGGGTGGCCAATTAAAACTAGCCCAATTACCAAAACACAAAATATGCCCCTCCCATACCTATATTACATATTTTAGTCACTGTTATGCATTACACACAATTCCTTTCTGAAAATCACTGTATAGTAGTAGAGATGAGTAAAATATTTCATCAAAAACATATCACTCAATTTATGCAGTATGTCAAACTTGTGGAAAAAACACAGGACAGCAAGTTTGAAAGTAGCCCAACTCTGCAGAAAAACGGAGGACTTGGCAACACTGGTCACAGCTCAGGATAGTCGCTAGTGAAGGATTAGGGAGTGTGCGTGATCCTGTGGAGCAATCAGCCAATCAGCTTTGTCAGAACGTCTTCTATACAGGTCTGTATGCACAAGCCAAGCAACTGCTTTTCTGATGAAGGGAACACTAAGTGAAAGTTCTCTCCGGGTATTACAAGCCTTCATTTCATCAGACTGCCAAGAGTTAGGACATGTTTACCCAAAATCTGATTCAAATGCAACCACGACCGCTTCATTTTGAAGATACTCAGCGGACACCACTTGCCGAGTTAAACACAACAGTGTAGCACGCTGCTATCTGAAACATTTGGCTTTGCATAATGCATTCTGTTTCACATACTGTTTATTAAAAACAGTGGGCAGTATACAACATCTACAGCAAACGGTGAGCTAGTTTGCCATTCCAAACATTTCCATGCTGTACTTCAGGATCTGGTTTATATTTTTCTCTGGAGAAACTGTCAAAACAAGCGGGAGGTACGGCAGCGAGCGCCTCAGTAAAGTTTGCAGATTTGCATTGTACTGTGTTTTCCTCTTTCACTGGAATATTCAGAATAAATCACTGACGGTATGAGGCTAAAACATTTCACATCCGCGAGGTATAAACACATGACACAGCCATCATTCAGCATGGAGATGTGTGTGTGCCTGTTGTGCGTTCTCTTGCGTAGCTCCTTTGTGTATTCCCTCCTATATCTTTATGCGTGTGGGTCGCTCCGCTGAGATTAAACGGGTCGTGTTTTGGGCCCAAGAGATAAAACATAATTATAGTGATCCGTCCTGAATCCAGAGATAGACTAAGAACTGTGTCATTGTATTATTACCCCGAGGCCTGTTGCCAACATTCATACCTGTGCTAACGTCACAGCATGCACACACGCTAGCAGACGGACGTTTGACTGAGAGGAGCCACAGGCTGACAAACTAAAGTCAACACAGAATGCTTTTCACAACACAATCTGCTGTAATGTGTCGTATTTCTTTGTGAAACAAGATAGTTAATAAGAAAAAGGGTGGGACTTGATCTATGTGGACTTAATTTGATCTGCTGGAATTGGATCAGTTGGGGTTGAAAAGAAAGAAGATTTGAGGATGTCAGCTGAAAAGCCAAACACAACATTACGCTTAAAACAACTGACAATTCTGTTCTGACAATCTGAGCAAGATAAGGCTAGAAATATGCATTAAAAACTGATTTTATTATAACTTAAAAAATAATCAAAACTAACTAAAGTGAGGTACTTTCAAAAGTTTTCAAGTTTTCAACAGTGTTCAAGTGTCCCTAAACTAGTTTAATGTGCAAAGACTGTAAATGACTACAAAAATCAAATCTGAATCAAGAACATGATCAGAAGTCATTCATTTTCAATGAGAGAAACCAGTTTGAAAACAATCCAAAATTGTTCAAAGCAATTTTCATTCATATAAAATGCACAAATGCACATAAAAATGCACCTAAATTGCTGGATTATGCAAATGTACGTATCACCACAAGCTTATTTTACTTTTAAACAATAGGTGGACCTTTAATCCAACCACAATTCTACAATCCTGAAACCATTTCCACACACATAAACACAGATTCAGATCAGCTCTGATCTGAATGAACAGGATTTGTAAGGACACTACAGCAGAGACGCCGGCACGTGCTGGCCCAGTTTTCACGCCACACAGCATGTGTTTACCTGCCCGATCTGTGTGTGTCAGTGTGTGTTGGCCTGTCCTGGTCACACCTTCAGGCCCAGACAGAGATGAGCAGGTGGCCTACAGCAGAAGCCTGGACGCTCGCTGCTCTACAGGCCGTTTCACTGAGGAAAACAGATTATAACCATGAAATGTGCCCTGAGAGCGTGAAATGTAGTTAAGCAGAGAGTATGAGGAGGAGAAAGCAGCAAAGAAAAGAGTTTAATGGTGTGTGTGTGTAGCATGTTATGCATACAAGCAATGTAATGCAGATATCCTCCCCAGCTAAACCCAGGTCATCTTGCAAAAGGGCTGTAAGCTGGTGTGAAAATGAACCCTGTGACATGCACGAAACAGCTTTTGGCTACGCAACTCTAATGCGCTGTCAGCGGGGAGCCGACGCAGGCCAATATTAAAATTCACACAACAGACTCTTTCATCAACTCATTTCTAAAGCTCACCTTCAAGAACCCTGCAGTGAAAACTGTATGGGTTCGAGGACACTCATAACCCGCTTTTCTCATAAATGGCTTTACAGGTGCAGAATGTACTAAAGAGCAGAGCAGTGTAATTGTTTTGAACTTTGCACGACTGTAACGTTACTGTGCATTTGTGTGCATTCACAAACGTGTGTAGCTTCTAATCCATGAAGTAATGCTGCATGAAAATCAACAGCACAAACACAACCTCAAGAGTTACCGTCGTTTGAGTCTCACGAAAGCGAACAGACACGTGACCTCCAGCCTCGCGTCCATCCCAGACACAGTTTATAAGCTCTGGTGCTTGTTCATATCATTATCTTAAATAAACGTAGTCTTAAGACATAGTAATATTTCCTAGAAAATGAGCACACACACATATTCACCATTATAATAGTCCATATAACATGACATCCATATAATCTTGACATACAAGATTTCTGAAGATTCATCCTTTTGTTTGGAATGACATTTTTGGGGCAAACTATCATTTTTAAATAACAGGCTGAAAAGACATTTAAAGCTGTTTAAATTAGCTAGCTTATTCATTTCTGTTTTGTTTCACGCCCCATGGACAAGAATGTGACTTTACCAGAGGCACTGAAAAATAAACAAGCCTTGTGGCACAGAGGAACAAAGTGTTACGTGAAGCGTCACCGGTCTGAGTCGTTCTGGTGTGTTGGAGGAACAACAAGAAGCTGAAAACATGAATTAAAATGCGACATGAAGCTTGAGGACAGAAAGCTCAATATGAAACACTTCACATGCGGAGCTGCAGATGTGCTACAGCAGCCCTGAAAGTGCGTTACTGATGGATCTCACTTCCTAACACGCTTCTTAACATTCCCAAACTCATTACACTCATCACATTCTGAAAACCATCAGAAAGAGAAAACTGCTGCTGAATCAAAACAAATTTAAACTTCACACACTGCTCTTCAAACACTAACAAGGCGACAAATCTAAATGATTTGAATAATATTAAAGCAGAATTCACTAATCACAACTAAATGTCTGATTTGTAAAAACTTTAGCCTACATATTTGATTAATTCCTTCAGATAGTATTCAAAGGATAATGAATATTTTTAATTTCTTCCCACCACACACACAAAACACCTGAACATTTTACAGGAGTATCTTACAGCGGCATCAGTCTATCAAAGAGTGGACACACCAGTAATGCATCTCTGTAATATTCATGCATGAATTCTGCATGTCATTTATCTGTTTATATCGCTTAATAATGCAATATTTTGGTCTTCTTCTCACTAAGACTAGCATCACTGTTGTTGCTCGTTCTGAGGCTGTGGGATTTCACAAACCTGCCCCTGCAATGACTAAATAACCCCTATACACACAATCTCAAGGGTTCGAGAACTGTACTGGCTCCCTGCGAGTCCTTTTAAAGGACATACAGACTGTCAAACTCCCCAGTGAGTTTAAGACAGTAGATGTGTTATAAATACTAATTCACTGTCTCACATCAACAATATAATCATATATCTTACCGCATTATCTCAGATGTTCTATAAGACAGTAACTGAGAGCAAACTGAGACTTTTCTCTTGAAATATTTATGTTTTCAATATTTATGAACTTTATGAACATCAAGTCATCAAGTTATCTGTTTGTATCTCTACACTCCTACCATATGCTAACAGTGGTTCATATCTGTTTGTTTAGAAAAAACAGGTTAAACAAAGTGGATGCCCAAATGAAACCTAACGAGAACTCCATTCATTCTCCTGAGCAATGAATGAGCTACAACTGAGCTCACCTCACCTGCAGAGCAATTTGAGAAAATAATTTTCAACACAGCACAGACCTGTCTGAAGACCATGCTTTTCTGTTTGGAGAAAGACTGAAATTATTTCTCATCAAATCCTGTGTACACTAACTGCATGAATGCAACCTGAAGCCCTTTGCAAACGGTACCAAAATAACCCAGAGTCATAATCAAGTTTTTAATGTGGCTACAATCTACAAACAGGGTCATTTACACATCCATCAAAGCATTGCAAAATGCATCATATAGCGCATTATACAAGAATGCAGTTTCAAAAGTCCTTAACTGCTGTTGTATTTGAATGTGCTTCTCTAAGTCAGGGTCCATCAGCTCTGTTGTCTTGCCTGTGTGTGTATGAGTAGAGTTGATTACAGTCAATTACAGTAAACCGTGTTCTTTATCAGCGCATCAGTAAGTGAGCGTGTGAGGCAGCCCTCAAACAGGCAGTCTGCCACGATCCACCTACCTACGACATCTGTCATCTGTCTCTGTTATACTCTTCATCACTGGAGGAGTGAAGACTGAAAAAACTGAATGATTTACACAATATCTACCTTGGGGCACAAATACAGTGGCCATAAAATGAATTTGGACACTTAAAGATGTATGAGTGTCATTGCACTGCAAAAACAAAAAAGCGCACCAAGTGTCATATGCCGACAAACAATTCTACACCTTTTTACAATTAACTTTGAATCAGTTTTGCAATTGATTTTTAAGCTACTTGTAGTGGACATATAATGTTAGATCCCCTCAAGTCACACAGACAGATCCTCACAATAAAACCAGAAACAGCTAGACAATGTGATGTCAAAACAAGTGTAGCTAAAAGCATCTCTGTGGAGCATGTTTCAGAATAAATAACCTCCAGTCAACAAACCGTTAACGTCACAATAAAGTTCCATTTGTTAACATTAGTTAACTACCTCACATAACATGAATTCACAGTTCATAAACAACATGTATTAATCTGAGTTAATTTTAACATTTACAAATCAATGTTTAAGTTCAGAAGTTACATCACAAAAAACATGAACGAACACTGACAGTTGTGTTTGCGTTAACTAACATTAACAAAGATTAATAATGGCTGTAACGGTTTTTTTATTGTTAGTTTATGTTAACACATGGAACCTTATTGTAAAGTGTTACTGAATATTGCCAAATTATATATTTTATTATATCATATATATGTATATTATGTTTATATACATGTTTACAGCTTAACATTGTGCTTGTGTCATCTTTCAAATAAATTTGCTGGTTTGATATTTAATCTACATGAGGCCACTGTACTGTAATTTCTGTAGTGTCCAGTAAGGCTTGTTTCTTTGGTCTCTAAAATATTGCAAAGCTCAATTGTGTCTGTCATGTATCTGGAGAATACAGACTGACACACTGCTCATCCACACACAGTCACACAAAGTTGCTGAGCTGTAGTTTAAGAGTCGGCTGGTTCCTGCTTTCAGTATGAGAGTTTTAAATTCACACTGATGGCTGTCTTGAGTGAAACAGACTCCAGGTTGGCTTCTCATTCTCTCACTCCACACGACACGAATGGCTCTTCTGTGTTAGGTGCCACTGTGAAGTTTTCATATTATTCTGAATTGATTTCTGAGCAGTGATTTCACAAGCTGCTACGTCAGCATTAATCTGACACAGAGGAAAAGTTTGAGCCCTTCTTCAGACTAGCTGATGCAAAAGTGCATTCTGATAAACACGGAGTCAAAACTCATAAAGTGAAAACACATTGTATAAAGTACAGAGGAGAGTGATAACAGGTCAAAACCACACATACAGCATACAACAATCTGCAATGCACTGACAGAATAAACAGATTCACTGAAAGGCCTCTGGTGCAGAATAAAGCCTTCTGAATATTTGACGTGTAAAAGACAATACCACAAGGTATATTTTTACATTTTCTAAAACACAAAACAAATGTGCTTGCCTGTGTAAAGGTTTTGTAAATGGCACTTTGCTACATTGTTGCTAGGCCCAAGTTAAAAAAACACCCCTAGGTTTGTATATTTTAGTCCCTTGATATGGACCCCTCCTTTAATTTAAGTCTACAGGACTTTTCAGCTGTTTTATTGTCCACCAAGCAAAATACAACAGTTCTTTAAATGGCTTAGAAAAGCAATCGCAAACGTCTCTTCAAAAAGCCCACTTGATTTGTGGTATCGTTCTCTCTGCCGCACAAATGGCACAGGACGAATGGCACGCCGAACTTTAATATGTTTAGGGATTTGTTCAAATCCCTAACCCTAAATAAGAGCAACGGCACTAGTGTTTCTGGCCTTAGCAAGCTCCACTAATTAGCATGTTTCGTTCACAACCATTATTCTCATAACTGTGCAGAACACTGATAAAGTAGATTCCCTTTTCACCACGTTAATGTGCGCAGTCCTAAATGTGAGACTCTTACAGCCTAAAATATCAGCAATTCATCACAAACTACAGTTTCTATATTGCTGTTTAAAGACACGGGCATATACGTTTACCATAAACCCGTCTCAAATCTACTGCTGAGATGACAGACTGACGCAATATAGCCACTTTTATTAGCAGGACCTCATTCTGTCTTCTGGGTGAATGAGTCATTACGTTTTGGGCCCTAAATGCCCTTATGTCAAACATGAATAGTTAAAACCAATCAAAACTGGGAGATCATCTTTTCTGCAGAGCACCATTAAGTCAAGCTGTAGGCTAAACCGGCTCTGAGCATAATTCAATTACTATACAGTCTATTTTATAATAAGAGAACATCTGCATGACTCTTCCAGACTTCTTATGAGGTCCTGGTGAGAACATTAAGACCCCGGAGTAACAGTCAGCTCTTGATTTATTCTGCACTGCTGGGGTCACAGTGAGTCAGAGGCTCATTCCAAAACTCCAGCAAGCTGCCTACCTAGACTGCATTTTAGGGCATTAAAGGCACACTCCCAACATATTTACACCCTTTACAAATAATGTTTCTTAAAAGGTTCTTCACAGCAAAGCCATAGAAGAACCATTCTTGGTTCCCCAAAGAACCATTTAGTCAAAGGTTCTTAAAATAACCATTTCTTTTATTAACTTTCTATAGGCCAAAGAACCTTTGTCCACTACAAGAAACCTTCTGTAAAATAGAAAGGTTCTATAGATGTTAAAGGTTCTTTATAGAACCATAAAGCCAAAAACGGTTCTTCTTTCCAACAGCCTTTTAGTACATTCTGCTTCAGTTAGCATGCTGCCTTAAAAGACAGCTGGCTATATGTGGCAGATAAACAACGAATCAGATTGAAACAAAGCTACAGAGTGTAGGAAAGATCCCTGACTCTGACTACACTTCTTGTTTTTAAAGAGACTGGATCTTTCTATCCCCCTGAGGAGAGTTCAGTGTCACTGAAAGGAATATAGCTGTTGCTGAACATCATGTGTACTTTTGTGAGTCTGTTTGTAAAGTTTACAGGTTTGTAAAGTAACACTCAGTTGACCTGAAGGTGAGATCAAAGGATTTAAATGTGGAAGTTGCATAATAAGCTCTGCACCAATCAGCTACATCTCCTGTGCATATTGAGGTCTCTGTTTAATATCATGAATATGCTAATGAGAATGTAAATTGAAAAAATAAAGAACAGCTGACTAGTCTTATATTTTAAACATTATATTGACCAATTCCCGTTTACGAAGTACCACGTTAGTACAATAAGTGCTTCTGGGAAAGAACTAGCAGAATTGCAGGATTAGCCAAAGTTTGTAACTTAATGCCATTAAATCTTTTCGTTTGAGACACTTAGTAGCATGCTAACACGATATCCACAAGCTGTAGATTAAATGTATTTCAGAAAAACCCAGCATGTAAAATTAAAACACACTGTTTTGTCAGTCTCTGTTTAATTAGGAGGTTGTTGACTAGAAAACGCCGCAGTGTGGACCAGACTTTATGCTGTGATTC